>JAXCGZ010001898.1:15000-37500 GCA_037179515.1 Halocaridina rubra
AAACTATGACCTCTAGTTCTAGAGCCAGCCATATCAAACTATCGATCCCTATCCACTCTATCATAACCATGAAGGAATTTAAAGACTGTCACCATATCCCCCCTCACTCTTCTAGCTTCGAGTGATGGTAAGTCTAATTCCCTCAGCCTCTCATCATAACTGAGATTGCGTATTTCTGGCACCAGAAAAAGCTATGTGCTTTTTCAAGTGCGGATTCCAAAAGGGGGCTGCATATTCGAGTTTTGGCCTCACATAGGTTACATAAATATTTCTGAACATTTCCTTGTCCATGTGCCTGAAGGCTACCCTTACATTTGATAAGAATGCATATGCTGCCCTTACTATGCCATTTATATGTATTTCTGGAGACAAATCTGCCAGTATGTTTACTCCTAGATCTCTCTCATTTTCTGTCTCTTGAAGTTGTACTCCAGCCACCGAGTAGTCAAGCTTGGGCCTTCTTGCACTTGTACCCATTCTCATTACCTTACATTTTGAAGTATTGAATTTCATTAGCCACTTTTTTGACCACTCATGCAGATTATTTAGATCTTCCTGAAGTTCTCTACCATTGTTCTCGTTTTTTACTTTCTTCACAATCTTTGCATCATCTGCAAACATATTCATGAATGAATTTACAGACTCTGGTAGGTCATTTACATATACAAGGAACAAAAGTGGCCCTAAAACTGAACCCTGTGGAACTCCACTACTAACTCTTCTCCATTCAGACACAGAGTGTCTTACTCTAACCCTCTGTTCCCTTCCTTCAAAGTAAGTTTTTATCCATTCCAAAACATTTCCACCTATTCTAGCCATTGATTGCAGCTTCCTAATAAGTCTCCCATGTGGAACAGTGTCAAACGCTTTCTGGAAGTCTAGGAATATGCAATCTGCCCAGCCCTCTCTTTCCTGTAAGATTTGGCTTACCTCATCATAAAATTCTAATAAGTTTGTTACTGTTGATCTACCTTCTCTGAAGCCATGTTGCCTCACTGACAAAAAGTTGAAGGATTCCAAGTGAAGAGAGATATGTTTCCTTAGTAGTTTTTCCATAACTTTGCAAACTATGCTGGTCAAGGAAACTGGTCTATAGTTCAGAGCCGTATCCCTCCTTCCCTTTTTGAAGATAGGTATCACATTTGCTTGTTTCCAGCATCTTGGAATCTCCCCCGACTCCAGTGACTCCTTAAATATGATGCTTAGTGCCACTGATATTGTGTTTGCGCATTTTTTAAGCACATGAGGGGATATGTCATCAGGACCTGTAGCTTTATGAACATCTAAATCCATCAGCGCTTTGCATACCTCTGTGGCTGTAAGGTTGATGTTCTCTAATACCGGCCCTTGAGCTTCTATCACTGCAATCTGAGGGGGTGGGGTATTTTCTACTGTGAATACTGACTGAAACTCCTTGTTCAATTTTTTGCAGATCTCTTCATCCGTCTCAGTGATGCTTCCATCCGCTCTCTATAGCCTTAAAACTTATTCTTTTACCTTCAGTTTTCCTCTGATAAAGCTGTGGAAAAGCTTGGGATTTTCTTTAGCCTTCCTGGTGATGTCCCTCTCATAGTCTCTCTCTGCCTCTCTTCTTTTACTTAGGTAGTCATTTCTTGCTCTTTTGTAGGTTTGCCAGGCATTTATGTTTTTTCTCCTCCTATACCTTTTCCAGCATTTGTCTCTCCACTCCTTAGCTCTTTTACACCCATTATCGAACCATTTCTCTCTGGCATGAATTACACCTACTTTGGTGACAGGTATGCAGCAATCTACTATCTTCCCATATTTCTCACAAAAGATGTCATACATTTCTTGTACAGATTTGTTGTAAAATAAGGTTCTCCAGTCAATAACTGCAAAAAGCTCATTTATTTTGATGTAATCTCCTTTCGGATAGTTCCTCCTCATGTCCTCAGTGCCTCTACTCTCAGGAAGAATATCTTCAATGATATACTCCATCAACAACACACAGTGGTCACTCTTTCCAATTGGTGGTTCATACTCAATTTTTTCAATATCCAACACATTATCTGTGAACACTAGATCAAGTAGTGATGGCTCATCCCCACCCCTGGCCCTTGTTGGTTCCATTACATGTTGGTGTAGGAAATTCCCTTGTACGCAATCTAGGAATCTTGCCCCGAATGAGTCCTAAGCACTGTGTGGGTCAAGATTTATCCAATCTATCTCTTTATGATTAAAGTCTCCCATAATCAAAATCCTACATTTTTTTTCCCGTGCCATGTTAACAACTGAGTTTATGACTTCAATAGTACCTATATGACTTTCCTCATAAACTTCAAGCCTATTTTGGTTCCTTGGTGGGTTGTATAAAACAGTTATTATAATGCTCTCTGACCCAGTATTTATGCGAGCAACAAGAAATTCCTTGAACTCACTTTCTATAGCCATGTTTATTTCTTCAACTTGAATCCTTTCACTTATGAGCAGTGCTATCCCTCCACCAGTCCTCTCAGATCTTTCAACTCTTAGTATTCTGAAGCCCTTAGGAAAAACTGTGACACTGTTTATGTCCTCACTCAACTTAGTCTCTGTAATTGCTACTATATCTGCCTTACTGTTGTGAATCCTATCTTTTAATTCTACTGCCTTACCAGCTAATCCATCAGTATTTGTGTATAACAATCTTAATGAGGCCCCATCCCCTGATCTTCTGTCATTATCTTCTTTATCTCCCCTTTGTCTGGAAGAACTCTGTAACAAAAATTTTTCTTCTGTTCTTCATTTCTTTCATCATTTAACCTTCTTGCCTCTTGCAACAAGTTTTTTATCTTTCCCATCTCTTCCTGTGTTCTGTATCGTCTAATGAACACTTCTTTGAATTCTTGAAGGTCTTTTAGACTTTTTTTTCTCAACAATATTTCCCTACATGTTTCCCCTCTCTCAAAGGTTACTTTTGTTGGTCTCGGCTTTCCTTCCCTCGAATATTTACCTAGTTGGTGTATGTTTACAATATCCTCAGGACCACAAACTACTCCAAGCTTTCTTATCAGGTCTACAACCCTAGCTTTATTTTCTTCAAGTCTCCCCTGCCATGTTGGCTCCTGGGATTTGCTTATGCCTGAGATTACCACTGTCTTCTCCTTATCAAGTGCCTGTCTGATGAGTGGGTTTGCCCTTTCCATCACAACGTCTTTCATTTTTTTGATTACTGTCTCTTTATAGTCAACTGTTTGTATGTTTTCCAGTGCCACCACCTTTACAGCCTCTTTTACTGCCACATTCCCATTTAGTGCATCAGCAAAGGAAGTTTTCATGGCATCATTTTCCATATTCAGCTCCTGGAACTCTTTTCTGAACTGTTCAATGTTTTCCTTAATCTGGACATTCCAAGCAGCAATCTCGTCTCTCTCAGAAGAGAGCAGTGAACTAACATCTAATTCCTTTAGGTTGTCATTCAGCTGTTTGTTTTTATCTTCTTGTTTAGAAATTCTAGATTCTAGTTGACTCTTTTCCCCTTCCAGCTTCTTTATTCTTTTTTCTAGTTCCTTTCTCTCCTGCCCTTGTGCTTTATTTACTTCCTCCAAAGATCTTATTTGCTCTCTGAGTGTTTCATTCTCTTTCATTTCTCCATCCATATTTCGAATTTTATCATTAAGGCTTATAACCATTGCCTCTAAATTCTTGATTTTCTGTTTAAGTCTCCTAATGGCTACCCCTCCTACCGACCCATGGATGGGAGAGGTTTGGGACAGAGATGGCATCATTTTTATGTTCTCCCTCTCACAGAATATAGAAAGAAGACGAGAAAGAGGAAAAAAAAAGAGAAAAACTTTTAATTAAGCTTCATATAAGTGCTATTTAGTGACTCAGTTTATCTCTTTTCTGTTAACACACATCTTAACTTAAAAACTTGACCATGGTAATTTAAGGATAAAAAGAAAAAGAAAAACAAAAGTCAAACCTGAAGGAAAATTCGAATTTGTGACTGAGGTGGCACCCACCTGTTTCTGCTATATATTCTTCCTAACTGATAAACTCACTTGCTAACCAAGATATGTTATCACAGGATTAGGCTTTACATTTAACTCAATATATATACAAAATAAAAAAAATAGTAAACGAGAAAGCTAAAAGGAAAGCAAAAAAATGAAGAAAATAAGACAGCTGTACTACTTGGCAACTTAACTCAGTACTGTTGACAGGTGGATATTTTTTTTTTATTATTCAATTATTTCGTGTATCAAACTAACTAACAAGTTAATATAAATGGGAAGGATACTGATTTCAACAATACATGGAACCACAGGATCAGGTAAACGGCTTAAGAGCTTTCCCCAGTTTACCCAAAAAATTAGGTAGTGTGATGTGATGGCTTCACCTCTGGCAACTCTTCTAAATTTCCTTCAAGGCAGAAACTGGACCGCAGCTTCTCTCTCCCCTCACGAAAATGTTCTCAATTTTTTTCCTTTAATATTTTGGACAGTCTCGTCAGACAACAAATATAAGTTTTGTACTCACAATACTCTGCAGGATTTCAGATTTATGGAAATTATGGTAAAGTTTTCCACTAAGCACTTAGTCACTCAAAAACACAAGTAGAAATTTAAGAGGAGCAGTTTCGTGTGTCACTGAATGTGTGTGTGTGTGTGTATGTGAATGTGATTACCTAATTGTGTATACGGGAAAGAGCCCAAAGCTCGTGTGCATATGTGTGTGTGCGCACGCATGAATATTTATGGAATATCGATTATTTTTCTTGTGTGCATGAGAAAGAGAGAGAGAGAGAGAGAGAGAGAGAGAGAGAGAGAGAGAGAGAGAGAGAGAGAGAGAGAGAGAGAGAGAGAGAGAGAGAGAGAGAGAGAGAGAGTCAAATAAAAAGGCAACCTCCATATAGTGGGGGGGGGGGGGGGCTGATGTAAGAGATTGAGGTTCCCACTGGTTTTGCGTGTTAATTTTTGGCAACCATTATGAACGTGTTCTTAACATTGCTAGGAAGTGGTGAAATGATGTCGCCATTTTTTCTGTTGAAATTTAGTGACCCAAATTTTCTGTTGCAGAGTCCTGACATGAAGTGAACCATAAGGAGCAGTCACAAGATAGAGCCAAGCACCAGTATGAAACCAAGACCAGGTACTGATTTCAATCTGTGAATTCAGTGTTAGGAGCCAGACAATCATGACCTACTTACTGAACCATCAATAGAAGCATAACCCTAGTTCATACACTTCATCTACGAAAGAGGACAGTATGGAGATGCTGATTATGCACAGATCAGCAGACAATTGCAAGGCTACACTGCCGCCTATCTGAAAGACAAGAAAGCAAAGTGGCAAAGAAAATGTTATTGGGCTACTTGTCACAGTGGTAACCTAGAGTGTGCCAGGGTACGATAACAGAAGGCCTGCCAATATGGAGAGAGGCGGCATCTTCAGAAGAGACGTGGATGGCTTTCTGCAGCCGCTAGTGTACCAGACTCTATTGAAGCGAGACTCCTCACTTCACACAGTCAGTAACATTTCCGTTCAATGCAAACCTGTGTTTCTTCTGCCAAGGAGACAGGAAGGAGCCAGTTCATGAGGTATGTACATTCAATGCAGGGAAACAACTGCAAAAGGCTGTTGATGTGAGGAAGAATCAGACTTCCTTTGTGTGACATTACCTCATCTCTGCCTTGTCCTTAACCTTTTTCTTTTCCTTCAATTTGGTATTTTCTCGTGCCCGGGCCTTTATTGATGATGGCAGTTTCTGCCTGTCCCGGTTTCACACTCATAAAAAAAAAAAGACTTGGAAGGTGCAGCTGAGTGCCGCCATCACTGAGGACGATGCCCATGCCATTGATGTTAAGTACCACCTCTCATGCTGGGCTCAGAAAGTCCAGCATGGTGCATCTTGCAGCAGTGAGGACAGAGAGTATGCACAACATGAAGCTAATGTTGGCAAAGTAGTCTCAGACATTGAGTTTTTCAGCTTAGTTCTCACTCTACTCCAGGCTTGGGAAGTTCTCAACATGACAGACCTCAAGTCGGCATACTTTAGTATGCTTGAATCCAATGGTGTGCACATAAAGCCATCTACACGAGATATCAAGGAGGAATTCACCTCTTACATCGTTGATGTCCACTTGACGGAAGCAAAGCGGCGTAGCGAGTCAGATCATGTCTTTAAAACAGCAGTTCAGGATGCCGCCATGGAGGATGCCATGGCAAAGACAACTGAAAGTGACAAGAGGCAGATATTTTGAGAGTGCCTTTGTTCTCCAAGCTGCCATTACTGCCCACAACAAGCACCCATGGGAATTCAATGGATAACTGAGCAATGACGATGCTGAAGAAAATGTTCCCAAAGCACTCTATTCCTTCGTTTGCTGATTAGTTGCATGACCAGCTGCAAGCATTGAAGCAAAGACAGTCCATACTACCACTATTCATCAATATGTTTTAGCTGTCAGTCAAAACATTATGTATTGCTTCAAGTCAAAGCACCAAGTCACGCACAAGCCAAAGCAACCAGATGCTTCCTTCCATAATTGCTTGGAATGGCCACAGCAGCTTGCCATTGCCATTGCTGGCTAGTACAGTGGTAACGCGCTGGCTTCGCATTCACGAGGTCGAAAGATCGGTCCCCGTCCAAGACCGAGAGTTTAAGCTGTTTACTGGCAGGAACTGCTGTGGGTGGACATCACAGTGGGGGGTTGGGGCTTGTCCTGGCTGACGAATACCCATTGTAAAATGGAAATAAAGTTTATTAAAGTTTATTATTATTATTGCAGTTCATCAGTCCACTAGAAGCAAGAAGCTCCTTGAATTCTTTCATGGATTTGGTCTCTCAGTAGATTACACTCGGATCCTGAGGCTAGAACCCAACTGGCCAATGCAATCAAAAAGGCAACCTAGGAACAAGGAGCAAATTTGCCACCAACAATGCACAAGGGACATTCATTTTCTTGGTCATTGACAACAGTGATTTCAATGAGGACACACCAGTTGGGAAGAGGACCCTACATGCTATAGCCACTGCACTGTATCAACGGAAGGAACCTTATTCTGACAAACAGAGCACAAGGAAGTTAAGGCTGCATGACCAGAAAGCCAGAGACCGCTCTCTGAAGAGCCAGACTGACCAAGATTTTATCCGCTGCCATGCACCTAATACACAGGCTGCCAAAAGTACCATCTTTGCTGGATTTCAGCCTGGTGCAAATCTGGAAGCAATCAAACACTATTCTGCACAAAACACAGTGTGGCTACTTTAACACGCAATCATGAGCACCACTGAACCTGGGGACATCCAAGCCATGGATGTCACCTTGCCAGACAATAAACTGCAGGATGCTCCTCAGGACGTCCAGGCCATGGACATTACCCTACCAGATGATCAACAGGCTCCAAGGGATGTCCAAATCAACCAACCTGGTGATGAAGAGGCTCCTGATGGATCACATGAGCCAGCTGCTACAGCTTTTTTTGCTGGGTCAGCAGGCATGAAAGATCCAGAACAACCAGCACTTCAACAGGGTGGTGGTGTCATATGTCACAACATCCCTACTTGGACAGCCTACAACTCTATCTTGTCCTCTGAAAAACTTCTGACAGAGGTTAATCCCTCCTCCCTTTGAGAACTGCACCTTCCCATGAATGGCAAACACTGGTCACAGTCCTGAAACAGACACAACAAATCAACTGCATGGTCATGGGACCTGACAGGAAGATATTCATCACCTTGGACATGGCCATGTATGAACAGGTCAAGCAGCTCGAGATGACCAGGGATGATTGCAAGGGCAAGTGGGTGCTGAGACTGGGAGAAATGCACACAGTGATGGCTGCATTGCGGGCAGCTGGGTATTCCATGGAAGACAGCGGGCTTGACGAGGCTTGGAGTGAAGCTGACATCTATGATCCCACTACAACAAGGCAGATCCTAGAAGCCAAGCACATGAAAAGAGCTCTGGAAGCACACATGACCACAGTCCAAGCCCTCTATGATCTCTATATGGAAGAATTCTTCCTAGATCATCCTGATCTGAAGCGTCCATGTGCAGAGGCAGAACAGCAGCTTGACCAAAGCTGTGTTCAACACCTGCAACAAGAGATGTTGGAGGAGCAGCAAAGCATGCTAGCTACCCTTGATTCCCAAAGGGTACTGAAAAATGATGGCTGTGTTTGATAAAAAGAAGGTAGTACAGAATCCACTCTCCAAGTTTGTGAAGAGCTACATGAGAATGGTATTACTCATATACACATTCATCCTTGCTACCCATGATGGTCTTTGGACACTGCATCTGTCGTCCCTTGATGCTCTGTTCATGTACTTCTTTGCTCATAACAAGCAGAAGTACGCCAGGCTGCTACCACTCTACCTTCCAGAGATGAAAGCCCTTCAGGTCACAGATCCAGACGTACATCAAGAGTTCATGGATGGAAACCTTGTAGCCAACAAAAACAAGATCCCGTTCCGTGTCATTGAGGTGGATCATGCTTTTGAGCACATCAATTGCATCATGAAAGTTACTGGAGGACTTGTAGGCATTACACAAGTGCGAGTGCTCTGGAGTGATTCTTCCTTACAGCTTCATAGCTGAGTAGTTTTGCTGAAGAAGCACATGTGATGAATGGTTCACCAACAGCTACAACCATGGAACACCATGACCTGTCACTGGCTGTCTGGAAAAGGCAGGAAGAGAACATTGCTCAACTGAAGAGTGTGCTCAGATCCTCCATAAATCCTATGAAATAAGATGGTGAAGACCTTATCAACATCATCACAAAGGTTGTGATGCCAGCCAAGGTGCTAAAAGATGTGTGCAACCAAGATAACATTGGGCAGCAGAAGTATGTCAGTTTAGTTGAGGAGCGCTTCAACAATGAGGTCAGTGTTTGGGCCAGAATGAAGAAGGCTCAACTGAAGACGTGGAAAAGTGCAAGGAAGTCAGTGAAACACAAACTGGCTGATCAGGTAGTAGAGCTCAAGGATGACAAGTCACTATTTGCCCGCATGTTGATTGTTGCTCGGTCTCGCCCTGAGATCAATCTCAAGGTGAGCATTGGCCACATGAGTTCACGTCCTCCCACGAGCTTTTTTCACAGTGAGTGGAGAACTCCTACCATGCATAGACAAAATCAAGCTAATGGTTATACTTGAGTACCTGCCAAACAAAACTGGTGGTGATCTGCAGTCAGAGGATGTCACCAATGACACTGCTACATTGCCACCAAGGAAGGTGACTGTCATTGATGTATGGCAGTTGTCCATGCAATGGGTAGGCCACCTTGGGTCACAGCCACATTGGACAGCAAGTGCAGTGACTATGATGAGGTCCATCTAGTCTTTGACCGCTATGATCTTCCCACTTCACTGAAGGAGGCCACGAGAGAGAGACACCAGAGTGGCAAGCCGGCTACTGCTTATCATGTCACAGACAACACACCAGTCAGTAAGATGTCAGCAGAGCAGTTCTTGTCCAGTACCACAACCAAAGATGAACTGACGGTTTATCTTGCAAAGAAAGCTCCCCACCACTTTGAGGTAAGCCCAAGGTCTTCAAAGTGACCTCACTGCAAGAGATCCTTTCGAAGCCCTATGGATGCTAACATCTCTGCAGCTCCCAAGAAGAAGCTGACACAAGGCTTAACCTACACAGTCTGGATGCCTCTCGAAGAGGAGCAACAGAAGTCTACATTCAGTCACCTGACGCTGATGTGTTTGTCCTTGTAATCCACCATTATTATCAGCTCTGCAGGAACACCTACTTTGTCACTGGTGTGGGTAACAAGAAGTAGGTAATCCCACTTGGACCAGTAGTGAATGCACTTGGCACTGCAAAGGCTGAAACCTTATCAGGATTTCATGCCTTCTTTGGAACTGACATAACAGGGCGATTTGCTGGCAAGGGGAAGCTGACCTGTTGGCAAGCACTAAACAGATGCTCAATGAAGGTGATATCTGCATTTGCTGCCCTGGGAACCAGCAAAGAGCTGGATGTTGATGTTGAACATGCCATTGAAACATTTGTTTGCCACGTTTATGAGCCTGGTACCATTGTGGTGGATGTTGGTGATGTCAGGTAGAAGCTTTTCACCAGGAAATAACTAGAAGCTCAAAAGCTAGCTCAGACACGAGAAGCCTTACATGAAGCAATTGCCCGAGCACATTACCAGACCATGATGTGGTACCAGGCTGACATTCCCCACCCTCAGCTACCACCAGCAAAATGCCATGGGTGAAAGAAAGAGGGGGATAGACTAGTGTCAGTCCCAACAACAGAAACTCCAACTCCAGCCACAGTTACTCACCTCATCAAAAGTGGGTGCAAGAGGACTAGTTGCAGGGCCAACTGTTCCTGTAGGTCCCAGTACCTCAACTGCTCCGAGATGTGTGGGTGTGGAGCCGATGAGGAGGTGTGCAGTAACGTCAGTCAGGCACTCTTGGGACTTGATGAGGATAGAGAAGAAGGAGATCCTTCCATCTAACTATGAAAACCAATACTAGTTGCACATTAATGTTCTATCCTCTTTTAAATCTGACCAGAACCAGCCAGAATGGTGGATGGAGAGGATGAAGAAAAACGTTTGAGCAATGACATTATCAGTGTTTGTACACTAAACAAGCAAAAAAATTTAATTAGTTGAAAGGAGTGTTATTGTGTTATCTAAATGTAAACTTTCAGCAATAATATTGGGTGTTACAGTAGTGGTTATGTTGTTATTGCTTTTTCTTTTTTTGGGGGGAGTAACGTAATCAACTTATTTAGCACGATTTGGGCCATAATTTAAATTTGATTGAAACGTATAAGAAAATGGCCAAAAAAATGGCGACATCATTTCTTTGCAAGTAAAATCCTTCCAGAAGACAGTCCAACCAGTTGCCAAAAATTAACATTTGAAACCAACGGGAAAACATTGGCCCCCCACTAATACATTTATTTGTTATAATCAGGGATTTAAAGAACATGTCATACTCCTCAAATGGAGAACACTTACTTTTTAGTTACTAGAAGATCTAGTGTAAAGGAATTTGACTATTTAAGGAGGTTAACCTGTAATCATAATCCTTATTTACTTGTTATTTGCAAATGAACCATTTATATGCTTTGAGATGCAAATTTTATGTATTCATACAATCGTACAGATTTCTGAAAAACGTCCACGAGAGGAAAGGATTACCGAAAACATTCAACTAATCCTGCCAGTAATAGATCTCTCTTAACGATTATAATTATAAGGGGAAAAGATCTTTTGAAATGTAGGTTAAAAATTATTGCAGTTCAAGAGAGTAGATATTCCGTGTATTTTAAGACGATACAGCCTGAATAATTAAAGAAAAGTACACTTATGGATTGTATGCTGGACTTCCATTGTTAGTAATCATAGTAATGTAAATCACATATGAATAGGAAAGTAAAGTAAGCCTCTTAAAGATCTTCCATATATATGCTGCCCTCTCTAATTACAATAGGTTAACAGACAAAATGCATTTTTATATTAGTATGAATTTTCTCTACCCAAAATGATGAGGGAGTTGAAAAGAAATGCAGAAGCAGTAATGTTTCTAATATACTGGCAAAGCTCTTCATTTTCTAGATGTCGTTTCAGATAATTCTAAATTTTAGCAACGTGAGAAACTACAAATACTAAATCTATGAAAATTGTTATTGACACATCAAAAAAGTTATTGGGCTTAATCAACGCTAGTGTTTCATGGAATTTGTATATATCGATTCGATATCATAGCGGTTCATAGAGCCAATGAATTCAATGTAATGTTAATTACATTTGCATATTTTGTTCAGGACAGCCAAAATAACCAGTGCCAATGTGGCACAGAAGACTTTTTTTTACTGTGGCACTAAAATTGTAATGGAATTAAACCATACAAAAGTTTCGATAAAAAATTATTAAGTCAATATTCATAGAAGACTCTTTATAAATGTGTATATATATATATATATATATATATATATATATATATATATATATATATATATATATATATATATATATATATATATATATATATATATATATACATATATATATATATATATATATATATATATATATATATATATATATATATATATATATATATATATATATATATATATATATATATATATATATATATATATATATATATATATATATATATATATATATATATATATATATATATATATATATATATATATATAAGTACAAACTGTTAGCATACAGCACTAAATAGTAAGGAAGCCCATCAGTGAAACAAAACTTATAAAACAATGCTATATTTCGGATCCAAACTGGATCCCTTCTCAAGCTTGAGAAGGGATCCAGTTAGGATCCGAAATATAGCATTGTTTTATAAGTTTTGTTTCACTGATGGGCTTCCTTACTATATATATATATATATATATATATATATATATATATATATATATATATATATATATATATATATATATATATATATTTATATATATATATATATATATATATATATATATATATATATATATATATATATATATATATATATATATATATATATATATATATATATATATATATATATATATATATATATATATATATATATATATATATATATATATATATATATATATATATATATATATATATATATATATATATATATATAATAGCAGAGAGTTCTCTTTCTTCTTTGCCTCTCCACCTCTTACATATCCAGCCTTCCTTCCATTTCTTTCATTCTATTTCTGCTCTCTGCAAATTATGTAGTAGGTTGACCAATGACGCCAGTCACCTGTAGCGATGATAGGGCTGAAGCTCTATTGGACTGTGTAGGACAGCTCGATGTGAAGTCTTCCTTCAATTACGGTTGTTTTCTTATGCCTTCATCTACATCGGATAGTAAATTATGTTTTCATTTCATTTTATGTTCTCTTAATGCCAATGCCCAATGATGACAATTTTCTTTGCCGTCATGGTATCACATTCATAAAATAATACGCTTGACAATAAAATTGAAGCATTTACACTGTGAATGCAGAGTAAAAATTTCAATATTGTATATGGATTATGCAGGTAAATCACAGTAACTAGCATGATTTAATTTGCATCAGCGCCAGAACGTGTTTTCAAGTAATTGGGACATTGGATTCATTGGTTCATTTAAAATTTTTCAGGATTGGTCGATTTTTTCAGTCCTCGCTTTTTGGCAAATGTGAAATTCATTCAGAGTACATTGACTCTAGTGTCTGGGAAAGCAGATAATTGGTTGCCGTTCGCGCAACATCATATAATGTAAGTGCTTTCCAGGTAATTGAATGCAGATGATGGATCATATATATATATAGCTTTAGATAAGTCATTTATCTGTTTCTTTGAGAAGCATAAACTAGGAATAATATGCTTTTTCATTAATAAGACAAAAATTTTTGGCAAGAATTTAGAGATAAAAATGCTATTAATTTTCACCATTGCTATGATGTAAGCAAATGATAATAATAATAATAATAATAATAATAATAATAATATTAATAATAATAATAATAATAATAATAATAATAATAATAATAATAATAATAATAATAATAATAATAACAATAATAATAATAATAATGATAAGAATAAGAATAAGAATCAGAATGATAATAATAATAACAATAATGAAAACAATTATTATAATTGTACTGTTATAATTATTGTTATTAATAACATTATTATTATTATTATTACTATCATTATTATTATTATTATTATTATTATTATTATTATTATTATTATTATTATTATTATTATTATTATTATTATTATTATTATTATTATTATTATTATTATCATTATCATTATTAAAATCTATAAATAGTAATAATAATAATAATAATAATAATAATAATATTGATAATAGTAATAATAATAATAATAATAATAATAATAATAATAATAATAATAATAATAATAATAATAATAATAATAATATTAATATTGATATTAATAATAACAGTAAAATTAATAATAATAATAATTATAATAATCATAATAATGTTAATAATAACGATAATAATAATAATAATAATAATAATAATAATAATAATAATAATAATAATAATAATAATAATAATAATAATAATAATAATAATAATAACAATAATAACAATACTAATAACAATAACAATAAAAATAACAATAACCATAATAATAATAAAAATAATAATAATAATAATAATAATAATAATAATAATAATAATAATAATAATAATAATAATAATAATATAATAATAATAATAATAATAATAATAATAATAATAATAATAATCAGCTTCATAATAATCATCATGAGCGTCATCATCATCATCACCATCTTCATTAAAGCTACACTTTAAGAAAGAGCTTGCATTATATATATATATATATATATATATATATATATATATATATATATATATATATATATATATATATATATATATATATATATATATATAGTAAACATACACATAAATACTGACATACAAAAGAACCAAAAAAAACTTTTCATTATATGTATCCGCACTTCTCTGAGGTTCATTGCCTTATACAGTCATGAAGAAAAGGGATGGAAGGATATAAATAATTATAGCGACTATTTATCCATTTCCAGAAAGAAGATTAAATATAGAGCAACTCTTCTGGAGTGAATTATATATTACCACTTCGAGGGTGTTGGAGAAATATATTTCTTAAAATTTTGAACCTTTAAATATATTGTACAAATCGCCTATCGGCTGTCATATATATATATATATATATATATATATATATATATATATATATATATATATATATATATATATATATATATATATATATATATATATGTATATATATACATATATATATATATATATATATATATATATATATATATATATATATATATATATATATATATATATATATATATATATATATATATATATATATATATATATATATATATATATATGTATATATATACATATATATATATATATATATATATATATATATATATATATATATATATATATATATATATATATATATATATATATATATATATATATATATATATATATATATATATATATATATATATATATATATATATATATATATATATATATATATATATGTTGCTATTGTTACATTCCAGAACATGAGACTAGCTGTTGCTGAGTTTGTGAATACAGATTTTTGTTAAGATTAGTGTTTATTTTTATGATTGTGACGCAAGGACGGGCCACAAAAAATAAAAAATAAATCTTCCCTCATCGGAGCTGGCCACGAAGACAACATAGAGAGAAACAGAGATGGGGAGTGTATTGTGACTTGTCAGATGCGAAGGGATTATCAGACATGTGTAACGAATATCCAAGACTATTCGGTGTTGATGAGAGAGAACCGTAACCGAAGGAAAACTTAACGTTGAACTGTCCTGGCCAGTCTTATTTAGATCCACAAGTCCCTTCAGCTATTGGTGCAAAATATGGGAAATAAGTTATGCTAATATATAACTCATGATCCTCCACACGTAAATCTCTTCGTTGATATTGTTCCCTTGATATTATGTAATTTTTTCAAAATGTTGATGGTAACTATTGATAGTAAGTTGACTTCGAACAGCAAATTCGTTATATATCTTCCTCAGCTGCACAATGAGTTAGTATCTTGAGGAAGTCTTTTAAGATTTTTGGTAACAAATCTATTAACAC
Source organism: Halocaridina rubra (assembly GCA_037179515.1). Taxonomy (NCBI): domain Eukaryota; kingdom Metazoa; phylum Arthropoda; class Malacostraca; order Decapoda; family Atyidae; genus Halocaridina; species Halocaridina rubra. The sequence goes on from JAXCGZ010001898.1 coordinate 30,662, forward strand.
ATTTTTACTCCTCAGTTTTTTTAAATTTGTATTTGTATTTTTATTATTATTATTATTTTGTAGACTGAGTCCTCTCTCACTGGAAATATATATTTACTTGTCGAGAGAGGCGAGACTGAGATGGTTTAGGCATATTCTGGAGAGGATTATGGAGTATGTCGAAAAGGTTGCTGTGAATAGAGCTGCCAGGTAGAAGGGGGAGAGGTAGACCAAAGAAGAGATTTATGGATATTTTATTTTTTTATGATTTTGACACCAGGACGGGCCAAAAAAATAATAATTTAAAAAAAAAAAAAAAAAAAAAAAAAAAAAAAATATATATATATATATATATATATATATATATATATATATATATATATATATATATATATATATATATATATATATATATATATATATATATATATATATATATATATATATATAAAGTAAAACAGCCCTCATCGGGCCTGGGCACGAAGAATGCATAAAGTAAAGAGAAACAGAGATGGAGAGTGTAATGACTTGTCAGATGTGAAGAGATAATAAAAGATGTGTGATTAATATCCAAGAATATGGTGAGTGAGGGCACAAGGGTGTGTGGTGTGACAGAGAAGGATGCAAGAGATAGGGTAATATAGATCCTCTGTGGCGACCCCTGATGGTAGAAGCAGAAAGATTTGATGATGACTTAATCTTGTCGAGGATTTGGTTTAAAGAAGCCATCTGCAGTAATGACATGAACATTGTTATGAGCTATGATTCGAAAAAAAAAATATTGTGCCTTCCATATACTTTTAAAGAATACCAAATGAAATCAATGTATAGAATATAAAATCATGTCTAAAATACATAAGTTTTTTCTTATACAAAATATCTTACTTGGAATGAGATTTTCAGAACAGAATTCATGAAATGTCTTCATCTGTTCTTTCTTCCTCGTAATTTTTTGCCACATTCTTTTTCTTGTAACGTTAGTTCATGTTTTCCATTATTTGTGAGCTCAAGCTTCATATGAGTTGGAAAGGCAGAGCAAAATACTCGAAGCTTATAAATAAAAAAAAGTTGAGAAGACGCAGTTAGTCAGGGGAGGTTTTTATTAATTTTGTTCCTAATTATAACAACAGTCAAACAAGATGTCAAAATTGAGAGAGAGAGAGAGAGAGAGAGAGAGAGAGAGAGAGAGAGAGAGAGAGAAATTATATCAAAACTATTTCGATTCTTATATTTCATAATGAACAGAGAAATAAATACGGATGTTTTTATGTAAGCAGAATGCTGCAGTGTGAATCAGGTGTTCTATCGGCTCTTTATTATATGTGTGAGTACCAAATAAGATATAAAACATCTGTGGTTTATTCAAATACAACTTTTTTTTTAACTTAAATAATCTTTACTAGTGTTTGACAGTAAGTGCATTTGCCCTGCAAACTTATCTAATAATATCACTTGCAGTTTACCTTGCTTTTATGCTATTCTCTCGCTGGTATTTCGTATGACTTGTAGAGTTTTCGATGCATTTACATGTATTTTATACAAGTAAATTATGTGCTAGCCCTGGAGACTTCCAATCTGTCAGCATTGACAAGGGTATTGGGGTTGGTTCCAGATTGAATTCGTAAAATTACAACATTTACTTTATCTTCTTTGTCATGAAATATATGTTGTAATATTTTCTGAAGCAAATCCCAATCTGATATATAATAAATCAAGGAAATACCAAAGACTCACGAGATATATAAACACCACGAGTTGCACTTGCAAAAATACTATGATATAGAGAAAAACAGAGAGAGATATTAAGGACTAGTTAAAATTTCCAGTTACATTTCCAACTTCTGAAGATCTTTATGCATAAACTCTTTACCAGTGTGGCCACTCCTAGTATTTTCCTTCTAGATCTAGTATTTTTGGATTCGATCTAGTAGTTTAGTAGTTTTTTCTTTAAAATCAGACAAATCTAGTAGTATATCATTACAGAGACAGGATATGCATTTTAGGATCTCTCTCTCTCTCTCTCTCTCTCTCTCTCTCTCTCTCTCTCTCTCTCTCTCTCTCTCTCTCTCTTAGGATAAGTGTAGGGGACTCTTACCCATCTCCTATCCCCTCAACCCATGAGGACCCTCCCTCCCTCCTATCCCAGCAACCGTTTGCAATACTCGTGCGTTGTATGGTGATACGGTACTTGTTTACTTCTCGTTAGTTTCCTATATATCTGCGGGCAACTCACGAGAATCCCTCTCACACCAATCCAACTTTTCCCAAAATGATTCGTCCATGGCACCTTCTTCTCTGATTAAATATTCATAAATCAGTCAACATCGAGTGTATATTTTCTTTTGTATCTATTTACTGGTAGTTAATTAAACTATCTGGTTAGAAGATAAGGCATTTTCAGTTGACTATACACTAAATTATCGTGTATCTGAACCAAAATATATGAGGGTGATATTAATCTGAGCATTAATCATGGAGTGAGAATATGAGCGATATAGGAGTGATTTGCACTGACTTCTTGCCTGGGGCCTGAGTTTGATTAAGATTGTGGTTAATTAAACAAATGGATCTGAAACATCAGGTGACACTGAGTGATTCAGAGAATCCTAGTGCAAGCTGTAGTGGAGATAAAACTCCACCAAAATAGAAAAAAACAAGATGTGGTACAGCCAGTCATTTAATAGCGAGTGGCTAACTGATCCTGAGTTTAAAGACTGGATCAAGGCAGATCCTAAAGATAAGAAAGTTGTGCTTTGTGTAGTAAGTGATTGCAAGCTAAAGAATCCAAACAAAGGTGGTTTGATAAGCCACAAAGCTACATCAAAGCATATAAGAAACTATGAATCAAAGAAAAATAGTGTGACTATTATGCAGTTCATGAAGATACCAAAAGAAGATCCGAACAATAAAGTTCTTAATGCAGAATTGTTATTGTCTGGATTTATGGCAGAACATGGGATGGCATTTTCCCAGGCAGATCATTTGATTGATGTAATGAAAAGAATGTTTCCAGACTGTGAGACACTGAAGAAAATAACTATGAAAAAACAAAAGATTCATATATTTTGCAATATGGATTAGCATGGGAAGAACGGGAAGAAGTTGCAGAGATGTACAAGAAAAAAAAGTTTTCTTTAATGATAGACGAAAGCACAGACATTTCAGTGTCACAATTACTTGCTGTCGTGGTACGATACTACGACAAGAAAAAGTTGAAAGTTACAGATGCCTTGTTAGACATTTTGGAAGTTGAAGATGCCGGTACAGAGGGTTTGCACAAAGCTGTGAAAAAATTGTTTCAAAGTAAAGACATATCACTTACAAATATAATTGGTTTTGCCAGTGATAATTGTTTTACTATGATGGGTGCACGTAGTGATTTTCAGGCACATTTGAAGGGAGATGTACCATCTGTATTTATTCTTGGCTGTGTCTGCCATTCTTTTGCATTTGTGCAAGCCATGCTTGTGCCCATTTGCCACCCTTTTTTGAAGCTTTTCTTAAGGACATTTGTTGCTATTTTTCGAGAAGCAACAAACGCCAACATCAGTTTACACTGATTCAAGAGGTTGTACAGAGTCCAAAGCACAAAATGATTAAGCTTTCACAGACTCGTTGGCTGTCTATAGGGCATGTAATATCTCGAGTACTTGAACAATGAGATGCTCTCCTCCAATTTTTTCAATCTGAATCTCTTCTGGACAAAATTGATGGAGCATCACATATATATAAGATAATGGTAAACAGGGGAACTCGGCACATGTTGTTATTCCTGAATTATGTCCTTGGAAAAGTGCATAAAATTGACATAGAATTCCAGGCAGAATATTTCAGGCTTAGTACACTCCACTCCTCTATTTCTGATGAATATCGGAGCATCCTAAGCATGTTTGTTAAGAACAAAGTGCTAGAGCGCCAACTTTCTGAGATTAACCCTTATGATGCATCTCTGTACCTTGATGTCAACAGTATAAAGCTTGGTGGAAGATGTGAAGCTCTGATGTTGAAAGAGTCACTAGGGGAAAGTAAAATTAGGTTCCTTGCATATTGCAAAAAGTATTTAGTTGAACTGTGTTTGCAAATAAGAAATAGATTTCCCATGGAAGAAGATAGTGTCCTAGCACAACGTTCAGTTATTGATCCAATAGTTGCTCTCTCTCCACAACGAAAAGTTAAGTCTATTGCACAGTTGGCTGTTCATTATCGACACTTGTGAAAGAGCCAGATCTTGATGACTTGCAAGAACAGTGGGAAGATTTGTTGCATTGTAAGGCAAGCATTCAAAATTTGAGCCTGTCACCAACAACTTTTTGGCAAGAACTATTTGAAGTAAAGGATGGACGAGGAAAAGCAAAATTTTCTACTCTTGCAGAATTCATGAGATATTTATTGGTCTTGCCACATTCGTCCGCTGCAGTTTAGCAGATGTTTTCAAAGATCAACATCATCAAAACCAAGCATTCAAACTGGCTGTTAACTCAAACTGTTGCAAACAGAATGCTTGCAAAGCAAGCAGTTGCAAAACAAGGAGGATCTTGCTGCAATTGGAACCCATCAAAATCTCTCCTTAATGATTTGAAAAATAGAAAATGTCATCAGTGCTAATTGCTCAAAGGCAGAAGTGGCAACTATATACCCTGAAGAAGAGGAAGGAGCAGTAAAAGACTTCCATTTCAAGTCTTTATGTAAATCCCAAAGGTAAGGAAATTACAGTACATATTTTAACGTTATATTAGGGAATAACTGTTCACGTACTTGAAAAATATAAATCTAGTTGTTTTTAGGTAAGTCTAGTGGTTTTTGGAGGAACAATCTGGTTTTTTCCTAAATTATTGAGTGGCAACACTGCTCTTTACTCTACTCGCCAGTACCTTTTGATTATCATTCTCACTGCATAATATTAAGAGAAATTTGCTGAAAACGCGATGATTACATTTTATCTGTATCTGCGCAAAATTTTTGAACATAATTTGTTATACTTCAGTAAGCAACGCCACATTGTTAAAACACTAAGTTTCTATGAATTTTCCTTATAGAGACTATGTAATTACTCCTCTTATTGATGCTATAGTTAGGTCATGAACTTACATTTAGACAGTTGTATAATACGTAAAGAGTTTGGTATCATGGTTTATGTACATGCTTTATACTCGTGTGTGTGTGTGTGTGTGTGTGTGTGTATATATATATATATATATATAATATATATATATATATATATATATATATATATATATATATATATATATATATATATATATATATATATATATATATATATTATCAAATAAGCACATTACATATGTGAAAACATGAATCATTTTTTACCCCGACCGGGACTCGAACCTAGGACTTATGATTACTAAGTCAAGGCGCTACCACTACACCACAGAAGGTGGCATTCAGTTAGAATGCGTTCATTCCTATGTATAGCAGATATAAGCTATAAGGTTGGGTTCCTTTTAACCTTCTGTGGTGTAGTGGTAGCGCCTTGACTTAGTAATCATAAGTCCTAGGTTCGAGTCCCGGTCGGGGTAAAAAATGATTCATGTTTTCACATATGTAATGTGCTTATTTGATAATTTCATGGCCCGAATGAGATTGGGATTTGAATTAAATGCTAAAATGAAGCCACGAGTGAGGTTGGGGAATCTGTAATATGAACATAGTGGCATTCAGTTAGAATGCGTTCATTCCTATGTATAGCAGATATAAGCTATAAGGTGGGTTCCTTTTAACCTTCTGTGGTGTAGTGGTAGCGCCTTGACTTAGTAATCATAAGTCCTAGGTTCGAGTCCCGGTCGGGGTAAAAAATGATTCATATATATATATATATATATATATATATATATATATATATATATATATATATATATATATATATATATATATATATATATATATATCAAATAAGCACATTACATATGTGAAAACATGAATCATTTTTTACCCCGACCGAGACTCGAACCTAGGACTTATGACTACTAAGTCAAGGCGCTACCACTACACCACAGAAAGTTAAAAGGAACCCACCTTATAGCTTATATCTGCTATACTGAGGAATGAACGCATTCTAACTGAATGCCACTATGTTCATATTACAGATTCCCCAACCTCACTCGTGGCTTCATTTTAGCTTTTAATTCAAATCCCAATCTCATTCGGGCCATGAAATTATCAAATAAGCACATTACATATGTGAAAACATGAATCATTTTTTACCCCGACCTTGACTCGAACCTAGGACTTATGATTACTAAGTCAAGGCGCTACCACTACACCACAGAAGGTTAAAAGGAACCCAACCTTATAGCTTATATCTGCTATACTGAGGAATGAACGCATTCTAACTGAATGCCACTATGTTCATATTACAGATTCCCCAACCTCACTCGTGGCTTCATTTTAGCATTTAATTCAAATCCCAATCTCATTCGGGCCATGAAATTATCAAATAAGCACATTACATATGTGAAAACATGAATCATTTTTTACCCCAACCGGGACTCGAACCTAGGACTTATGATTACTAAGCCAAGGCGCTACCACTACACCACAGAAGGTTAAAAGGAACCCAACCTTATAGCTTATATCTGCTATACTGAGGAATGAACGCATCTAACTGAATGCCACTATGTTCATATTACAGATTCCCCAACCTCACTCGTGGCTTCATTTTAGCATTTAATTCAAATCCCAATCTCATTCGGGCCATGAAATTATCAAATAAGCACATTACATATGTGAAAACATGAATCATTTTTTACCCCAACCGGGACTCGAACCTAGGACTTATGATTACTAAGTCAAGGCGCTACCACTACACCACAGAAGGTTAAAAGGAACCCAACCTTATAGCT
>JAXCGZ010001898.1:50000-57500 GCA_037179515.1 Halocaridina rubra
ACCCCGACCGGGACTCGAACCTAGGTCTTATGAATACTAAGTCAAGGCGCTATCACTACACCACAGAAGGTTAAAAGGAACCCAACCTTATAGCTGATATCTGCTATACTTAGGAATGAACGCATTCTAACTGAATGCCACTATGTTCATATTACAGATTCCCCAGCCTCACGGTCGGGGTAAAAAATGATTCATGTTTTCACATATGTAATGTGCTTATTTGATAATTTCATGGCCCGAATGAGACTGGGATTTGAATTAAATGCTAAAATGAATCCACGAGTGAGGTTGGGGAATCTGTAATATGAACATAGTGGCATTCAGTTAGAATGCGTTCATTCCTAAGTATAGCAGATATAAGCTATAAGGTTGGGTTCCTTTTAACCTTCTGTGGTGTAGTGGTAGCGCCTTGACTTAGTATTCATAAGTCCTAGGTTCGAGTCCCGGTCGGGGTAAAGAATGATTCATGTTTTCACATATGTAATGTGGTTATTTGATAATTTCATGGCCCGAATGAGATTGGGATTTGAATTAAATGCTAAAATGAAGCCACGAGTGAGGTTGGGGAATCTGTAATATGAACATAGTGGCATTCAGTTAGAAAGCGTTCATTCCTAAGTATAGCAGATATAAGCTATAGGGTTGGGTTCCTTTTAACCTTCTGTGGTGTAGTGGTAGCGCCTTGACTTAGTATTCATAAGTCCTAGGTTCGATTCCCGGTCGGGGTTAAAAAATGATTCATGTTTTCACATATGTAATGTGCTTATTTGATAATTTCATGGCCCGAATGAGATTGGGATTTGAATTAAATGCTAAAATGAAGCCACGAGTGAGGTTGGGGAATCTGTAATATGAACATAATGGCATTCAGTTAGAATGCGTTCATTCCTAAGTATAGCAGATATAAGCTATAAGGTTGGGTTCCTTTTAACCTTCTGTGGTGTAGTGGTAGCGCCTTGACTTAGTATTCATAAGTCCTAGGTTCGAGTCCCGGTTGGGGTAAAAAATGATTCATATTTTCACATATGTAATGTGCTTATTTGATAATTTCATGGCCCGAATGAGATTGGGATTTGAACTAAATGCTAAAATGAAGCCACGAGTGAGGTTGGATAATCTGTAATATGAACATAGTGGCATTCAGTTAGAATGCGTTCATTCCTAAGTATAGCAGATATAAGCTATAAGGTTGGGTTCCTTTTAACCTTCTGTGGTGTAGTGGTAGCGCCTTGACTTAGTATTCATAAGTCCTAGGTTCGAGTCCCGGTCGGGGTTAAAAAATGATTCATGTTTTCACATATGTAATGTGCTTATTTGATAATTTCATGGCCCGAATGAGATTGGGATTTGAATTAAATGCTAAAATGAAGCCACGAGTGAGGTTGGGGAATCTGTAATATGAACATAGTGGCATTCAGTTAGAATGCGTTCATTCCTAAGTATAGCAGATATAAGCTATAAGGTTGGGTTCCTTTTAACCTTCTGTGGTGTAGTGTAGCGCCTTGACTTAGTATTCATAAGTCCTAGGTTCGAGTCCCGGTCGGGGTAAAAAATGATTCATGTTTTCACATATGTAATGTGCTTATTTGATAATTTCATGGCCCGAATGAGATTGGGATTTGAATTAAATGCTAAAATGAAGCCACGAGTGAGGTTGGGGAATCTGTAATATGAACATAGTGGCATTCAGTTAGAATGCGTTCATTCCTAAGTATAGCAGATATAAGCTATAAGGTTGGGTTCCTTTTAACCTTCTGTGGTGTAGTGGTAGCGCCTTGACTTAGTATTCATAAGTCCTAGGTTCGAGTCCCGGTCGGGGTAGAAAATGATTCATGTTTTCACATATGTAATGTGCTTATTTGATAATTTCATGGCCCGAATGAGATTGGGATTTGAATTAAATGCCAAAATGAAGCCACGAGTGAGGTTGGGGAATCTGTAATATGAACATAGTGGCATTCAGTTAGAATGCGTTCATTCCTAAGTATATCAGATATAAGCTATAAGGTTGGGTTCCTTTTAACCTTCTGTGGTGTAGTGGTAGCGCCTTGACTTAGTATTCATAAGTCCTAGGTTCGAGTCCCGGTCGGGGTAAAAAATGATTCATGTTTTCACATATGTAATGTGCTTATTTGATAATTTCATGGCCCGAATGAGATTGGGATTTGAATTAAATGCTAAAATGAAGCCACGAGTGAGGTTGGGGAATCTGTAATATGAACATAGTGGCATTCAGTTAGAATGCGTTCATTCCTAAGTATAGCAGATATAAGCTATAAGGTTGGGTTCCTTTTAACCTTCTGTGGTGTAGTGGTAGCGCCTTGACTTAGTATTCATAAGTCCTAGGTTCGAGTCCCGGTCAGGGTAAAAAATGATTCATGTTTTCACATATGTAATGTGCTTATTTGATAATTTCATGGCCCGAATGAGATTGGGATTTGAATTAAATGCTAAAATGAAGCCACGAGTGAGGTTGGGGAATCTGTAATATGAACATAGTGGCATTCAGTTAGAATGCGTTCATTCCTAAGTATAGCAGATATAAGCTATAAGGTTGGGTTCCTTTTAACCTTCTGTGGTGTAGTGTAGCGCCTTGACTTAGTATTCATAAGTCCTAGGTTCGAGTCCCGGTCGGGGTAAAAAATGATTCATGTTTTCACATATGTAATGTGCTTATTTGATAATTTCATGGCCCGAATGAGATTGGGATTTGAATTAAATGCTAAAATGAAGCCACGAGTGAGGTTGGGGAATCTGTAATATGAACATAGTGGCATTCAGTTAGAATGCGTTCATTCCTAAGTATAGCAGATATAAGCTATAAGGTTGGGTTCCTTTTAACCTTCTGTGGTGTAGTGGTAGCGCCTTCACTTAGTATTCATAAGTCCTAGGTTCGAGTCCCGGTCGGGGTAGAAAATGATTCATGTTTTCACATATGTAATGTGCTTATTTGATAATTTCATGGCCCGAATGAGATTGGGATTTGAATTAAATGCCAAAATGAAGCCACGAGTGAGGTTGGGGAATCTGTAATATGAACATAGTGGCATTCAGTTAGAATGCGTTCATTCCTAAGTATATCAGATATAAGCTATAAGGTTGGGTTCCTTTTAACCTTCTGTGGTGTAGTGGTAGCGCCTTGACTTAGTATTCATAAGTCCTAGGTTCGAGTCCCGGTCGGGGTAAAAAATGATTCATGTTTTCACATATGTAATGTGCTTATTTGATAATTTCATGGCCCGAATGAGATTGGGATTTGAATTAAATGCTAAAATGAAGCCACGAGTGAGGTTGGGGAATCTGTAATATGAACATAGTGGCATTCAGTTAGAATGCGTTCATTCCTAAGTATAGCAGATATAAGCTATAAGGTTGGGTTCCTTTTAACCTTCTGTGGTGTAGTGGTAGCGCCTTGACTTAGTATTCATAAGTCCTAGGTTCGAGTCCCGGTCAGGGTAAAAAATGATTCATGTTTTCACATATGTAATGTGCTTATTTGATAATTTCATGGCCCGAATGAGATTGGGATTTGAATTAAATGCTAAAATGAAGCCACGAGTGAGGTTGGGGAATCTGTAATATGAACATAGTGGCATTCAGTTAGAATGCGTTCATTCCTAAGTATAGCAGATATAAGCTATAAGGTTGGGTTCCTTTTAACCTTCTGTGGTGTAGTGGTAGCGCCTTGACTTAGTATTCATAAGTCCTAGGTTCGAGTCCCGGTCGGGGTTAAAAAATGATTCATGTTTTCACATATGTAATGTGCTTATTTGATAATTTCATGGCCCGAATGAGATTGGGATTTGAATTAAATGCTAAAATGAAGCCACGAGTGAGGTTGGGGAATCTGTAATATGAACATAGTGACATTCAGTTAGAATGCGTTCATTCCTAAGTATAGCAGATATAAGCTATAAGGTTGGGTTCCTTTTAACCTTCTGTGGTGTAGTGGTAGCGCCTTGACTTAGTATTCATAAGTCCTAGGTTCGAGTCCCGGTCGGGGTAGAAAATGATTCATGTTTTCACATATGTAATGTGCTTATTTGATAATTTCATGGCCCGAATGAGATTGGGATTTGAATTAAATGCCAAAATGAAGCCACGAGTGAGGTTGGGGAATCTGTAATATGAACATTGTGGCATTCAGTTAGAATGCGTTCATTCCTAAGTATAGCAGATATAAGCTATAAGGTTGGGTTCCTTTTAACCTTCTGTGGTGTAGTGGTAGCGCCTTGACTTAGTATTCATAAGTCCTAGGTTCGAGTCCCGGTCGGGGTAAAAAATGATTCATGTTTTCACATATGTAATGTGCTTATTTGATAATTTCATGGCCCGAATGAGATTGGGATTTGAATTAAATGCTAAAATGAAGCCACGAGTGAGGTTGGGGAATCTGTAATATGAACATAGTGGCATTCAGTTAGAATGCGTTCATTCCTAAGTATAGCAGATATAAGCTATAAGGTTGGGTTCCTTTTAACCTTCTGTGGTGTAGTGGTAGCGCCTTGACTTAGTATTCATAAGTCCTAGGTTCGAGTCCCGGTCAGGGTAAAAAATGATTCATGTTTTCACATATGTAATGTGCTTATTTGATAATTTCATGGCCCGAATGAGATTGGGATTTGAATTAAATGCTAAAATGAAGCCACGAGTGAGGTTGGGGAATCTGTAATATGAACATAGTGGCATTCAGTTAGAATGCGTTCATTCCTAAGTATAGCAGATATAAGCTATAAGGTTGGGTTCCTTTTAACCTTCTATGGTGTAGTGGTAGCGCCTTGACTTAGTATTCATAAGTCCTAGGTTCGAGTCCCGGTCGGGGTAAAAAATGATTCATGTTTTCACATATGTAATGTGCTTATTTGATAATTTCATGGCCCGAATGAGATTGGGATTTGAATTAAATGCTAAAATGAAGCCACGAGTGAGGTTGGGGAATCTGTAATATGAACATAGTGGCATTCAGTTAGAATGCGTTCATTCCTAAGTATAGCAGATAGAAGCTATAAGGTTGGGTTCCTTTTAACCTTCTGTGGTGTAGTGGTAGCGCCTTGACTTAGTATTCATAAGTCCTAGGTTTGAGTCCCTGTCGGGGTAAAAAATGATTCATGTTTTCACATATGTAATGTGCTTATTTGATAATTTCATGGCCCGAATGAGATTGGGATTTGAATTAAATGCTAAAATGAAGCCACGAGTGAGGTTGGGGAATCTGTAATATGAACATAGTGGCATTCAGTTAGAATGCGTTCATTCCAAAGTATAGCAGATATAAGCTATAAGGTTGGGTTCCTTTTAACCTTATGTGGTGTAGTGGTAGCGCCTTGACTTAGTATTCATAAGTCCTAGGTTCGAGTCCCGGTCGGGGTAAAAAATGATTTATGTTTTCACAAATGTAATGTGCTTATTTGATAATTTCATGGCCCGAATGAGATTGGGATTTGAATTAAATGCTAAAATGAAGCCACGAGTGAGGTTGGGGAATCTGTAATATGAGCATAGTGGCATTCAGTTAGAATGCGTTCATTCCTAAGTATAGCAGATATAAGCTATAAGGTTGGGTTCCTTTTAACCTTCTGTGGTGTAGTGGTAGCGCCTTGACTTAGTATTCATAAGTCCTAGGTTCGAGTCCCGGTCGGGGTAAAAAATGATTCATGTTTTCACATATGTAATGTGCTTATTTGATAATTTCATGGCCCGAATGAGATTGGGATTTGAATTAAATGCTAAAATGAAGCCACGAGTGAGGTTGGGGAATCTGTAATATGAACATAGTGGCATTCAGTTAGAATGCGTTCATTCCTAAGTATAGCAGATATAACCTATAAGGTTGGGTTCCTTTTAACCTTCTGTGGTGTAGTGGTAGCGCCTTGACTTAGTATTCATAAGTCCTAGGTTCGAGTCCCGGTCGGGGTTAAAAAATGATTCATGTTTTCACATATGTAATGTGCTTATTTGATAATTTCATGGCCCGAATGAGATTGGGATTTGAATTAAATGCTAAAATGAAGCCACGAGTGAGGTTGGGGAATCTGTAATATGAACATAGTGGCATTCAGTTAGAATGCGTTCATTCCTAAGTATAGCAGATATAAGCTATAAGGTTGGGTTCCTTTTAACCTTCTGTGGTGTAGTGTAGCGCCTTGACTTAGTATTCATAAGTCCTAGGTTCGAGTCCCGGTCGGGGTAAAAAATGATTCATGTTTTCACATATGTAATGTGCTTATTTGATAATTTCATGGCCCGAATGAGATTGGGATTTGAATTAAATGCTAAAATGAAGCCACGAGTGAGGTTGGGGAATCTGTAATATGAACATAGTGGCATTCAGTTAGAATGCGTTCATTCCTAAGTATAGCAGATATAAGCTATAAGGTTGGGTTCCTTTTAACCTTCTGTGGTGTAGTGGTAGCGCCTTGACTTAGTATTCATAAGTCCTAGGTTCGAGTCCCGGTCGGGGTAGAAAATGATTCATGTTTTCACATATGTAATGTGCTTATTTGATAATTTCATGGCCCGAATGAGATTGGGATTTGAATTAAATGCCAAAATGAAGCCACGAGTGAGGTTGGGGAATCTGTAATATGAACATAGTGGCATTCAGTTAGAATGCGTTCATTCCTAAGTATATCAGATATAAGCTATAAGGTTGGGTTCCTTTTAACCTTCTGTGGTGTAGTGGTAGCGCCTTGACTTAGTATTCATAAGTCCTAGGTTCGAGTCCCGGTCGGGGTAAAAAATGATTCATGTTTTCACATATGTAATGTGCTTATTTGATAATTTCATGGCCCGAATGAGATTGGGATTTGAATTAAATGCTAAAATGAAGCCACGAGTGAGGTTGGGGAATCTGTAATATGAACATAGTGGCATTCAGTTAGAATGCGTTCATTCCTAAGTATAGCAGATATAAGCTATAAGGTTGGGTTCCTTTTAACATTCTGTGGTGTAGTGGTAGCGCCTTGACTTAGTATTCATAAGTCCTAGGTTCGAGTCCCGGTCAGGGTAAAAAATGATTCATGTTTTCACATATGTAATGTGCTTATTTGATAATTTCATGGCCCGAATGAGATTGGGATTTGAATTAAATGCTAAAATGAAGCCACGAGTGAGGTTGGGGAATCTGTAATATGAACATAGTGGCATTCAGTTAGAATGCGTTCATTCCTAAGTATAGCAGATATAAGCTATAAGGTTGGGTTCCTTTTAACCTTCTGTGGTGTAGTGGTAGCGCCTTGACTTAGTATTCATAAGTCCTAGGTTCGAGTCCCGGTCGGGGTTAAAAAATGATTCATGTTTTCACATATGTAATGTGCTTATTTGATAATTTCATGGCCCGAATGAGATTGGGATTTGAATTAAATGCTAAAATGAAGCCACGAGTGAGGTTGGGGAATCTGTAATATGAACATAGTGGCATTCAGTTAGAATGCGTTCATTCCTAAGTATAGCAGATATAAGCTATAAGGTTGGGTTCCTTTTAACCTTCTGTGGTGTAGT
>JAXCGZ010001898.1:67500-77500 GCA_037179515.1 Halocaridina rubra
CAAACATTCGTGGGCTGAACTCTAATCTTTCGTCTGTGGAACAGCACTTGGGCACTATCCTCCCTAACCTCCTCCTCCTATCTGAAACCCAGTTGTCTATACATGCTTCCACTGACCCTTTCCAAATCTCCCACTATAATCTGTATACTCGTTTTTGTTCCAAAGGTGGGTCTGTTCTTATTGCAACATTAACACTCCTTCTGTGAGGCTCATGGACCTTGAATCTCCTGACTTTGATGTTCTCTGGCTAAAAGTCTATCTCTCCACTACCACTATCATCCTTTGCTTCTTCTACTGTTCTCCAAACCCCACCGAGTTTGTGTCTCTCTTTGAATATCTCTCCTCGTGCCAAGAGTCCTTGCTATCTTCTCACCCACATGCCGAAGTTCTCTACATTGGAGACTTCAATGTACACCACAGAGAGTGGCTTCATTCTTCTCACACTGATGTGGGAGGAAGCAAGGCTCTTGCTTTCTCTATTACTCACGATCTGGAGCAATTTATCAAACATCCTACTCGCGCTCCTGATCTTCACGAACATGCTGCAAACACTCTTGACCTATTTTTTACTTATAACCCTTCCAACTACTCTTATTCTGTGCTTTCCCCTCTTGGTAAATCTGACCACTCCATGATCTCTGTCTCTTACATTTTTGCTCCCCTCCCACCAATCCCTCCTACTCAACGCCGCCTTTGGCACTTCGAGCGAACCCAATATGAAAATTTGGGTAACTTTCTCTTCGACTTTCCATGGGATGACTACTGCTTTCGGTCCCGCAACCCTGTAAAAGTTGCCGAGATCATGACTGCGGGAATGGAGGCGTACATCCTCTCTTCTACAAAAACTTTCTCTCCCCCTAAACCTTGGTTTGACCGTGCCTTTTTCCGTGGTTATCCAGGCTAGGAATCGGGCTCACCGATCTTACCAAGCCTCTCCTTCCGATTTAACTCACTCTGCTTTTACTATAGCTAGGAATCGCTGTACAGCTCAGATTCGAAAGGTCTAAGGCTTCCTTTATAAGAAGGAAAGTTGATGACCTTAATTTCTCTCCCACTGACAAATGCTTCTGGTCCTTAGCCAAAAACCTTTCCAAAAATTTCTGTAACTCTAGCTTTCTCCCTCTCATTCGTTCTGATGGTTCTATAGCTTGCTCTCCCACTGACAAAGCCACTCTCTTTGGCTCTCATTTTTATGCCAACTCTTCTATCAATGATTCCAGCGCACCTGTTCCTCAGTCTTTTCCCCTCTCTAACCCTATGCCCTCCCTTATCCTTTCTTCATGCAAAGTTCATAAGGTTCTTCGCTCACTAAAGACAAACAAGGCATCTGGTCCCGATGGTATCCCTGCAAGGTTCCTTAAGGAGTTTGCAGATGAACTGGCTCCCGTGCTTTGCCGTCTTTTTCACCTCATTCTGTCAACCAGTATCTATCCTTCATCTTGGAAGCATGCTCTAGTTCAACCTGTTCCTAAGAAGGGTGACCGCTCTATTCCTTCTAACTACCGACCTATTGCTCTAACCTCCTCTATTGCTAAAGTTTTCGAAACTTTGTTCAATGCTCACTTCTTGAAACGCCTTGAATCTAACTCACTCATCTCCAATCACCAGTACAGTTTCCGCAAGGCAAGATCCACTGGTGATCTCCCGTCCTATCTTACTCATGTATGGTCATCTTCTCAGAGGAACTATGGGAAATCCTTTGTCGTCGCCCTTGATATCTCTAAGGCTTTTGACAGAGTCTGGCACAAGGCTCTGTTGGCCAAACTCCCTGCCTATGGCTTTACCCCTTCTTTCTGTTCTATATCTGTAGTTGTTGATGGCGCGACATCTAGCCCTATCTCTGTTTCCAGTGGTGTTCCACAGTTCTCTGTTCTTTCACCGACTCTCTTCCTTCTCTTCATCAATGATCTTCTACAATCCACATCTTCCTCTCTATCTTCATGCCTTTGCCGATGATTCTACCCTTCACTTTTCCTCTGCCTTTTCTTCACAACCTTCATCTGTTACTCGTAATCAATCTCATATCACTCTTTCTTCTACTCTTAACTCCGATTTGCAGAGAATATCTGAATGGGGCACTCAAAATTTAGTTAAATTCAATGCCTCCAAGACACAGTTTCTGGCTATCTCTTTATCTTTTTCTCCTCCTGATAACCCTATTGTCTTTGGAACTAATGAAATTTACCCTGTTGACTCTATCAATATATTAGGAATCCATATAGCCTCTAACTTGTCTTGGAGGAATCACATAATCCAAATTTCTAAATCTTCATCCAAAAAATTGGGGGTATTGTTTCGTTTTCGTTATTACTGTTCCTCATTGCAGTTACTTAAAATTTACAAAGGTCTTATCCGCCCCTACTTAGAATACTGCTCACACATCCGGGGTGCTTCTTCCTTTACTTATCTTCTTGATAGGGTTCAATCTAAGGCAGTCAGACTCATTAATGATCCTTCTCTTACTTCTAACCTGGATTCTCTCTCTCTTCGCAGTAAGGTATCTTCCCTTTCGCTTTTCTATTGCTACTACTTCCATCGCTGCTCTGATGAGTTGGCGAGTTGCATCCCTCCTCCACTGCCGAGGCCGCATAACACTCGCCAAGCGGCCTCATCTCACAGGTACTTTGTGGAGATTTGTAGCTCGCGGATTGGTCGGTACAGCGACTGCTTCTTCCCATCTACCTCCAAACTCTGGAACTCTCTTCCTCCTTCTATCTTTCCTAATTCTTATGACCTTTCATCCTTCAAAAAGCAGATCTATCGTCATCTCAGAGCCTAGTCCTCCATATCTCTGGGTCCTCTTTACTTTGACTGTTTTTTTCTGTCTCGTTTTTCTTTGTGTGACATTACCTCATCTCTGCCTTGCCCTTAACCTTTTTCTTTTACTTTGTCTTGGTATTTTCTCGTTCCCGGGCCTTTGTTGATGAGGGCAGTTTTTGCCTGTCCCGGTGTCACACTCTTAAAAAAAAAAAAAAAAAAAAAAAAAAAAAAAATATATATATATATATATATATATATATATATATATATATATATATATATATATATATATATATATATATATATATATATACATATATATATATATATATATATATATATATATATATGTGTGTGTATAGATGTATATATATATATATATATATATATATATATATATATATATATATATATATATATATATATATATATATATATATGTATATATATATATATATATATATATATATATATATATATATATATATATATATATATATATATATATATATATATATATATATATATATATATATATATATATATATATATATATATATATATATATATATATATATATATATATATATATATATATATATATATATAAATATATGTTGGTGTGTGGGTGGCTGGTCGCATGTGGGGGTTTGTGTTTGTAATGTGTGTGCAGTTGCATTCATATGACTATATGACTAGTTATGTTTTGCTGTGCGTATGTTCGTGTATTACAGTAAATAATTTTTATTCCTAAGCGAGAAATATTTTGGAACTATCAACTACATTCATTTGTAATGCTTTGCATGATAAAGACAAGGAAAATGGTGTATGCATGAGCGAAAGGGAATGAAATTGCAGACGTTTTGCTTATCATGAGGAAAAGTAGTAAATCATCCCTCTGCCCTCGGTTGCTTGCTTAAAGAAAAGCGATAATTTCCTCTCTGAAAATAACAAAGCTAAGCCCCATATTTAATTTAGCTCTATGCTATCGGTTTTACGTCATGGATTCATTTTTCTGCTAAGGGCCAGAACGGTATCTTATTGTGAAGGACTTTGGTTATGATAAGTGGGACCGTTACCATGAGTAAATGCCCTTTCTTTACTCAGACCGTGACGGGCCTCAAACACAAGACCTGACGAATAAAAGTCGGGAGCGTTATCACTCGACGCAATGGCCTTCAATTTGACTTCCTATTTGAGTAAAATAACGTTAACGGTTAACTAGGAATATGTTGTAAAAAGAACAAATCTTCATCATATACCTTGGCTGTTTCCCCAATTTGGGGGGTAGCCGACATAAAAAAAACAATAAGGGGATTCCTTTGTTCTATGGGCAATGACGAGGGAGCTAGCGACCGTTCAGATGGCACTGCTGGAGTGCCACAGCCAATCCTCCCGGCTCTTCCACAACCTGTGTCGCTTCATAATGTCATCTCCTCTACTGCCCCTACCACAGGGCTACCTCAAAATCTTATTTGCAATAAATCTCTGGTAGAATGGATATGAATAATCGTCCTGCACAAGACATTTATTCTCATCATATCCTAACCTTTACGCTTCAACCTACCTTCCGTGTGCCTATTTGGTTCCCAGTACTAGCAATAAGCTAACATACCTGCCAAGTGAACATGATATCTGCCTCCCGCATTGAAGAAATGTTAAATTATTTGCCGTTGCTTTTCTTTCATTAGTTTGCTGGTTCAAGTTGGACTTTGGTAGATATAAAAGATCATTTGATGAATGACTTTAATAGTCATGTGAGGTCAACATTAGAACAGTAATCTCATTACCTTAGGGTATATGGAAGTGATATTTATTATAAATACCTGGATTTTGTGCTGGAGTAAATTCTGTAAATTTTTTACCTCATTGCTATTGAGAGAGAGAGAGAGAGAGAGAGAGAGAGAGAGAGAGAGAGGAGAGAGAGAGAGAGAGAGAGAGAGAGAGAGAGAGAGAGAGAGAGAGAGAGAGAGAGAGAGAGAGAGAGAGAGAGAGAATTGCTAAACATTAGATTTAATTAAAAAGTAGATTTATCCAATATATATCAGTTTAAGCCCTTATATGAAAGCTGTTTTAGCATTGTACTTTATGAATATAAATATATTGGGAATTAGCTGTGAAACAGTAGAAAACCCAAGTAAAATAATGATAACAAAGGTACAAACTATTAGATATAATAGACTTGTATTGGCTATGAACACAGTCGTGACTCATTTCGCTCTTCTTTTTTCCTTCAGTGTGTAGATAATTCTCTCTCTCTCTCTCTCTCTCTCTCTCTCTCTCTCTCTCTCTCTCTCTCTCTCTCTCTCTCTCCTCTCTCTCCTCTCTCTCTCTCTCTCTCTCTCTCTCTCTCTCTCTCTCTCTCTCCTTCTTATGACGTTAAGTATTAAGTTCGTGTACATATTGCATAGGTAAACACAGATTTATTACAATCTAAATAATATATTGTTCAGATATTTAATGAAAAATCTCTTTTGATCATTATAATTACCAAAATATAATGAGAGAATTTCCATTATTTTAAACTAGACACTCTGCCTAAATACAGCGTACTTTTTGGGTAGACAATACGAAAATCGAATTGTCATAGCCGCTCGTGAAGAAAAACTTTGTGCCAAACTTGGTCGTCTGAGTTACTTCTTAAGCAATGGTGTATACTTTTTCTGTATTGCAGTTCATACTTCAAATTTTTATGTTATATATTAATCTTCAATTTTAGATCATAAATTTCCCAACTAGGAATTAGAACTGATTTTTTGTATGCAGTGAATTATATTTTTTTCAATATCCTCCAATATTATAATTTCTTAGTATTATATAAAACTATATTTTTTGTAGTACAAAGTCCTCCATAGGGAAGTAGTACTGAGTATGTAAAGAGTTAATTCATATATATATATATATATATATATATATATATATATATATATATATATATATATATATATATATATATATATATGTATATATATATATATATATATATATATATATATATATATATATATATACATAAATATATATATATATATATATATATATATATATATATATATATATATATATATATATATATATATATATATATATATATATATATATATATATATATATATTCGTTTTGGCATACTCTAATGTTATTATTTGTGCCAAGGCTAATGGTATTCTTCCTCAGAACAATTTGGATTAATAGAAAAGAATATAATGCAACATGTATAAACACATACAAGTAGTACAGTTGGAGAGCAATAATACAAATATCAGTCACTGGCTGTCATCAGAGCTGAGAGGGGAATTTGCTCCCATTAACAAGGGTGGACACAGACTTGGTTGGAGCCAGGGAGGATCAAGGCTGGATGCCTTTCTTTACGCTCTGTGGCTGGGATCAAACCCTCATCAGGGTCACTTTCCAAATCCTTTGTAGTAGGAAATGGCAAGGGATTAGATAGTTCTGGATATTTATATATCTCTAAAATGTATTTTCCCTAGCTCTCATGTAAGGAAAAAATTACAAATGATGAAATGGTCATTCACAGATATAAAGACTGTCTAATGAAGAGTATCTTACAGACCTTAAATATTAGTTTTCTAAACCCTTGTATAAATGGAATTAAAATTTTACAAAGAAACTATTATTTTCAGTTATTATTTCTTGTTTATCTTCAGGAAGTACTGTGCTATGAAAGTACCCATACCTGGAGTATGCGCTGTGAATGATAGATGTTGGTGTTCATTTGGTAGATAGCATCAATTTGAGTATTCATATCTTGATGATCCACCGTGATGGCCCTTTGATGCCACAGATATCAAGGCAGAATTGATGCTCGGTCAAACTGTGGTTTTGCATAGCAAGTGAGTTTGTCTTTATGTATTATTCAAATTAGCTTTCCTCGAAAGTAAAAATAAAAATGTCCACACAATGTTGATGAAGTACACCATTGGACATTTTTAGTCAATCATCACCGTCGTCTCAGTTATGAGCTTTGAACAGAACAAAATTGACGTCTTGATGTTAAATTCGCTTTTTCATTTTTAGATCGCCTTTCTTTCATATCCTGTTGGAGAATATATGCATTTTTATAATTTCAGATGCTCATTTACCGATCTTCCGACAAATGGAAAGTGATAACTTTCTTTTGTTATATAATTCTCTCTCTGAATAGATTTTACGCTTGAGGAGATTTTCGAGAGTTTACTTAATAGGCATTTGGAGAACGTTGTCCTCGCTTACATATTCTTTTCGATTTGGTTGTGAATTCAAGAGACGTGGCATTTTCTTTTAGCAACTTTGCATTAAAACGAACATATATTTACATAATAATTTAAGGATTTTCACTTTTGTCTCAAATGACATAGCTTTTAATCTATTTAGCCTCTTAGTAGTACACATTTAAAAGATTAAGGAGGGGTTAAGAAAACTTCATCCGTTTTCCCCTGGGTGTCGTAAGAGCTTACCAAATCGGGCTAAGCGAGGGGGACTGGAAATCCCCTCCTGTTTATCTTTTCATCCTACGAGTGGCCAAGAAATGCGGGGGGTATTCTGGCAGAAGAGATCCAGCCAGAACCCTAGTAATTGGGTCTCTGAATGTGAGTGGTTGTGGTGTATATAAAAGTAAGAGGGAGGTGATAGAGAGTATGTTTGTGATCGCATACTGCCCTGACAATGAAAGAAATGAGGAAGAGAGAAGAATTTTAGATGAAATTGAACGGGTGAGTGGAAGACTTGTGAATGAATGTGAATGTGGTGTCAATGGGAAATTTGATTGCTAGAGTAGGGAATGCCCAGTGGAAGTTGTCATTGAGAAGTGTGGAGTACCTAGTAAGAATCATAGTCGAGAGAAATGTTAAAAATGTGCATTGAGAGAGAGAGAGAGATGCTTATTGCTAATGCTGTATCCAAAAAGAAAGAATGTGCACAACTATGCATGGGCCTGAGTTGCTAATGGAACAGTAGTTCACAAAGGATTAATGGATTTTGTTGTGGTGGACAGAGGGGTGACTGGAAGTGTATTGGTTGATAATGTACTGTGTTGAGCTAGTGGTGGAATATTTGATCATTATATAGTGGAGAGTAGAGTGAGAGTGGGAGAAAAGTGGAGAAAGAAAAAGGAGGAGAGGTGCTAAAAGTGAATGAATTGTATAAGAAAGAGAAAGACTGAGAGTATAAGGCTAGTGTGAAAAATGCATGGAATATAGTGAAAGAGAAAGTTGAGGAGGGAGTGAAATAGGAATAGGGCTCTTTCAAGGTGGAAGCTATGAAGTGTGCCGAGTCAATGTGCAGAATGAGACCAAGTGGTGAAAGTAAAAGGAAAGATAGAGAATGGTGGAATGAGCAGGTGAGTGAAGCAGTGGCTGAAAAGAAGCAGGCAATTGAGGTATGGTTGCAGGTAGGTAATGTAGAGCCGCACGAAAAGTATTTTGCAAAGAGGAGGTTAGCAGAGCGTGTGGTGAAGGAGGCAAAAAGATAATTTTGAAAGGAATTAAAAGATGTTTTGGAAGGATGTGAAAAGAGTGAGGAAAGGTGAGTCTGGTAGATAGGAAAGGATGAAATGAGCAGATTGGCAATTGCTAGTAGATGGAATAATGGTGAGAGAGAGACTGGTTGAATATTTAAAGAAGCTGCTAAATGAGGAATATGAGAGAGAGGCAGAGATGGTGGCTGTAGGAAGCAATGGAAAATGCCAGTGCTAGGTGATGAGAATGATAGAGAAATAACAAAAGAGGAGGTACAACTGGAATTGAGAGCAACGGAAGCTACCAAAGCACCAGGGATACATGTGTGTAATAATGAATGCTTGTCAAAAGCTGGAGAAACATTAGTAGCATCCATGATTAGGTTGTTGAATGTATAATTCGGGAAAGGGAGGGTCCCAGTTGATTGGAAAAGTGCATGTAGTTTCACTTTATAAAGGAAAAGGAGATAAGTATGAGTGTAGTAGTTATAGAAGAATTAGTTTATTGAGTGTAGTTGGTAAGGTATATGGAAGAGTGTTAATCAAGAGAATTAGGGAAGGTACTGCGAGACTGATTGGGGAAGTACAGTGTGGGTTCAGAAGAGGTAGAGCATGTGTGGATCAGGAGTTTGTGGTAAGACAGGTGTGTGAGAAGTTCTTGGAGAATGGTATTGGTACTTTCGGGGCATTAATGAAATTACAGAAAGTGTATGACAAGGTAGATAGATAGGGGTTGTAGAGTGTGTTGCGACTATATGTAATAAATGGAAGTTTGTTGACTGTGGTGAACATTTTTTACATGAATAGTAGAGCATGTGGGGAAGTTGGGAATAGTATCAATGATTGGTTTGAGGTGGATATTGGGTTACGTCAAGATTATGCAATGTCGTCATGGTTGCTTAATGTTAATAGATGAAGTGTTAAGGGAAGGATATGGAAGAGGCTTGGAATTAATGAGTGAGGATGGAACGTTGTGGAGATTGAATCATTTGCTATTAGCAGATGATACTGTACTGGTGGCTGATACTGAGAATGAACAGAATAATTTGGTGACTAAGTTTGTTAGGGTGTGTGAAAGAAGGAATTTGCTGGTGAATATTGGTAAAAGTAAAGTCATGAGATGCACGAGGAGCGTTAATGTTGGCAGATTAAATGTGGGAATGAATAAGTTGTTTGAGGAAGTTGAGAGTTTTAAGCACCTGGGGTCACATGTATCAAGGAGTGGACGAGTGGATACAGAGAAAAGACATTTAGTGAAGGAAGCAAGTAAGTGTCCAGGTGGGTTGAAGAGTGTAATGAGAAATAGATAATTAAGAATTATTGCAAAGAGAAGAATATATGAAGGTGTGATTGTGCCGACAGCATTGTATGGAGCAGAAACTTGGAATGCAAGAGATGATGAAAGGTACAAGTTGAATGTAATGGATATTAGGCGTTAGAGAAGTATGATTGGTGTACCTAGAATAGACAGAGTAAGAAATGAGGATGTTAGGCAGAGAATGGGTGTTGAAAGGAAGCTGTTGGATAGGTGAAATCAGTGAAATGGAGTTGGTTTGGGCTCATGGAAAGAATGAGTGATGAACGAATAGTGAAAAAAGTGTGGAGTGCAGAAGTGATTGGAGTTAGGTCAAGACGGAGACCTAGAATGAGATGGATGGATGGCTTGGAAAGGGCACTAAATGCACGTGGAATGTCAGTGGAGCAGGAAATAGTACATGCAAGATAGGAATGAGTAGAATAAGATTGTGTATAGATGACGCTGGCCAAAGGGATTTCTAAAACCTGTC
>JAXCGZ010001898.1:82500-85000 GCA_037179515.1 Halocaridina rubra
TCTCATTCGGGTCACACAAGTGAGGTTGGGGAATCTGTAATATGAATATAGTGGCATTCAGATAGAATGCGTTCATCCCTAAGTATAGCAGATATAAGCTATAAGGTTGGATTCCTTTTATACCTTCTGTGGTGTGTAGTTGGTACCGCCTTGACTTAGTAATTATAAGTCCTAGGTTCGAGTCCCAGTCGGGGTAAAAAATGATTCATGTTTTCACATATGTAATGTGCTTGCTTGGTTATTGTGTGACCCGAATGAGATTGGGAATTGAATTAAATGCTAAAATGAAGCCACGAGTGAGGTTGGGGAATCTGTAATATGAACATAGTGGCATTCAGATAGAATGCGTTCATCCCTAAGTATAGCAGATATAAGCTATAAGGTTGGATTCCTTTTATACCTTCTGTGGTGTGTAGTTGGTAGCGCCTTGACTTAATAATTATAAGTCCTAGGTTCGAGTCCCAGTCGGGGTAAAAAATGATTCATGTTTTCACATATGTAATGTGCTTGCTTGGTTATTGTGTGACCCGAATGAGATTGGGAATTGAATTAAATGCTAAAATGAAGCCACGAGTGAGGTTGGGGAATCTGTAATATGAACATAGTGGCATTCAGATAGAATGCGTTCATCCCTAAGTATAGCAGATATAAGCTATAAGGTTGGATTCCTTTTATACCTTCTGTGGTGTGTAGTTGGTAGCGCCTTGACTTAGTAATTATAAGTCCTAGGTTCGAGTCCCAGTCGGGGTAAAAAATGATTCATGTTTTCACATATGTAATGTGCTTGCTTGGTTATTGTGTGACCCGAATGAGATTGGGAATTGAATTAAATGCTAAAATGAAGCCACGAGTGAGGTTGGGGAATCTGTAATATGAACATAGTGGCATTCAGATAGAATGCGTTCATCCCTAAGTATAGCAGATATAAGCTATAAGGTTGGATTCCTTTTATACCTTCTGTGGTGTGTAGTTGGTAGCGCCTTGACTTAGTAATTATAAGTCCTAGGTTCGAGTCCCAGTCGGGGTAAAAAATGATTCATATTTATATAAATATCTATATATATATATATATATATATATATATATATATATATATATATATATATATATATATATATATATATATATATATATATATATATATATATATATATATATATATATATATATATATATATATATATATATATATATATATATATATATATATATATATATATATATATATATATATATATATATATATATATATATATATATATATATATATATATATATATATATATATATATATATATATATATATATATATATATATATATATATATATATATATATATATATATATATCTATATATATATATATATATATATATATATATATATATATATATATATATATATATATATATATATATATATATATATATATATATATATATATATATATATATATATATATATATATATATATATATATATATATATATATATATATATATATATATATATATATATATATATATATATATATATATATATATATATATATATATATATAAATATACATATATATATATATATATATATATATATATATATATATATAT
Organism: Halocaridina rubra; assembly: GCA_037179515.1. Lineage (NCBI taxonomy): Eukaryota > Metazoa > Arthropoda > Malacostraca > Decapoda > Atyidae > Halocaridina > Halocaridina rubra. The sequence goes on from JAXCGZ010001898.1 coordinate 84,111, forward strand.
ATATATATATATATATATATATATACCTTGGCTGTTTCCCCTTTTAAATGGGGGTAGCCGAAATAAAAAAAAAAAAAACAATGAGAATACTTTGTTCTATGGACAATGACGAGGGAGCTAGCGACCGTTCAGATGGCACTGCTGGAGTGCCACAGACCATCCTACCGGCTCTTCCACAACCTGTGTCGCTTCCCAACTGCCAACTCCCCTACTGCCCCTACCACCGGCTACCCCTGTAAGATGCACCCTTGTGGTATCAGCAGATGCCTATCAGAGCTGCGTCACAATCGTTCACCACTGAAAGAAAGCGGTTTACGAAAGTACAAAGTTAATAATCGATGGTATATGAAGAATATTTTCCGATATATTATATATTTTGCTGAAACGTTTCAGCAATGAAAATATTATTTAAACTGCATATAAATACAGCAGCATAGAGTACGATATGTCACCCACACATCTAATCAAATTTATTTTGAACATAGTTCTGCTTTAAAGAAATAATAAACAACAAATAACATTTTGATTATAAAGACGTCTCGAGGACCTCATGACTATTGGATGCTGTTTTTTTTCCCCTTTGTACCGCGAATGAAGTGCTTCTTTGTTTATTGCTTGTATGCTTGAGTTTTGGTAACTATAATAGAATATACGCATATAATATTGTTTTGTTTATCGCACATAGTCTTTGGGAAATCCAAGAGGTAGAAGCAAAAATAGGAATAAATCATCTTTGTCTCCAATATTGGTGTGCGCTACTTCCGTTTTCATCGCTCACTTGGTTAATTGCTCTGATACGCGAATTGAAAGCTAACTCTCTCTCTCTCTCTCTCTCTCTCTCTCTCTCTCCTCTCTCTCTCTCTCTCTCTCTCTCTCTCTCTCTCTCTCTC
>JAXCGZ010001898.1:87500-97500 GCA_037179515.1 Halocaridina rubra
TATATATATATATATATATATATATATATATATATATATATATATATATATATATATATATATATATATATATATATATATATATATATATATATATATATATATATATATATATATATATATATATATATATATATATATATATATATATATATATATATATATATATATATATATATATATATATAAACTATTATTTCACAGCACAATAAAGACCAGGAAAATCCCATAAAAAAAAACACAAAGAAAATGATTTTCCATATATTACAACTGGACCACAGTCCTCTTCACGTACAAATGATGCAATATTTATAGAGCTGTAGTGAGAGAATATGGGGTGGGGAGCTGCTAGCTATAATTCCCAGGAGGATCCACGATGGGATTAGCTTCAAATCTCAGGTCAGGTGGACGGTCATTTGGCACAAATTATCTTGTAGAAGTTCTTCCACCTTGAAGCACATTACATGCTCAGTTACGGAAGGAGAGGGTCAGAATGTGCTTCGTAAGCATTTCTTCATAATAATCCCAGCGCATAGGCACAACACAGTAGCACTTAATCATGCACATATCGGTTGAATTCCTAGAAGGAAATTAATCCTCAACATTATATATTTAATGGGAATGGCTGGTGCCTTCAGTAGATTTTTAATGGTTTCATATATAGATGCGTACTTAAAAGAAGTACTCCATATAATATAGAATTTGCACTCCAAACAAGCTATGGACCATTATATTAACACAAAATTTTCTTAATGCCGGAATAGAGATAATCCTTGCATTCTGTATGGAAATGTATATTAGAGTTTTCCTAGAGTCAAGCTGCAGGAGCATTAGACCTCATTATTTTTTTGGGGAAAATAAGTAATAGAGAGCAATGACCTTTTTGTGGAGCATAAGTGAAATTTTCGTGGCCTTGCACTTTGCATATTTCCTTTTTCCCTTCATCATTTAGTCATGATACCGAATACGAACTTTTCAACTAAGATTTTTTAATAGTTTTGAACAAACAATACACGTACTAGTATTCTATCACCAGTTTTCATTCGAAATATGTGCCAATGATTTCTGAGCTGGAGGTACTGAAATGTTTTAATATTTTTCCCACTCACTCTCTCTCTCTCTCTCTCTCTCTCTCTCTCTCTCTCTTTATATATATATATATATATATATATATATATATATATATATATATATATATATATATATATATATAAATATATATATATATATATATATATATATATATATATATATATATATATATATATATATATATATATATATATATATATATATACATATATACATATTTATATATAGATATATATATATATATATATATATATATATATATATATATATATATATATATATATATATATATATATATATATATATATATATATATATGTATATATATATATATATATATATATATATATATATATATATATATATATATATATATATATATATATATATATATATATATATATATATATATGTATATATATGTATATATATATATATATATATATATATATATATATATATATATATATATATATATTTATATATATATATATATATATATATATATATATATATATATATATATATATATATATATATATATATATATATATATATGTACATATATATATATATATATATATATATATATATATATATATATATATATATATATATATATATATATATATATATATATATATATGTATATATATATATATATATATATATATATATATATATATATATATATATATATATATATATATATATATATATATATATATATATATATATATATATATATAGATAGATAGATAGATAGATAGATAGATAGATAGATAGGTAGATAGATAGATAGATAAATAGATAGATGATAGATAGATAGATATATTGATTGATTGTTGGATAGATATTGTTTATTGTTTGAATAGTAGAAATCTGCAACTTGTCATTAGTAAACATTTATCAGAAAGAACATTTTCTATATTGTACGAGGAATACTTTCAGCACAAAGCACGATCTAATGAGTACTGCTACCAGACTAGTTACAGTCCCGTACCATATTAGATAAAGGATGTCAGTGGCAAAACATTCCTAATATTTACCAATATTGTATTCGAGTAAATTCCACATGTTTGGAATAGGTCATTAGATGAGTTTAGGGAATGATACTTTGCAGTTGCCTACTACACCTGCTACATGAAGCATTTCGGCAATAGTCCTTTATACCGCACAGTATCAACATAGAGAAGTATTTTTTTTTTATGAGTGTGACACCGGAGCAGGTAAGTAATTTACCCTCATCAGGCCCGGGCACGAAGAAAACATGAAGACGAAGAAAATGTAGAAAGATAAGGACGTGGCAGAAATAGAGAAGTGATACACAAAAGGAGAGGGACAGGTTGAAAGAATACTCGAAGTAGTGAGGACCTATAGATGTGGCAGGATTTGGCCCTGAGATGACAGTTGATCCTATTTTTGCATGAAGATAGGTTGTAAGAATCAGGGAAGACAGAAGGAGGAAGAGAGTTCCAGAGTCTAGAGGTGGATGGGAAGAAGCAGTGACTGCACCAACCAATCCGTGAGATACTTATTTCCACACAGTACCCGTGAGACGAGGCTGCTTGACGAGTGTTACCCGGCCCTGGTAGTGGGGTAGGGTTGCGACTCACTAACTCATCTGAGCAGCGATATAAGCAGTAGCCATAGAAAAGAGAAAGGGATGATACCTTTACGGCAAAGAGAAAGAGAATTCAGATTAAAAGTAAGAGAAGGGTCATTGATGAGTCTGACTGCTTTAGATTCAAAGATATTAAGGCGATTAATATAAGAAGAAGCACTCCAGATGTGAGAGCAGTATTCTAAGCAGACACGGATAAGACCTTTATAGATTTCAAGTACTGCAAAGAGGAAAAGCAATGACGAAAACGAAACAGAACCCCCAAATTTTTGGATGCAGACTTAGAAATTTGGATTATGTGATTTCTCCAAGACAAGTTAGAGGCTCCCTGGATTCCTAATATATTAATAGAATTAAGGGTTAACTTTTGTTAGTCTCGAAGACAATAAACTATCAGGAGGAGAAGAATATAAAGAGATGACCAGAAAATGTGTCTTGGAGGCATTAAATTTAACGAGTTATATTCAAGATGTTTCAAGGAGTTAGGATTGAGCTGAGATTAGTACAATAGGTCAGTAGTATGAAGAAATAGAGTGGTCACCTTTCTCAGGAACAGGTTGGACTAGAGTATGTTTCCAAGATGAAGGCTAGATACTTGTTGAGAGAATGAGGCGAAAAAGATGGCAAATAAAGTGAGCCAGATCATCTGCAAACTCCTTCAGGTACCTTGCAGGGATACCATTGGGTCCGGATGCCTTGTTCAACTGTAGAGAGTGAAGAACCTAATGGACTTTGCGTGAAGAAAGAATAAGAGTGAGTATAAGGTTAGAGAGGGGTAAAGAATGAGGGTCAAGTGTGCTGGAATTGCTTACAGAAATGTTGGCATAAAAATGAAAGCCAAAGAGAGTGGCTTTGTTAGTGGGAGAGCAAGCTACAGACTCATCAGAATGAATGAGAGTGGGAAAGCTTGAGTTACAAAAGTTTTAGGAGAGGTCTTTGGCTAAGAATCAGAAACATAAGTGGGAGAGGAGTTAAGGTCATCATCTTTCCTTCTTAAGAAGGAAGTTTTAGAACTTCGAATCTGAGCATTACAGCGATTCCTAGCTGTAACAAAAGCAGAGTGAGTTAAATCAGAAGATGCTTGGTACGACCAGCATGCCCAATGCCTGTCCTGAATAACCATGGAGCAGGCACGGCCAAACCAAGGATTAGGGGGGGAGAAATAGTTTGCATAGTGGAGGGGATGAATGTCTCCATTCCCAAAGTTATGATCTCATCTACTTTTAGGCTACCTGATCAGGGTTGCGAGTCCGGAAGCTGTAGGCATCCCATGGAAAGTCAAAGACCAAGCTACGTAAAAAATCATTGTGCTGGGTATGCTCAGAGTGTCAAAGGCAGCATTGAGTATGAGGAATTGATAGAGGGGGAGGGAAATCGGAAGATATTGAGATCACAGACAGCAGAAAACACAGAATATGAGTAGTTTGAAGAATTAGAATAAGAAATAGGTCAAGAGTGCTAGCTGCATTTTGTGGCAATCGGGAGCACGAGTACAATGTTTGATAATTTCTCCAGATTGTGAGTAATAGATAAAGCAAGGGTCTCACTTCCTCCCACATCAGTGTGAGAATAATTAAGCCACTCAATGTGGTGTACATTGAAGTCCCCAATATAGAGAACTTCAATCTGTAACTGAGAAGAAACAAGGACTCATGACAAAAGGACAGATATTCAAAGAAAGAGCATTGTAATAAGGGTGTTAGTGTTGCAAAAGGCACAAGTCCCACTTTTAGAATAAAAACGAGAAGACAGGTTATAGTGAGAGATTTGAAATGGGCCAGTGGAAGCATGGCTAGACAGCTGGGCTTCAGAGAGAAGGAGGAGGTTAGGGAAGGATGTACCCAAGTACTGTTCCACATAAATAAAATGAAGTTCAGACCCCAAACATTAGTACAGTAAAGAGTGAGAGCAGCAGATCTCTCAGTGGCTAAGGGCAGTACCATTACTACTACCAGGCATATCTACCCTCACACCAATAGTTTAGTTAACAAGATCCCTGGAGATTCTTAGCACTCCTCTGTGCTAGCTACTAGGGACCATAGATTGTGAATTTTCCATGATTATAGTAAAGATGAGGAAAGAGATAAAAAAGAAACAGATTTAGAAAGTGTTGTGACTTATCAAATAGACATCTTAAAAATAGATTATGTTGTGGTGAACAGGAGAGTGATTGGCATAGTACTGGATGTGAATGTACTGAAAGAAGCTAGTGGTGGAATATCTGATCATTATTTATTGGAAAGTAGAGTGAGTGTGGGGGAAAAATGGAGAATAGGAGAAGCAAGAGAAGAAGAGAGGTGCTAAATGTGCATGAATTGTATAAGAAAGGGAAAGGCTGTGAGTATAAGGCTAGTGTGAAAAATGTGTGGAATGTTGTGAAAGAGAAAGTGGATGAGGGAGTGGAAGAAGAATGGGGATATTTCAAGGAGGAAGTTATGAAGTGTGCCGAAGTAGTGTGCGGAAGGAGACTAACTGGTGAAAGTAAAAGCAAAGGTAGTGAATGGTGGAATGAGCAGGTGAGTGCAGTAGTAGCTGAAAAGAAGCAGCCTTATGAGGTATAGTTGCAGGTAGGTAATGTAAAGACTTATGAAAAGCATTGTGCAAAGATGAGATTAGCGAAGCACGTGGTGAGAGAGGCAAAGAGAGCAGCGAATGAATGGGAGAGCAGATGCTTGTCTGAGAATTTTGAAAGGAATAAAATAATGTTTTGGAGGGAAGTGAAAAGAGTGAGGAAGGGTGATTGTGGTAGGGAGGAGAGGATGAAAGCATCTGATGGGCAATTGCTAGTGGATGAAATAAAGGTGAGAGAGAGATTGATTTAATATTTCAAAAACCTGCCGAATGAGAAAGATGAAAAAGAGGTAGAGACTGTGGTTGTAGAAAACGTGTGGAGAATGCCAATGTTAGGAAATGAGAAAGATAGAGATATAACAAAAGAATAGGTAAGTTTGGCATTGAGAGAAATGAAAGCAGGTAAAGCACCAGGGATACATGGGTGTCATGTTAACTGCTTGTCAAAAGGTGGGGAGGCATTAGTAGAATGGATGGTTAGGTTGTTGAATGTATGTTTCAGGAAAAGGAGGGTCCCAATTGATTGGAGGAGTGTGTGTGTAGTTCCACTTTACAAAGGGAAGGGAGATAACTATGAGTGTAGTAGTTTTAGAGGAATTAGTTTGTCGAGTGTAGTTGGTAAGGTATATGGAAGAGTGTTAATCGGGAGAATTAGGAATGGTACTGAGAAATTGATCGGAAAGAACAGAGTGGGCTCAAGAGAGGAAGAGGATGTGCGAGAAGTTTTTGGAGAAAGGTAGGGACATTTTGGGGGCTTAATGTATTTAGAGAAAGCGTATGACAGGGTAGATAGAGAGGGGTTGTGGAGGGTGTTACGGCAGTACAGAATAGGTGGAAGTTTGTTGAATGCGGTGAAGAGTTTTACATGAATAGTAGAGCATGAGTGAGCGTTTGGAATGGTATGAGTGATTGGTTTGAGGTGAATGTTGGGTTACGACAAAGTTGTGTAATGTCGTCATGGTTGTTCAATTGAGAGAGTATTAGATAGAGGTTTGGAAATAGTGGGTGAGGATGGACGGTTGTGGAAATTGTGTCAGTTGCTAGTTGCGGATGATACTGTATTGGTGGCTTATACAGAAAATGAATTGAATCATTTGGTGACTGAGAATATTAGTGTGTGATAGAAGGAAATTGCTGGTGAACATTGGTATAAGTAAAGTCATGAGATGCACGAGGTGTGTTAATGTAGACAGATTGAAGTAGAATGAATGGAGTGTTAGTGGATGTAGAGGTAAATCACAGAGTGAAGGAAGCAAGTAAGTTTCTAGGTGGGTTGAAAAGTGTAATGAGAAATAGATATTCGGAAATGAATGCAAAGCGAAGGATATATGAAGGTGTGATTGTGCTGACAGCATTGTATGGAGCAGAGACTTAGAATCCAAAAGATGATGAAAAGAACAAATTGAATGTAAAGGAGATGAGGTGCTTTAGAGTTTTGACAGGTGTTTCTAGAATAGACAGAGTAAGAAATGGGGATGTCAGGCAGAGAACGGGTGTTGGAGTGAAGCTGCCTGATAGGTTAGATCAGAGAGTGTTGAGATGGTTTGGACACATGGAAGGGATGAGTGATGAATGCATAGTGAAGAGAGAGTGGAGTGCAGAAGTGGTTGGCTTTAGGTCAAGAGAGAAACCTAGAATGAGATGGATGGACGGCATGAAAGGAGCACTGAATGCACATGGAAAGTCAGTGGAACAGGGAAGAGTGTGCGCAAAAGATAGGAATGAGTGAAGGAATATTGTTCATATATGACGTGGCCCAAAGTGATTTCTCTCACCTGCTAGCTCTGTGAAGTGTGGTAGACGGGTGCAAGGGGAGCTGCCATGTTTTGAAGCTGTGGAAGTTAACTAGCTGCGGCTGTCGGGTCTTACTGTAGAACATACTTGCCCACATACCTTTTGGGCGACACAAGCAGGGTGGAAAAGAAGCTGAGAGGAGTGTTGAGATGTTTGTGGATCATGGTGAATGCACGTTTCTTGGCTCGACCAAGCCCTTGCAAGGCGGAATAGGGCATATATATATATATATATATATATATATATATATATATATATATATATATATATATATATATTATATATATATATATATATATATATATATATATATATATATATATATATATATATATATATATATATATATATATATATTATCTATCTACCTTGGCTGTTTCCCCCTTTAACTGGGGAGTAGCCGACATCAAGAAAGGAAAACAAATAGGGGGATTACTTTGCTACATGGGCAATGACGAGGGAGCTAGCGACCGTTCAGATGGAACTGCTGGAGTGCCACAGCCCATCCTCCCGGCTCTTCCACAACCTATGTCACTTCACAACTGCCAACTCCTCCTACTGCCCCTACCACAGGGCTACCTCTGTAAGATGAAGCCCCGTGGGAGCAGCAGATGCCCATCAGAGCTGCGTCACAATCGCTCGCCACTCATTCCTATTCCTAGCACGCTCGCTTGCTTCCCTCACATCCATCCTCCTATCATTCAGGGCTCTCCTTTCTCCATCCATCCATCCAAACCTAGGCCTCCCTCTAGTATTTCTCCCATCAACTCTCGCATTCATCACCTTTTTCAGCAGCCTTTCATCATCCATCCTTTACACATGGCCAAACCATCTCAGAACATTCATATCTACTCTGGCTGCAATTTCTCTCCTCACACCCTTGTCTTGCTCTCACCACTTCATTCCTAACCCTATCCAATCGAGATACACCAGTCATACTCCTCAGGCAATTCATCTCAAATACATTTAGTTTCCGTCTCTCACTTACTTTCATACCCCATAACTCTGATCCATACTTCACAGTTGGCACAACCACTTTCTCATACAAAGCTTTCATAACATTCATATCCAACCCTCTTATTCTTCATCACTCCTATCAACACACCCAACATTTTACATCCTTCATTCACTCTGTGACACACATCTGCTTCCACTCCACCATTTGCAGCTATAACCGAACCTAAATACTTAAACTGATTAACCTCCTCAAGTGTCTCTCCATTCAACATAACATTCAATCCAGCGCCATCCTCATTTCTTGTACACCTCATAACCTTACTCATTCCCACATTCACTCGCAACTTCCTTCTCTCACACACCATTCTAAATTCTGACACTAACTGACACAGCTTTTCCTCTGAATCTGCCACCACCACAGTATCATCTGCAAACAGCAACTGATTCAGCTCCCACTCGTTATCATCCCCATCTACCATTCTCAAACCTCGACCACGCACTCGCTCATTCACCTCTCTTACAACTCCATCAATATACAATTTGAACAACCATGGTGACATCACACATCCCTGTCTCAGTCCCACACTCACTGGAAACCACTCACTCACTCACTTCATACAAACTCTTCACTGCATGCAACAATTTACCATTAATTCCATAAAATCTCAAAACATTCCACATAGCCTCTCTATCACCTCTATCATATGCTTTCTCCAGATCCAAAAATGCAAAATACATATCCTTACCCTTTGCTAAATATTTCTCATATAACTGCCTAACTCTAAAAATCAGATCTATACAACCTATACCTCTCCTAAACCCACTCTTCACTTCCGCGATCACATATTCTGTCTTATCCCTAATCCTATTAACCAGTATCCTACCATACACTTTTCCTACCACACTCAACAAACTTATACCCCTAAAATTACTGCATTCATACATATCTCCCTTACCTTTGCATAGGGGCACTACACAGGCAATCACCCATTCCACTGGCACCAATGACAACATAAAGCATATATTAAACACACTCACTAGCCATTCCAATATATATATATATATATATATATATATATATATATATATATATATATATATATATATATATATATATATATATATATATATATATATATATGTTCCGGTTTTACGTCACGGACTCCCTTATCAACCAAGGGCTAGGACGGTTGCCTTCTTGCGAAGGGCTTCTTTTGGCAAATGTAATCCTTACGCTGAGTGCATGCCTTTGCTAACCTCAGACCGTGACGGGGCGCGAACCCTCGACCTGACGCCTCAGAGTCGGAGACGCTACCGACCGAGCCACGGCGACTACATATATATATATATATATATATATATATATATATATATATATATATATATATATATATATATATATATATATATATATATATATATATATATATATATATATATATATATATATATATATATATATATATATATATATATATATATATATGTATATATATATATATATATATATATATATATATATATATATATATATATATATATATATATATATATATATATATATATATATATATATATATATATATATATATATATATATATATATATATATATATATATATATATATATATATATATATATATATATATATATATATATATATATATATATATATATATATGTATATACGTATATATATATATATATATATATATATATATATATATATATATATATATATATATATATATATATATATATATATATATATATATATATATATATATATATATATATATATATATATATATGTATATATATGTATATATATGATATATATATATATATATATATATATATATATATATATATATATATATATATGTCTATATATATATATATATATATATATATATATATATATATATATATATATATATATATATATATATATCTATATA
>JAXCGZ010001898.1:102500-112500 GCA_037179515.1 Halocaridina rubra
AGGAGGAACTATCCGAAAGGAGATTACATCAAAATGAATGAGCTTTTTGCAGTTATTGACTGGAGAACCTTATTTTACAACAAATCTGTACAAGAAATGTATGACATCTTTTGTGAAAAATATGGGAAGATAGTAGATTGCTGCATACCTGTCACCAAAGTAGGTGTAATTCATGCCAGAGAGAAATGGTTCGATAATGGGTGTAAAAGAGCTAAGGAGTGGAGAGACAAATGCTGGAAAAGGTATAGGAGGAGAAAAAACATAAATGCCTGGCAAACCTACAAAAGAGCAAGATATGACTACCTAAGTAAAAGGAGAGAGGCAGAGAGAGACTATGAGAGGGACATCACCAGCAAGGCTAAAGAAAATCCCAAGCTTTTCCACAGCTTTATCAGAGGAAAACTGAAGGTAAAAGAACAGGTTTTAAGGCTAAAGAGAGCGGATGGAAGCATCACTGAGACGGATGAAGAGATCTGCAAAGAATTGAACAAGGAGTTTCAGTCAGTATTTACAGTAGAAAATACCCCACCCCCTCAGATTGCAGTGATAGAAGCTCAAGGGCCGGTATTAGAGAACATCAACCTTACAGCCACAGAGGTATGCAAAGCGCTGATGGATTTAGATGTTCATAAAGCTACAGGTCCTGATGACATATCCCCTCATGTGCTTAAAAAATGCGCAAACACAATATCAGTGGCACTAAGTATCATATTTAAGGAGTCACTGGAGTCGGGGGAGATTCCAAGATGCTGGAAACAAGCAAATGTGATACCTATCTTCAAAAAGGGAAGGAGGGATACGGCTTTGAACTATAGACCAGTTTCCTTGACCAGCATAGTTTGCAAAGTTATGGAGAAACTACTAAGGAAACATATTTCTCTTCACTTGGAATCCTTCAACTTTTTGTCAGTGAGGCAACATGGCTTCAGAGAAGGTAGATCAACAGTAACAAACTTATTAGAATTTTATGATGAGGTAAGCCAAATCTTACAGGAAAGAGAGGGCTGGGCAGATTGCATATTCCTGGACTTCCAGAAAGCGTTTGACACTGTTCCACATGGGAGACTTATTAGGAAGCTGCAATCAATGGCTAGAATAGGTGGAAATGTTTTGGAATGGATAAAAACTTACTTAGAAGGAAGGGAACAGAGGGTTAGAGTAAGACACTCAGTGTCTGAATGGAGAAGAGTTAGTAGTGGAGTTCCACAGGGTTCAGTTTTAGGGCCACTTTTGTTCCTTGTATATGTAAATGACCTACCAGAGTCTGTAAATTCATTCATGAATATGTTTGCAGATGATGCAAAGATTGTGAAGAAAGTAAAAAACGAGAACAATGGTAGAGAACTTCAGGAGGATCTAAATAATCTGCATGAGTGGTCAGAAAAGTGGCTAATGAAATTCAATACTTCAAAATGTAAGCTAATGAGAATGGGTACAAGTGCAAAGGCCCAAGCTTGACTACTCGGTGGCTGGAGAACAACTTCAAGAGACAGAAAATGAGAGAGATATAGGAGTAAACATACTGGCAGATTTGTCTCCAGAAATACATATAAATGGCATAGTAAGGGCAGCATATGCATTCTTATCAAATGTAAGGGTAGCCTTCAGGCACATGGACAAGGAAATGTTCAGAAATATTTATGTAACCTATGTGAGGCCAAAACTGGAATATGCAGCCCCCTTTTGGAATCCGCACTTGAAAAAGCACATAGCTAAGCTTGAAAAAGTTCAAAGACATGCCACGAAACTGGTGCCAGAAATACGCAATCTCAGTTATGATGAGAGGCTGAGGGAATTAGACTTACCATCACTGGAAGCTAGAAGAGTGAGGGGGGATATGGTGACAGTCTTTAAATCCCTTCATGGTTATGATAGAGTGGATAGGGATCGATATTTTGATATGGCTGGCTCTAGAACTAGAGGTCATTGTTTGAAGCTTCGTAAGAAAACTTCTTTGCAGGATTTAAGGAAATACTTTTTCAGTGTAAGAGTAGTTGATAACTGGAATTCGCTAAGCGAGGAGGTAGTTAATGTTATCTCTATCCATAGTTTTAAGGACAGGTATGATAAGTATCACTAAGTATAAAATGGAACCGATCAGGAGACGGGAAGATACGAGCTTTGGGCTCTTTCCCGTAAACACAATTAGGTAATCACAATTAGGTAATCACACATACACACACACACTTTTTTGAGGATGTTTAGAGAAAGTAATATGAACACAACCATTCAGTAGCATATGCTCATTCCCTAGCTATAGTAGCTAGCTGAAAGAGTATTCTCTTCTCTCATGCTTTCCATGGTACATTTGGTAGCACAATAGCACTCTGATTATTTGTTAGAGGTTCATATCCCGACCAGGTACATGTTTCCATATTTGACAATGCTAATATGTAGTTTTCATGACAGGAAAACAATAATATGAAGAAAACAATGAAAACTCAGTATTTTCACCTCCCAATGGGCCTCATCCAGAACATTATTGGTATTTCAATAAAGCTGCTGATGATTCCCTCTGGAGGATGAAAAGCGTAAACATTAATTGTTTCCTTTATGCCTTTCCAAGTGTGGATTATTCTTCATATGAATACATACACTCACACACACTAACGCACACGCACTCATCCATACGCACACACACAATCCCTGCAGTAAGCTATCCTTTTGAAATAAGATTGCCATGGCAGTCTCCGTAAATCCCTTTTGCAAGAAAGATTTCCTCCCCTTAGATATGACATAATAAAACGAAATTGTTCACGGGTCTTTAGATCATGCTTTGATGCCAAGTTCAAAAGAAGAGGGACACAACACACAAGTTATGACCTTTGATACATTCTCTCATAATGGTTAGGTTACGCTTAGGTATAAAAAAAAAAAGTAACAGACTTAGTGAATGCATCATTCGATTTCTTAGGTGTGTGTGGAGCAGCATCTTCCCAAATTCAAGCCTTGGTGATGGTAACACGATAAAAATACTTTTGTGATTCAGAAGCATCATAAGTACTGAAAACTTATGTCAAATATAATATGCTCAGAAGCTGATTTTATTTTGCGCCCATTTTCCTCATCCACGAGGCACAAAATTCCTCTCTTGAAACGATTCTCGTCAAAGCTTCTCTTTGCTAAAACCATATTTAGGGCTGGAAATATAGGAGAGTGATATCTCTCTTTAAACCTTAACTCGGTACGTTCATAGAATATACGACAATGCTTGTGAAGTCGGTACCAAACTTTAAAATATGATCATATTTTCCTTTTTTATTAACGGTTCATCATATACTTTGGAGTTTTTTCTTGATGTGGATTACTGTATATATCAGCAAGCTAATAGTGTGTGTGTGTGTGTGTGTATATATATATATATATATATATATATATATATATATATATATATATATATATATATATATATATATATATATATATATATATATATGTATATATATATATATATATATATATATATATATATATATATATATATATATATATATATATATATATAAATATATATATATATATATATATAATATATATATATATATATATATATATATATATATATATATATATATATATATATATATATATATATATATATATATATATATATATATATATATATATATATGAATCATTTTTTTACCCCGACCGGAACTCGAACCTAGATCTTATGATTACTAAGTCAAGGCGCTACCACTACACCACAGAAGGTTAAAAGGAATCCAACCTTATAGCTTATATCTGCTATACTTAGGAATGAACGCATTCTAACTGAATGCCATTAATGTTCATATTACAGATTCCCCAACCTCACTCGTGGCTTCATTTCAGCATTTAATTCAAATCCCAATCTCATTCGGGCCATGAAATAACCAAATAAGCACATTATATATATGAAAACATGAATCATTTTTTACCCCGACCGGGACTCGAAAATAGGACTTATGATTACTAAGTCAAGGCGCTACCACTACACCACAGAAGGTTAAAGGAATCCAACCTTATAGCGTATATCTGCTATACTTAGGAATGAATGCATTCTAACTGAATGCCACTATGTTCATATTACAGATTCCCCAACCTCACTCGTGGCTTCATTTTAGCATTTAATTCAATTCCCAATCTCATTCGGGCCATGAAATAACCAAATGAAGCCATGAGTGAGGTTGGGGAATCTGTAAAATAAACATAGTGGCATTCGGTTAGATTGCGTTCATTCCAAAGTATACCAGATATAAGCTATAAGGTTGGATTCCTTTTAACCTTCTGTGGCGTAGTGGAAGCGCATTACCTTAGTAAGCATCAGTTCTAGGTTCGAGTCCCGGTCGGGGTAAAATATGATTCCTGTTTTCGCATATATAATGTGCTTATTTGGTTATTTCAAGGCCCGAATGAGATTGGGAATTGAATTAAATGCTAAAATGAAGCCACGAGTGAGGTTGGGGAATCTGTAATATGAACATAGTGGCATTCAGTTAGAATGCGTTCATTCCTAAGTGTAGCAGATATAAGCAGTAAGGTTGGATTCCTTTTCACCTTCTGTGGTGTAGTGGTAGCGCCTTGACTTAATATTCATAAGTCCTAGGTTCGAGTCCCGGACGGGGTAAAAAAAAATTATTCATGTTTTCACATATATAATGTTCTTATTTGGTTATTTCATGGCCCGAATGATATTGGGAATTGAATTAAATACTAAAATGAAGCCACGAGTGAGGTCGGGGAATCTGTAAAATGAACATAGTGGCATTCAGTTAGAATGCGTTCATTCCTAAGTATAGCAGATATAAGCTATAAGGTTGGATTCCCTTTAACCTTCTGTGGTGTAGTGGTAGCGCCTTGACTTAGTAATCATAATTCCTAGGTTCGAGTAACGGTCGGGGTAAAAAAAAAAAAAATGATTCATATATATATATATATATATATATATATATATATATATATATATATATATATATATTTATATATATATATATATATATATATATATATATATATATATATATATATATATATATAAATATATATATATATATATATATATATATATATATATATATATATATATATATATATATATATATATATATATATATATATATATATATATATATATATATGTATATATATATATATATATATATATATATATATATATATATATATATATATATATATATATATATATATATATATATATATATATATATATATATTATATATATATATCTATATATATAATATATATATATATATATATATATATATATATATATATATATATATATATATATATATATATATATATATATATATATATATATATATATATATATATATATATATATATATATATATATATATATATATATATATGGATCATTTTTTTACCCCGACCGGAACTCGAACCTAGGACTTATGATTACTAAGTCAAGGCGCTACCACTACACCACAGAAGGTTAAAAGGAATCCAACCTTATAGCTTATATCTGCTATACTTAGGAATGAACGCATTCTAACTGAATGCCATTATGTTCATATTACAGATTCCCCAACCTCACTCGTGGCTTCATTTCAGCATTTAATTCAAATCCCAATCTCATTCGGGCCATGAAATAAC
This sequence comes from Halocaridina rubra, assembly GCA_037179515.1. Classification (NCBI taxonomy): domain Eukaryota; kingdom Metazoa; phylum Arthropoda; class Malacostraca; order Decapoda; family Atyidae; genus Halocaridina; species Halocaridina rubra. The sequence goes on from JAXCGZ010001898.1 coordinate 108,121, forward strand.
CAAATAAGCACATTATATATATGAAAACATGAATCATTTTTTACCCCGACCGGGACTCGAAAATAGGACTTATGATTACTAAGTCAAGGCGCTACCACTACACCACAGAAGGTTAAAGGAATCCAACCTTATAGCGTATATCTGCTATACTTAGGAATGAATGCATTCTAACTGAATGCCACTATGTTCATATTACAGATTCCCCAACCTCACTCGTGGCTTCATTTTAGCATTTAATTCAATTACCAATCTCATTCGGGCCATGAAATAACCAAATGAAGCCATGAGTGAGGTTGGGGAATCTGTAAAATAAACATAGTGGCATTCGGTTAGATTGCGTTCATTCCAAAGTATACCAGATATAAGCTATAAGGTTGGATTCCTTTTAACCTTCTGTGGCGTAGTGGAAGCGCATTACCTTAGTAAGCATCAGTTCTAGGTTCGAGTCCCGGTCGGGGTAAAATATGATTCCTGTTTTCGCATATATAATGTGCTTATTTGGTTATTTCAAGGCCCGAATGAGATTGGGAATTTAATTAAATGCTAAAATGAAGCCACGAGTGAGGTTGGGGAATCTGTAATATGAACATAGTGGCATTCAGTTAGAATGCGTTCATTCCTAAGTGTAGCAGATATAAGCAGTAAAGTTGGATTCCTTTTCACCTTCTGTGGTGTAGTGGTAGCGCCTTGACTTAATATTCATAAGTCCTAGGTTCGAGTCCCGGACGGGGTAAAAAAAAATTATTCATGTTTTCACATATATAATGTTCTTATTTGGTTATTTCATGGCCCGAATGATATTGGGAATTGAATTAAATACTAAAATGAAGCCACGAGTGAGGTTGGGGAATCTGTAAAATGAACATAGTGGCATTCAGTCAGAATGCGTTCATTCCTAAGTATAGCAGATATAAGCTATAAGGTTGGATTCCCTTTAACCTTCTGTGGTGTAGTGGTAGCGCCTTGACTTAGTAATCATAATTCCTAGGTTCGAGTAACGGTCGGGGTAAAAAAAAAAAATGATTCATATATATATATATATATATATATATATATATATATATATATATATATATATATATATATATATATATATATATATATATATATATATATATATATATATATATATATATATATATATATATATATATATATATATATATATATATATATATATATATATATATATATATATATATATATATATATATATATATATATATATATATATATATATATATATATATATATATATATATATATATATATATATATATATATATATATATATATATATATATATATATATATATATATATATATATATATATATATATATATATATATATATATATATATATATATATATATATATATATATATATATATATATATATATATATATATATATATATATATATATATATATATATATATATATATATATATATATATATATATATATATATATATATATATATATATATATATATATATATATATATATATATATATATATATATATATATATATATATATATATATATATATATATATATATATATATATATATATATATATATATATATATATATATATATATATATATATATATATATATATATATATATATATATATATATATATATATATATATATATATATATATATATATATATATATATATATATATATATATATATATATATATATATATATATATATATATATATATATATATATATATATATATATATATATATATATATATATATATATATATATATATATATATATATATATATATATATATATATATATATATATATATATATATATATATATATATATATATATATATATATATATATATATATATATATATATATATATATATATATATATATATATATATATATATATATATATATATATATATATATATATATATATATATATATATATATATATATATATATATATATATATATATATATATATATATATATATATATATATATATATATATATATATATATATATATATATATATATATATATATATATATATATATATATATATATATATATATATATATATATATATATATATATATATATATATATATATATATATATATATATATATATATATATATATATATATATATATATATATATATATATATATATATATATATATATATATATATATATATATATATATATATATATATATATATATATATATATATATATATATATATATATATATATATATATATATATATATATATATATATATATATATATATATATATATATATATATATATATATATATATATATATATATATATATATATATATATATATATATATATATATATATATATATATATATATATATATATATATATATATATATATATATATATATATATATATATATATATATATATATATATATATATATATATATATATATATATATATATATATATATATATATATATATATATATATATATATATATATATATATATATATATATATATATATATATATATATATATATATATATATATATATATATATATATATATATATATATAAATATATATATATATATATATATATATATATATATATATATATATATATATATATATATATATATATATATATATATATATATATATATATATATATATATATATATATATATATATATATATATATATATATATATATATATATATATATATATATATATATATATATATATATATATATATATATATATATATATATATATATATATATATATATATATATATATATATATATATATATATATATATATATATATATATATATATATATATATATATATATATATATATATATATATATATATATATATATATATATATATATATATATATATATATATATATATATATATATATCTTGTACAATCGTACAAATTGTAAATAATATTTTTTATCAGAATATGGAATTATTGTAAATATGTAATCATTTAATAATTATTAAGTTATTTTAAAGTTGTATTTAAAGGGTCAATAACAACTCTTGGGTTGTTTTTAACTCCTCCCACTGAAATAGCTGTACATATAAATAACCTTGAATTTGATCATTTAATCAGTTCAATATTTTGCTTGTATTCGTGAACATCCTCTTTTATATATTAAGTAAAATAACTCTTGCCTTCTGTTTGAAGTAGTGAAGTAACTACAATCGTTACATTGGTAACCCCGGAGTGTTTCTATCTCTCACCCACGCCATGACAGACATAAACCTTTTACAGTTGCAACAGACATTATTGCTAACTTCAAACTCCCGACGTTCTCCACCATCGACGCCCACATCTGGTTTCGACGTGCACAAATGCAATTTCGTTTAAAGAGGATCACAAATTCCGGAACACAAGCTGATCATGTTTTAGCACCCATTCCTGACACACTCTTTCCCCAGATATCAGATTGGTTGGAATCCCAGGGTGACAATGCCATCGCATACCAGGACTTGAAAATTTTCCTCTTGAAGAAATTTTCTCCATCTCTAGAGAAAAGAGTTAAAATGATATTTGACCTTTCAAAACAGGCACTAGGTGATCAGCGCCCTTCTGTCACACTTGCTGAGATGAGAGCTATTACCCGTCTTCCTCCCTGCAGTTCGGGTACCAGTCAGACAATAGATGTACTCCTCGCCCTTTGGTTACAGCGTCTTCCTGAATCTGTCTGTGCTGCAATCACAGATTTTTCAACTTTCGATGATGCAGCTCTGGCAGCCCGTGCAGACAGTCTACTCGATGCACACAATGCAGCTAGTCGTCCACCAATATATGCAAGCACACCTCCTAACATTACCAATATCAATCACATGTACTCCAGCCCTCCAGACGAAGCTGTCGCTGCTGCCACATCTTCATCTCAATCGTCATTCTACAACAATGCCCTCAAACGACCTCGAGCTAAAGAAATTACCTCATATTCTCACATAAGACTGGATGTCACGTCTAAACTCTGTTACTATCACGCCCACATTGGTCAAGCAGTCAATAAACTGCAAAAAACAAGTATATGGGCAAAAAACTTGCTTTAAGGTCGTCGCTGCCTGCGGCGGCCTCTGTCTCAATTAATGTTTTCTTCCTAGTTGATTCCATTACAGGTATCAAATTCTTGGTTGACACAGGTGCCTGCAGGTCTCTCATCCTGAAGTCCATGGTCCACAGTGGTTGTAGTTCAGGTACTGACAACAAATTGGTAGCTGCCAACGGGTCTCGCATCACTACTTATGGATGCAAAGTTCTCCAGCTATCTGTAGCCAACAGAACTTTCACGTGGAAATTTAG
>JAXCGZ010001898.1:117500-147500 GCA_037179515.1 Halocaridina rubra
AATATTAATAATAATAATAATAATAATAATAATAATAATAATAATAATAATAATAATAATAATAATAATAATAATAATAAAAATAATAATAATAATAATAATAATAATAATAATAATAATAATAATAATAATAATAATAATAATAATAATTCAATAACAAAATTTTATCTAATTATTGATCATGTTTAAAGAAAAAGTTACAAACAAATTATTACCTTAACCATTAAATATAGATTGTCTATATATATATATATATATATATATATATATATATATATATATATATATATATATATATATATATATATATATATATATATATATATATATATATATATATATATATATATATATATATATATATATATAGAGAGAGAGAGAGAGAGAGAGAGAGAGAGAGAGAGAGAGAGAGAGAGAGAGAGAGAGAGAGAGAGAAATCAGGCATGAGGATCAAAGGAACTTTTTGTAAATCCTTCTTTTGTTATGCATGCTCGCTTGCTTAACTCTCTTCAAATAACAACTTGAAGCCTCCAAAATAACGCATATTTCTTCTCTTAGCCAGAGCTATTTGTTCATAGAGTACATGAATAGAACAATGGCGTCCCCATTCTAAAAATTCTTTTACTGAGCAAGCTCAGTGAGCATGCAATATAGAAGATGGAATCTGTGATTAAAAAGTATCTTCACTAGGTTGGAATATGACTTTGGCATATATGAGTATCCCTGTTGTAAGGCCTCTCACATAGACGCCAAGAGCCACTAGAGGGCAGAGTGCACACTAGAAAACCCACCCATTCGAGAGGACAACATGCCCAGAGAGCGTTAGTAAGTTGGAGTTAGACCTTGCCGGGGGGCAGAACTACGTCTAGTTAAAAACTTCCCCGAAAGGGGGCGGAGAACTGTGAATTGTGCTAGTGGGGAGCTCTTAGTTGCAAACTAAGTTCAAGTTATCTCTAAATAAAAGTACTGTTAAGTGAATGATGCATATCTATCACCGACCTTGCTACCTATAGAATAAGTATTGTCTTTGAGTATCTGTTATCACCTTGCATGCTATAGCTCTGGCTTGGTAAGAAAAACGACGATACGACATCTGGTGGCAGCTCAGGACGATACCATGCCTAAACTTTCATAGAAGAGACTGATGCGACGAGAAAAAGAATAGCGAATACAGAAGAAACAGGTATAAATGCATCTCTGGAAGAAATGATCGAGTGAGAAGAAACTTCTAGAGGTTTACAAGCAAGCAACACCGAGAGAGGCCTAAGGCTCCGACCACGCTCAGTGTAACGAGAAACCTGAGCCAAAAACCCCTCTCCCCTATCCCCGTATAGGCAAGGTCCCCCCGCAGTAAGAATTGTCCCATGCATTCTGACTCAGAAGAAAAGACGATGAAATTTCGTTCACGAAGACTGAGAAAGATCAGCTGGGAGGAAGATTCTGCGCCCCCGATGTATATCACCGTGCGCCGCACTGTGAATGGGGCTTTGAGAGAAAACGCCCCTACCAGGCGTTATTTGTTGCTGGATCCGACTAAGAAGATGGTGAATAGGCGATTTTACGAGATATATGGACGACGTCGGCGAGAAAATCATCAAGTTTAGAAGAAAGAAAAACACCCTCCTCCAGTGCCTGTGGCCGTGACGTCCTTCAAGCAGCATCCAAAAATAGCTAAGTACTTGTAATTTTTATCCGGTGAGTAATGGGACAAATATTAAAAGAAAATGAGGTCGGAGGACTCCGTCATTTTACTCTGTAGTTATGATTTTACTTCAGCCATCCCGCATATAAAAGGGAGTATGGCTTTAGTAAATTGATAAAAGCAGGATTTCTGTACCCATTACTAACATGGATAGTTTGTACTAATAGCTATAAGCAGCAATAAACTTGATTTTTTTCTTAATATGAATAATATAACGAGTAATTGCGCTTGAAGGGTGTTCAATTTATTTCTATTATTGCCTAAGTTAATTATTAAACAGGCAAAGGTATTGATTGAGGTTGAAAAAGATTTAATGTACATGTAAAATCCTTTTTATAATCATTTCTTAAAGCAAAAAATGACAATGTTTATAAATAGATTATAAGTAGTAGATTTATTATATACTCCAAAATGCGCATAAGAAATAGTTAGAAATATACTTGAATCAGCTTTTAAGGTTTTTCTCTTATCACGTGTGATTATCAAGAAAGGAATGCGGGAATGACTGATCGATCTTCCAACGTCATTATTATAAAGAAATAGTAATTGTACTGATCTTTGATATTAAATTACGTGTATGATATATCCTTTTGAAGAATAAGAAAGTTTTGTGATGTTTTTTAGATTATTACTGTACAAAATAAATACTTTTATTTTCGGTTGTAGAAGTTATGCAGGCGGGAAAAGAGAGTAGAGTAACTTGTGCCGTGATAGGGGGTTTGGGTATCGCCCTAATGCACTGTAGTTGGGTAGTATATTGAGGATCTGGGACTGGTGACACAATCATGCGACCCCCGGACTTTCCGCGAATCTCACACACACTCCTTCAGAGTGACGGGGAAGGGAACCCACACGTAGTAAATAGCAAAGTGACTAGAAAGGAAGTATACAGAGAGAAAGGGAGTGAGAGTTTTGAAAGTGGCGAGTGCGGGAGAGAATGGATATGGCTGATACGCCATTCCACTCACAATGCTTGTGAGTGGAATAGCGGGAAGCCCTTTAAGGAAGCAGGATGGGAGTAGGGTCTGAGAGGACTCTTCCCCTCCATCACTGTGTCTTAATGCAAGCCATATGCGCGTAGTTTTAATGGGGGGTGCGTAGACGTTGAGATATCTATTCAGAGATATTTTAGACAATGTGATTTTTCCACCTGCCCACCTATGGCTGAGATGCAGATTATATTTTATTTTTGTTTTGTCCCCTACTCTGCCAACGAGATAATCATCCAATTTTTTTATTTCAAGAGAGATACTAAGTGATAAAGGACGCGAATTTCTGAATGATTCTTTATTTTTGTTTCTTGCTGTAGTATACACATTATTTATCCAAAAGAATATGCTCAATAGATAAAATAAATCTTTGAAGTTTTGGCCTTGATAATGTTTGTCACCATTATTTCAGCTTGGTCATGAAGAAGTCCAGAAGACAGATATTGAGCAATGTTTTGGGCAGGAAAAGGAAAAAGAGTAAGAAAAAGGAGGTAGTTAAGTACCTACCCGATCGAAAGTATACAAAAGGAGAAAAAAATATATAACTCCTCCTTGTCTCCTGAGGTAATTCTGTTGAATAGTCACTCGAAATAAATAAATTTGAGCTCGTAGAAGAATATATATATATATATATATATATATATATATATATATATATATATATACATATTTATAGGTATATATATATATATATATATATATATATATATATATATATATATATATATATATATATATATATATATATATATATATATATATATATATATATATATATATATATATATATATATATATATATATATATATATATATATATATATATATACCTTCTGTGGTGTAGTGGTAGCGCCTTGACTTAGTAATCATAAGTCCTAGGTTCGAGTCCCGGTCGGGGTAAAAAATGATTCATATATATATATATATATATATATATATATATATATATATATATATATATATATATATATATATATATTTATATATATATATATATATATATATATATATATATATATATATATATATATATATATATATATATATATATATATATATATATATATATATATATATATATATATTAATATTTGTGTATGATTCCTTAAGAGATTTTAAAACTAAAGCAAAATTCATTCTTTAATGTTGCAAATGAAATATTATTTTTATTTTTATTACTGCATGCACAGACAAACTTTTTATATTTTTTTCAGATACTCGTTATATATATATATATATATATATATATATATATATATATATATATATATATATATATATATATATATATATATATATATATATATATATATATATATATATATATATATTTATATATATATATATATATATATATATATATATATATATATATATATATATATATATATATATATATATATATATATATATATATATATATATATATATATATATATATATATATATATATATATATATATATATATATATATATATATATATATATATATATATATATATATATATATATATATATATATATATATATATATATATATACTTACATACATACATACATACATATATACATACATACATATATAAATAAATAAATACATACATACATACATACATACATACATACATATATATATATATATATATATATATATATATATATATATATATATATATATATATATATATATATATATATATATATATATATATATATATATATATATATATATATATTGTCGTAAGGACTTAATCCCTACATTACTCTTATAACTATCAAAATTTATATCTGTTCGTGCCCCTGGGAAAGTACTGACTGAGCTCTCTGTCTGCCTTGGGGATTCTTGAAATACCCAACGGGCAGGGCATGTCATGTAATCCAGTTCTGCCAATAGACTTCAGGTTCAAAGAGGAGTCCCCCCTCTTTGGGGAGGGGCTGTTTCAGCAGGTCTATTGAACAGAAGAAGTTCTAAATCGCCAGCGGCTATTGGGGCATCTCTCTCTAGGGCATGTACATACATATGGGTCAAATGTTTACAACCTTTTGTGGTGTTTTCGAGGACTGAGGATCCTTTATCTTTTAGGCCTCTTGGGGTACATGGCACCGGATATTAGATCCATGTGCCCAGCCATAAATCTTGGTGGTACCAAGGGAAAACATGGCCTGGACCCAAAATCCAATAAAAGTGAGGGCATGTAATAAAACATCTGTGCCCTCGACCGTTACTCCTCAAGATTTGTTACAAGTTTCAGAACCTGGCTTCAGCAGGCTTTCATGTGACTTCAGCAAGACTTCAGTCATGCAACATCCCCCTCAGCCAAACTGAAATGTCTCTATTTTAGCACAAGCATGGGTTATCTTTTGAGAACTTTTTTATATATCCTAACTGACATTAGTTTACAATAGAAATGGGCAGAATTATTTAAGCTATCATCTAAAAATCCCTATTTCTATGAACTTCTAAACAGGTTACAGGAACATAGCATTATTCTTATAGCTTAATAATAATCCTACAGACGAACTTGTCTGGACGATCTAGAGCATGCAGGGAGTCTATTTCCTTTTGGGAAATCTTTAATACAAACATATTCCTATACTAAAACAATGAATACAAACTTAATCATTATGATTACAGCATATAACTAAGCATTATCAAACATTAAGATCAAAAGCCAGTGTAGATCATGACGTTGCTTTATCTATTTCTCTCCTTTTTTTTCAAAAGATTTACAAAATTTGGTTAGTTACAGTAAAAATATGAATCATGTAGAACATTAGCATACAAATTATGTACAGAATTAGCATGTATGGACATTTTAAATGCGATAGTCAATAACATAAATGGTAATTGCTATAAGAAACCTCATCCTATAATTTCGATTCCTATCATGTTACTATGGGGCATTGATTTGTCTTAAAATTAGGACTTAAAACTAATTACGCTGTTTTTGGAGGCACGTTTCTTCCTTTGTGTCCTCCAGGCTCTGTCGAGGACTATGGGGGTTTGCTCTTCTCTTAATCTCATCAACTAGTTTACGTGGCTTCTAAGGCATTATTAGGATGTTTTAAAAGGCTTCTGTTTCCTCTCCCTTGGTCATGAAATTCTTGCTAGGCGTTATATAATGGTATCCATGTTTCCTCATTTTTTTCGCTCCCCCGCCGTACTCTTCATTGCAGGCCTGGGTTCGTACACATACCACGAATTCTCTTCCTCTCTGAAGACTGGCAAGACAAAACGGAGGGCGTCAATGCTTCGGTACTGAACCCCTCCAGTCGGGCTTCATCCCATCCCTGAGGTGGCTCTTGACCATAACCACCCCTTTACGGACACCTGCAATGTCACAGCGGCTTTCTCTTCTGTAGCTGCAAAACAAGCGTACATATGAAGCAGATTCCCAGGACGAAAATTTGAACCTATGTTACTAATACAGTTGAAAGAAAGGCTCCATATGACTTCGGGGTACAAACGATGGCCATATGTCGGTAATCCGAGGCCATACTTTGCCTCCCCAGCAATTGCAAGTGCTTGCAATCTCTATTCAATGGGCAACAGGGACTTGTTTGAGAGAGAACAAAATCTAAACACTTTTAGAACTTGCAGGTTGGGGCTGCCTGGAAATAGGGTGATAATGGAAGGTATGTGTCTACACCATTAGATTATTATTCCAAGATACTTAGGACTTAGCTGGGTAACTGATACATAATATTACTTTACCATATATGTATAGTAGGTTGGCCATGGCACCAGCCGCCCGTTGAAAGACTACGACTGAAGGTATTAGGATGCAACTAGGACTGGTCCAGACAGTTCCAGGTTGAGTCTTCCTTCAGGACGGTTCTTTCCTCATGCCTACATCTACACTGAATATTCTGGCATATTCATTACACATCTCTTGCTATTCCATTACATTTGACAAGTCACAACATTCTGCACATCTGTCTCTTTTAATTTCCTTTTCCTCACATTTTGCCATTATTTATGGAAGGTTCACAACTAATAGCCCCCAGTACCCGGCATAGTGGGGTGCGAAGAATCTCCGGGGATCGTGTTGACTCCACCATTGGCTTGAGGGCAGGCACGCCTGGTGGTAGTAATGGTTCTGCTCTTAACCTTGCACCTCCCAATAGATCTGCTTCTTTCACTCTTCACTGTTAAAACATTCGTGGGCTGAACTCCAATCTTTCGTCTGTGGAACAGCACTTGGGCACTTTCCTCCCTAACCTCCTCCTCCTATCTGAAACCCAGTTGTCTTTACATACTTCCATTGACCCTTTCCAAATCTCCCACTATAATCTGTATACTCGTTTTCGTTCCATAGGTGGGGTCTGTGCTTACTGCAACATTAACACTCCTACTGTGAGGCTCATGGACCTTGAATCTCCTGACTTTGATTTTCTCTGGCTAAAAGTCTATCTCTCCACTACCACTATCATCCTTTGCTTCTGCTACTGTTCTCCAAGCTCCACCGAGTTTGTGTCTTTCTTTGAATATCTCTCCTCGTGCATGAGTCCTTGCTATCTTTTCACCCACATGCCGAAGTTCTCTACATTGGAGACTTCAATGTGCACCACAGTGAGTGGCTTCATTCTTCTCACACTGATGTGGGAGGAAGCGAGGCTCTTGCTTTCTCTATTACTCACGATCTAGAGCAAATTATCAAACATCCTACTCGCGTTCCTGATCGTCACGAACATGCTGCAAACACTCTTGACCTATTTTTCACTTCTAACCCTTCAAACTACTCTTATTCTGTGCTTTCCCCTCTTGGTAAATCTGACCACTCCATGATCTTTGTCTCTTCCATTTTCGCTCCCCCACCACCAATCCCTCCTACTCAACGCCGCCTTTGGCACTTCGAGCGAACCCAATATGAAAATTTGCGTAACTTTCTCTTTGACTTTCAATGGGATGACTACTGCTTTCGGTCCCGCAACCCTGATCGGGTAGCTGTAAAAGTTGCCGAGATCATGACCGTGGGAATGGAGGCGTACATCCTCTCTTTTACAAAAACTTTCTCTCCCCCTAAACCTTGGTTGACCGTGCCTGCTCCATGGCAATCCAGGCTAGGAATCAGGCTCACCGATCTTACCAAGCCTCTCCATCCGATTTAACCTGCTCTGCTTTTATTATAGCTAGGAATCTCTGTACAGCTCAGATTTGAAGTCTAAGGCTTCCTTTATAAGAAGGAAAGTTGATGACCTTAACTCCTCTCCCACTGACAAATGCTTCTGGTCCTTAGCCAAAAACATCTCCAAAAACTTCTGTAACTCAAGCTTTCCCCCTCTCATTCATTCTGATGGTTCTATAGCTTGCTCTCTCACTGACAAAGCCACTCTCTTTGATTCTCATTTTTCTGCCAACTCTTCTATCAACGATTCCAGCGCACCTGTTCCTCAGTCTTTTCCCCTCTCTAACCCTATGCCCTCCCTTATCCTTTCTTCACGCAAAGTTCATAAGGTTCTTCGCTCACTAAAGACAAACAAGGCATATGGTCCTGATGGTATCCCTGCAAGGTTCCTTAAGGAGTTTGCAGATGAACCGGCTCCCGTGCTTTGCCGTCTTTTTCACCTCATTCTGTCAACCAGTATCTTTCCTTCATCTTGGAAGCATGCTCTAGTTCAACCTGTTCCTAAGAAGGGTGACCGCTCTATTACTTCTAACTACCGACGTATTGCTCTAACCTCCTCTATTGCTAAAGTTTTCGAAACTTTACTCAATGCTCACTTCTTGAAACGCCTTGAATCTAACTCACTTATCTCCGATCACCAGTACAGCTTCCGCAAGGCAAGATCCACTGGTGATCTCCTGTCCTATCTTACTCATGTATGGTCATCTTCTCTGAGGAACTATGGGGAATCCTTTGTCGTCGCCCTTGATATCTCTAAGGCTTTTGACAGAGTCTGGCAGTTACTTAAAATTTACAAAAGTCTTATCCGCCCCTGCTTAGAATACTGCTCACACATCTGGGGTGCTTCTTCCTTTACTTATCTTCTTGATAGGGTTCAATCTGAGGTAGTCAGACTCATTAATGATCCTTCTCTTACTTCTAACCTGGATTCTCTCTCTCTTCGCCGTAAAGTATCTTCCCTTTCGCTTTTCTATCGCTACTACTTCCATCGCTGCTCTGATGAGTTGGCGAGTTGCATCCCTCCTCCACTGCCGAGGCCGCGTAACACTCGCCAAGCGGCCTCATCTCACAGGTGATGTGTGGAGATTTGTAGCTCGTGGATTGGTCGGTGCAGCAACTGTTTCTTGCCATCTACCTCCAGACTCTGGAACTCTCTTCCTCCTTCTGTCTTTCCTAATTCTTATGACCTTTCATCCTTCAAAAAGCAGATCTATCGTCATCTCAGAGCCTAGTCCTCCATATCTCTGGGTCTTCTTTACTTTGACTGTTTTTTTCTGTCTGTCGTTTTCCTTTGTGTGACATTACCTCATCTCTGCCTTGCCCTTAACCTTTTTCTTTTCCTTCATCTTGGTATATTCTCGTGCCCGGGCCTTTGTTGATGAGGGCAGTTTCTGCCTGTCCCGGTGTCACACTCTTAAAAAAAAAAAAACAATCATTAACTGCTGAGGAAAACCACTAAAGAAATATTCTTATCAGCAGTGACTACAGTAATATCAAGCATGAATTCAGATAAAAGCTACAAATCATCAGGTTACTGCTGATTGCACTGCAAAAATAATAATTAGCAAAAGGCCATTGAGAGATAGCAACAATAACAGCCAACATAATTAGAACATTACTAATAATCATGATCAGAATAAGAATAATAAAAATGAAATAAAAATACTAAATCTGGAGTAGCAATATATATATACAATTGAGACTGGCATTCAGAAGTAAGAACAGAGTTCTCCACTTATATTTCATAGTAATGCTCATTCTAACACAGTCTCTTTTACTATTCAAATTCCTGCTGTCATTTTATATATATATATATATATATATATATATATATATATATATATATATATATATATATATATATATATATAAGCGGCAACCTTCGGGTTCCCAAATTTGTCAATGGGAGTTTTATCTACTCTCTAAACAGTTGCAATATGTGGCAAAAATATTTATGCAAAAGTCGGTACTACCGATGTCTTATCAGTATTTATACAATAACAGCATGCAGAAATCTATTAACTAAAATAAAATGTAGGCACAGTTATCGCCTAGCTTCACTGGAAAAAAAAAAGAATCAATGCCGGCAACATTTTCTTAGCATCGGGAGGAGCACATGTCAGTCTCAGAGTAGAGTGAAAGATAGGAGAGAGAGAGAGAGAGAGAGAGAGAGAGAGAGAGAGAGAGAGAGAGAGAGAGAGAGAGAGAGAGAGAGAGAGAGAGAGAGAGAGAGAGAGAGAAGAGAGAGAGAGAGAAGGAGGGAGAAAAAAGGGTTGACTGGGTGACCTTGAAATACGTTGCGGTATCCACCCACAGTCAGGTGGAGACAGGCTTCCTTCCTTCACATGCACTGAAGTTTAAAAATAAATTATCGTGGAGTATTCCTACATAACAAAAGAATAAATAAACAAATGAAAGTGAACAAACGTGAGCAATGACTATTGATAGAGTTTTACGTTTATTGTCAGAGGGGTATTTTTATTCCCCAATTTAAGACACACACAAAAAAGAACTTAGTGTACAACTGCAGAATCCTCGAAGCATAAATCCATTCCTTTCTGTTTAATATTGCAAAGGAATTTCCTGAAATAGCATACACATCCTTGTCTATTATGACAATCTTTTTCTTGCTGTAATTCAGAGGGTTGAGTCGAAGCACACTCTCTCTATGAGGCAACATACCCCTGATGAAATTAAAGCAATATACTATGATCATATGTGACAATATTTCTACTACTATCAGCAAAATTTACAATTATCTTTTCAGAATAAATGACTTAGAAGGACTTGCATATCATTACTTTTAAATTTAGAACACAACATGTAAATTCTGGTAATCTCATTTATCTTAATTAGCTCAAATGTAATGATTAATTTCACGACAATGATAGTAATTAACAATGATTATCTCTAGATAATCTTTTTCAAAACTCTTTAATTATAATATATATCAAAGGGATAAAGATATTAAAGGTTTTTCAATACAGAAAAACTATATAACAAGAACGGGAATCTGAAAAAATTTAAAAAGTCGGTCTGTGTGTGTGCAATAATAAAAACAAAAATCATATTTCATTTGCATATTAAAGAATGCATTTTGCTAAGTTTTATAATCTCGTAAGGAGTTGTACAGGAACAATTAAAACAGAAAATATATATATTCTTCTACTATCTCGAATTTGACTTATTTGAATTGCTATACAACAGAATTACCTCCGGAAACAGGGGGAAGTTCGCCATATAACTCTTCTGTCCGTTTGCTCATACTTACGCACTGTGGGGTACTTTTATTATTACCCTCCCTTTTATTACTTTATTTTTTCCTGCTCTTTTACTGCCCGAGGTTTGCCTTCAGGGCTGCGGCTGGCTAGCTTTTGCGGGGAGGTGCGCATGTGGGCGCTGTTTTCTCCCCTGTTCCTTTGGCTTCTGGATCAACTTCGTCTCTTTCAAATACGGGAAATGGCTGTTGACATTCTTGTTGTCATTTCTTGTGAATTTACACTCCTTTCTTCATGACCAAGCTGAAATAATTTTGATAAACATTATCATGGCTAAAACCTTCAAAGTTTTATTTTATATATCCAACATATCCCTTCGGCCCAGTAATGTATATACTGCAGCTAGCAAAAATATAAAGAATCATTCATAGGTTCACTTCCTTTATCGCGTAATATCTACCTTGGAATTTTCGGAAATCGAATAATAATCTCATTGGCGGAGTAGGGGACGAAACAAAAATTAAACAAACTTGGCATCTCAACCATATCTGGGCAGGTGGAGAATCACTTTCTCAAAAATATCCCTCAATAGCTATCGCAACAGCTACATCACCTCCCATAAAAATACGCTGATATGGCCTGCGCAAAGACCCGGCAGAGCAGGGGAACTACCCTCACAGACTCCCACAATCATGCTTCCCAATGGTCTTTCCCGCGATTTCACCCACTAGAACAACCCCCCCATTATACCCCCAGTCATTCACACTCATTCTCTCTCACATTTGCTCACATTCGCTCACATTCAAACTTGCATTCCCTTTCTCTCTATAAAATTCCCAATCCCTTCCCCATCACTCTGAAGGAGTGTGTAGGTGGAATCTCGGTCTGGCCGCGTGACTGCCTCACCAGTCCTAGGTCCCTATTTACCCCATTGAAGATACGTTAGGGTGACACTGAAAACCCCTCTATTCCAGCACAACACAAATTCACTCGAGTTTACTGTAATTTTTACCTGCGTAGCACAAAATTAAAAAACTCATCTCTAAATAATATAAAAAAAAAAATTATTCTTCAAAAAGACGCTACACACGTATTTTAATATCAATTTCTTCATCATAATAACATTAAAAGAACGATCTGTCATCTATGTCTTTCTCTCGCCAAAATATAACTCCCGCGAAAAAATAAAAACAAACAACCTTGAAAACAGGTGCAGGGATTCTCCACATTCCTTTCTTGGAAATCACACCTGATAAAAGAAAAACATTAAAAGCGGATTCAAGTATATTTCTCACTATAATTCTTACGTGCATTTTGGAGTACAAAACATTCTACTACTTATATTCTATCTGTAGACTCTGTTAGTTTTCACTTTAAGGAATTAATATAATTATGATTTTACGAACATTAAATTTTTTTAATTAAAATCAATACATTTGCCTGTTTAATAATTAACTTAGGCAATAATAAAGATAAATGGAACATACTTCAAATGCAATTACTCGTTATATTATTCAAATTATAACAAAAATGGAGTTTATTACTGCCTATAGCATTAGTAAAAATTATCCATGTTAGTAATGGGTACAGAAATTCTACTTTTATTAAATTACTTGGAGCCACACTCCCTTTTATATGCAGGGTAGCTGAGTCAAAGCATCTCTACAAAGTAAAATGGCGGCGGCCACTGACCGCAATTTCTTTTACTAATAGTCCCATTACTCACTGGATACAGATCACAAGTGCTTAGGACATCATGGCAGAAGGTAATGGAGGAAAGGGTTCTTCTTCCTTCTGGGTGCAGGGGGCTCCCCCAGCTTCTCCATCTCTAGCGTAGAATCGACGAATCACCATCTTCTTGGCTGGATCCGGCGACATGTACTTTTGGCAAGGGGCTTTTTCACTCAAAGCCCCGGTCACACTTCGGCTCACTAAGAAATATCTTAGGAATAGTTCCTTAAGCGTTTCATAATATTCTCTATTAGACTACTCGTCACTTCTCATCCGCAGACCCAAGTGTTTCAGGAATTCGGCCACGGGAAAATAAGAACGGACATTCGAGGCCTTTTACATTTGCGCAGTTAAAGTATAAGGGTGAATCTTTGACTCGAGGCACCTTTACAACCAGGGCCCGGGGCGGGTGCATGGCCTGCTTCATTCCCAGTGTAACCATGGGGCTCGGAGCGGCAGGCTGTTTGTCGATGTTTGAGGCGTCGGTTTCTTTGTCGGTGTTGTCGCCGTCGACCAACTTCCTTCTCGACGGAGCGGCGTCAGTAGGGGTTTGTAGGTGCCGCACGTGCTCCTCTAACTCGAGAATTCTCCGGTGTTTATCCTCGTCACTCATTTCCTGAATTGGGAGATATTGGATCTCTGCGTTTGACATTCTATTTTTTTTTTTTTGCACAGGTTTCATCTGAGATTGTCTCTTCATACGTATTCTGACGTGGGATCGCACCATGCTGCCACCAGATGTCGTAAGGACTTACTCCCTACATTACTATTAATACCAGAAGGGTGCAAGGTAAAAATGGACAAGCGGTGGTTCCTTTAGTTTAAGTTTGTTCTAGAGTACAACATATTCGTGCCCCTGGGAAAGTACTGACTGAGCTCTCTGTCTGCCTCGGGGATTCTTGAAATACCCAACGGGCAGGGCGTGTCATGTAATCCAGTTCAGCCAATAGACTTCAGGTTCAAAGAGGAGTCCCTCCTCTTTGGGGAGGGGCTGCTTCAGCAGGCCTATTGAACAGAAGAAGTTCTAAATCGCCAGCGGCTATTGGGGCATCTCTCTCTAGGGCATGTACATACATATGGGTCAAATGTTTACAACCTTTTGTGGTGTTTTCGAGGACCGAGGGTCCCTTATCTTTTAGGCCTCTTGGGGAACATGGCGCCAGATATTAGTTCCATGTGCCCAGCCATAAATCTTGGTGGTACCAAGGGAAAACATGGCCTGGACCCAACATCCAATAAAAGAGAGGGCATGTAATAAAACATCTGTGCCCTCGACCATTACTTTTCAAGATTTGTTACAAGTTTCAAAACCTGGCTTCGGCAGGCTTTCATGTGACTTCAGCAAGACTTCAGTCATGCGACAATATGTTTTCTTTTTGAAGAGAAATAAGTCGACTCAAATTCTCTCTCTCTCTCTCTCTCTCTCTCTCTCTCTCTCTCTCTCTCTCTCTCTCTCTCTCTCTCTCTCTCTCTCTCTCTCTCTCTCTCTCTCTCTCTTACGTCTTTTGCCCTTTCCATACTGAACCATGTTATTTCTTTATGTTGACAGAGTATTATGATTATTGATTTTTTTAGACTCTTTTGAAAATTTTCTAGATGATAAATATGCCCAAGTTTTATTACAGTTGATAAGTTGTGGTATCCTGATATTACATAAGTACTGATAAGACATAAGCTAAACTGATTATTATATGAACTTTTCTGCCACTTATTGCAACTGCTTTGGAAATAGATAAAGCTCCCACTGACACATTAGGAAAACCTGAAGGTTGATGACAATGCTCATATATATATATATATATATATATATATATATATATATATATATATATATATATATATATATATATATATATATATATATATATATATATATATATATATATATATATATATATATATATTTATATATATATATATATATATATATATATATATATATATATATATATATATATATATATATATATATATATATATATATATATATATATATATATATATATATATATATATATATATATATATATATATATATATATATATGTGTGACTGCAGGAATTCGAATAGTAAAAGAGACTGAGGTAGAATGAGAATTACTATGAAATATAAGTATAGAACTCTGTTACTACTTCAGAATGCCAGTCTCAATTGTATATATACTGCTATTCCTGACTCAGTATTTTTATCTCTATTTTTATTATTCTTAGTATGATCATGTTTATTATTATTGTTCTGAGTATTACGTTGGCTATTATTGTTGCTATCACTTCATGGCCTTTTTGAAAATTATTATTATCGTAATACTATCAGCAATAACCAAACGATTTGTATTTTTTATCTTGAATTCATGCTCTTATGTAACTGTAGTCACTATTAATAAGAATATTTCTTTAGTGGTTGATTCTCAGCATTTCATGACTCAGCTAAGTCCTAAGTATCTTGGAATAATGATCAAATGGTGTAGACACATACTTTCAATTACCACCCTATTTCCAGGCAGCCCTGACCTGCAATTTTAAATTTTATTTTCACAAATCAGTCCCTTTTACCCATTGGAGAGATTGCAAGCACCTGCAGATGCAGGGAGACGAAGTATACCCTCTGAATTCTTACATATGGCCGTTGCTTGTTCTCAGAGGTCATATCTATTCTCTCTTGCATTTGTATTAGCTACATTAGGCCCTAGTTTCTGGCCCTAGAATCTACTCCAGGCTATGTTCATATTTTTCAGCTGGAGGGAGATGCACCTCCGTGGGGAGGTGGCGTGAGAGGTAATCATAGGACCACCTCGAGATTCACAGCAACGCGGGCAGGAGAGGCTCATGGAAGATATATCGGCGCCCTCCTGTTGTCTGGCCCTGTCTCAAGAAAAAGAATTCACGGTACGTGGTTACAACCCGGACCTACCTCAAAGTGTAAGGTGGGGGGTTAACAGGAACAGGTGTGGCATAAGGCCAAGACCTAGCAATAATGGGTGGGGAGGGGCTGGGGAAATGAAAATCCCTAAAAATTAAAAATGAGAAAGGGAGATGGTAAGAAATCCCCATACATATAATAAATGCCATGAAAATGAAAGAGGAAATTGAAAATTCCTATAATTGAAAATTTTAAAATAATTAAAAAAGGGAATTGAAAATCCCTATAATTAAGAAAGTTAAATAATTAAAAAAGATTAGACATGTCCACAAAAGGAAATAACGTCTTGTCAGCTACATACTTGAACTAATAAAGATGGGAAAGAAAAAAGTCTCCACCGTCTTTGACAACGGTTGGTAGAAGAAAAAATATTGTAATCTTTTTTTTTTATTTAAAGTTAACTTTAAGGTAACCTCAAAGCCTCCCCTAGATTTAAGATTAATGTCATATCCAACTGTATTTTATGTTATTTAAGTAACGTACTTATTTGCAGTTAGTTTCTCTCCAATATAATTTTGTCATTGAATAGTAGTTCTCTTTTCACACCATGACAAATGTTTTGTTTTAGTAATGAATTTGCATAGATCATATCCAAATACATTGTATATTATTTGAGTAATGTGATATCTTAATCAGTTTTGTTCTTAAATAATTTTGTCAATGATTACTAGCTATATATTGCAATTGTGAATACTTACTTTTTAATTTTTTGTCTTTAATTAGAATGCTTATTGTAAGGAACATATTTTCCTTTTGTTAGTTTTTTCTGAAATCAAATGTTCTGTATGTATAAGAATGTTTTTCAGAGCATAGTAATTTTTATATTCCTGTAATCTGTTTAGATAATTATATGAGATTGTAATAGTTTCATAAGTTAGTTCATTAGATATTACTGCCCCGTTTATTTTTTATTTTTTTTCTAAAATAATGATAGTTAAAAAATTATAAAGCTCTCATGAAAAAATTTATGCTTCGTCGGAAATATAATATTTTAGAGTGGTGGTGGAGAGTGCCGTAAGGCCTCTCACGTAGACGCCAAAAGCCGCTAGAGGGCAGAGTGCGCACTCGAAAACCCACCCATTAGAGAGACAGCATACCCAGAGAGCGCTAGTTAGTTGGAGTTAGACCTTGCCGAGGGCAGAACTACGTCTAGTTAGAAACCTCCCCCGAAGGGAGTGGGAAACTGTGAATTGTGCTAGTGGGGAGCTTTGAGGCACAAACTAAGTCCAAGTTATCTCTAAATAAAGGTACTGTTAAGTGAACGATGCATATCTATCACCGACATTGCAACCTATAGAATAAGTATAGTCTTTAAATATCTGTTATCGCCTCGCATGCTGTAGCTCTGGCTTGGTAAAAAAACGAGAGTACGACATCCCTAAGCTCTCTTGTAAAGGAAAAAGTACGGATGATAGCATAATATTACAAAGATCAAAAAAGCGTTTTAAGTAAAGGTACCTTACACAACTGAGTGAGTTGTGCATGGGAATTTAATTAATTGTATTTTATATTAGGCATTGGGGCTATTATTTTCAGCTATGTTTGTTGGTCTTCACGAGCTACAGCACAGTAGAGTTCATGTCTGGAATATTCAGAGTGAATGATAGATGCTCTTCCTCACTGAGCTCATAGCATAAATTCTGAATATTCATTTCTCAGGGAACCACTGTGATGGACCTATGATATCAAGGCAATCACCCCAGTATTGCCACTCTTGTAAAAGGGGATTTTTGTATGACAACTGGATCTCTGTCTCTCTTGTCTGTTCTTCTGCATTGTGCTGCAGATCTCTTCCCTCAAAATAAACATGATGAGAGAGAATGCTGACTGAATTAACTTTTAGCCATTTCTAGTCAGTGACGGAACATCTTCACCAGCTTGACCTTTGGGAAGACAAATAACATCTCGCAAATTTGGTGTTGTTTATTTTTCATTTTTAGATCGCATTTTCTGATTTATTTCCAGTTCATTTAGGAGAAATATACATTTTGTGAAAATTCACATATACATTTTCTTTCTTTTGGAGACTTGAAAATAATGAGGCTCTTTTATCATATAATTTTCTCTTTGAATAGAGTTCACGCTTTATGCAGTTTTCGAAAGTCTTATTAAATTTGCATTTAAATAGCATGCCTAATCACAGATTCTTTTTAGTTTGGTTGTGAGTTCCAGATATATTAATCACAAGTCTCCATAAAATGTGAATATTTTAGAATTTTTTTTACTAACAAGTGTTTTAGTTTTAAATGAGATACATTTTAGAAACATTTTAACCACTTAGATATACGACCTTTTCCTAACATTACTTCTACGTACACTAATTATTCATTACGAGCTGCATTGAATAATGGTGACAAGTTGAGCAAGTTGAATTCCTATTACTGATTTTTTCTTAGACTTGCTCTGTTCTTTTTTCTTTGGGTAAAATATTTTGATATTAACGTTTTCTAAGTACATCATAAAATATTATATAGGATTAAGGGAGAAATGTCATCCAATAAGCAAACCGAGTTTTGTTTGTGTTATGCAGTTTCCATATTGCTCTTCAGTATTTTAAAACTATTTGTACACAATATTTAATGCTTATTTATTTTACACCAAGGATTAAGTTTTCATTTTTTCCTCTCATAAAAATGACGGCGGCCTTTACTCACTCCACATAAAAGGACTGCAAGTGTTATACAATATATATATATATATAATATATATATATATATATATATATATATATATATATATATATATATATATATATATATATATATTATATATATATGTATATATATATATATATATATATATATATATATATATATATATATATATATATATATATATATATGTGTAGTCTCCGTGGCTCAGTCGGTAGCGTCTCCGACTCTGAGGCGTCAGGTCAAGGGTTCGCGCCCCGTCACGGTCTGAGGTTAGCAAAGGCATGCACTCAGCGTAAGGATTACATTTGCCAAAACAAGTCCTTCGCAAGAAGGCAACCGTCCTAGCCCTTGGTTGATAAGGGAGTCCGTGACGTAAAACCGGAACCAGAACTATATATATATATATATATATATATATATATATATATATATATATATATATATATATATATATATATATATATGTATGTATGTATGTATGTATGTATGTATGTATGTATGTATGTATGTATGTATGTATGTATGTATGTATGTATGTATGTATGTATGTATGTATGTATGTATGTATGTATGTATGTATGTATGTATGTATGTATGTATGTATGTATGTATGTATGTATGTATGTATGTATGTATGTATGTATGTATGTATGTATGTATGTATGTATGTATGTATGTATGTATGTATGTATGTATGTATGTATATATATATATATATATATATATATATATATATATATATATATATATATATATATATATATATATATATATATATATATATATATATATATATATATATATATATATGTATATATACATCTCAACCAATCCTCTCAGCTCCTTGGGGATAAAGGGTTGTCTTCCCCCCTTCCACCCTACTTGGGTCATCCACAAGGAAGGAGGGCGAGGATATTCTACAATGATGCCTGACAGGTGCAGCTGGTTTACCCCCACCGCTTCATCACATGGCAACTCTCCTCACACCCGTCTCCCACACTTCACTGAGCTAGCAGGTGCGAGAAATCCCTTTGGGCAACGTTATATATGCATGATCTTCCTCCATTCATTCCTATCTCTTGCATGCACTCTTCCCTGTTCCACTGACATTCAACATGCATGCAGTGCTCTTATCACTTCATCCATCCCTCTCATTCTAGATTTCCCTCTTGACCTAACTCCAGTCACTTTTGCAATCCACACTCTCTTCACTATTCGCTCATCACTCATCCTTTCCATGTGTCAATACCATGTCAACACTCTCTGATCAAACCTATCCGACAGCTTCATTCCAACACCTGTTCTCTGCCCGACATCCTCATTTCTTACTCTATCTATTCTAGATACACCAATCATACCTCTCAAACATCTCATCTCCATTATATTCAAGTTGTTCCTTTTATCTTCTCTTGCATTTCGAAGTCTCTGCTCCATACAATGCTGTAGGTACAATCGCACCTTCATATATCCTTCTCTTTGCATTCATTCCCAAATGACTATTTTTCATTATCCTTTTCAACCCACCTAGACATTTACTAGCTTCCTTCACTCTATAATAACCTCTACATCCACTCGACTACTCCTTGATATATGCGCCCCAGATCCTTAACACCCTCAACTTCTTGAAGCAACTCTCCATTCACTACTACATTAAATCTGCCAACATTAACACTCCACGTGCGTCTCATAACTTTACTTTTACCAATATTCACCAGCAACTTCCTTCTTTCACACACTAATAAACTTAGTCACCAAATGCCTCAATTCCTTTTCAGTATCAGCCAACAGTACAGCATTATCCGCAAATAGCAACTGTCTCAGTTTCCATAACCTTCCATCCTTACCAAGTTGTTCAAAGTTTTTGTCTAATACTCTTTCATTTACTTCCCTTACAACTACATCCATAAACACATAAAACAACCATTGCGATATTACACAAGTTTGATGTAACCCAACATTCACCTCAAACCAATAACTCACACCATTCCCAACTCTCACACATGCTTTACTAATCATGTAAAAACTTTTTTCCTCATTCAATACACTTCCACTTATTCCATAGAGTTGCAACACTCTCCGCAACCCCCCGCTATCTACCCTATCATACGCTTTCTCTAACTCCATAATGGCCATATGCATATATATATATATATATATATATATATATATATATATATATATATATATATATATATATATATATATATATATATAGTCACCGTGGCTCAAGCGGTAGCGTCCGCGACTCTGAGGCATCAGGTCGAGGGTTTGTGCCTCGTCACGGTCTGAAGTTAGCAAGGGCATGCACTCAGGGTAAGAATTACATCTGCCAAAACAAGTCTTTTGCAAGAACGCAACCCTCCTAGCCCTTGGTAGAAGAGGGAGTCGGTGACGTAAAGCTGGAATATATATATATATATATATATATATATATATATATATATATATATATATATATATATATATATATATATATATATATATATATATATATATATATATATATATATATATATATATATATATATATATATATATTTATATACATTTACATACATTTACATACATTATATATATATATATATATATATATATATATATATATATATATATATATATATATATATATATATATATATATATATATATATATATATATATATATATATATATATATATATATATATATATATATATATATATATATATATATATATATATATATATATATATATATATATATATATATATATATATACACACACAGTGGTGTCACCAGGGGTCATATTTTGGGGGCTATAGCCCTGGATTAGATAGAAGAGGGTGGGGATGAGCGAAGCGAGCCTATGCAGCTGAGGTAACTAAGCTTTAGGATCATTTTTGAGGCCCCAATAGATAAAAAATAAACATTGAAAAATAGGGTCTCACAGTCTTAATAAGAAACTTGAAAGGCAAATGAATATTGATGGGCTTAATACCAGGTATCAGTAAGCCGTATGACATAAGGTGTAAAAGGCAATGGCATATAGCTTTTTGCATTTAATAGTTTTCCTCAATTGCTAGTAATATGTGGCATCATAATGGTTTCTTATTCACCATATTAAATTTGATTATTCAATGAAGCTCTTTATTCTACGTACATAGATATAATTGCCAAGATTTATCAGCCATTAGTGTGATAGGAAAATACAGACATTCTCGAAAAAAAATTATAATCTAGTATTTTAAAGCAAGCAAGTCCAGTTCATAAAGATATTACATTAAAAGATATTTGAAAAATAAAATAGGAATGTATTATGTAAGATCTGATATCCTCCAATGCAATGACAAAATATTTTTCTTATTCACTTCACAGTATTTATGCAATGAATTAAGCTAAAATTGCAATTCGTTATATAAGTATGACCAGCCCCCGTGTTATATAAGAGGCAAACATCTTTTGGTGGATTCACCTGAGCTTGACTGTGATGGTATTGAGAAAGATGTAAATTTGCCAACTACCAATTCAAGATCAAGTGTATCCACCACAGCTTTTTCAACAGAAATTATACTTAGACTGGTCAGCCGTTTTTGTACCTTTGTTGCCCTGAGGTAAGTTTTGATTTGATTTGAGACAGAAAATGATCGCTCACATTTGGTATTACTGACAGGGAAAGTGAGGGTCAAATGCATCAAAGTCTTGAGTGTGGTGAATTCATGCTTCAGTGGCTTCAGTCTAGCTAAAACACCGGAAAAATATTTCACATCCTGTAATGTTCTCTGAGCAATAAATAGTTCTGCATGAAGGCTCTCCCTGTCAACTGAATACTAATCAGCAAGAACCTTGTCTAGAATGGGATAATACTGAGATCTTTTACAGTGGGATTTTGGGTCCTCAACCCTTTCAGAAGTGTGTTGTTGGCCTATAGTTTCAGTAACAATTGATTCTAACAGCCGTGAAGATGGCTTCCTTTGCCTTCTCAATATAATAATTGATTCTAACAGCCATGAAGATTGCTTCATTTGCCTTCTCAACATCGCAGGTTCTTGGAGAGCTGAAGATATATTTCTGGCTGCAGCAAATTCAACTTTTTTCCCAAATGATCTTGAAATAGTCATCTGTAGTTCTTTTGTTCTTGAGATTTGTGACTGTTTCTAGAGCCTTGGTAATTGTTGCGGCACGATCCATATCCCCACTCTGCCAAACCTTTGACAGTTGGGTTGTAATGTCAAAAATTTCTATGAATACAGTTAATAAAAACAGTCTTATATTTGTTCAATGAGTGTAGGAATCCAATAGCTAATGACTTTTCTACACCAGATTACCCATGGGTAGACAAATCTTCTAAAGTTTCCAATAGGGTCTCATAACATTGAGATATTGACTTTACGGACTTATGATTGTATTCCCATTTGTGTTGGCATACCTTGGGAAGTTCCAAAATTGGTAATTTCCTTGTCTCTTTGGAATTCTATAAAGATATCGTGGCATAAGGTTGAACCACATATGAAATTTATCAGGGCTGAAATTAAGTCAAAAAATTCTGCCACCTCTGGTGTGCAACCAGCAGTGTGAGTTATGATTAGTCGTAATCTGTGTGCAGAGCAGGGAGCATAATAACAAGGATTCTTAGCTGATTCTCTACTTATTGCCTGGACACTATTGATCCTGCCTCTCATTACAGAAGCTGTATCATAGCACTGTGTGGCTAGTTTATTGATATTTACTCCTAGCTTATAGAGTTCCTCCAACAAAGCAGTAGCTACAGAAGCAGCATCAGGGTCCTTTAAAGCAATGAATACTACGAATCTTTCATTCACCACCTCATCTAACACATACCTGATGCATATGCTGAGCTGCTCAGTAACACTAACATCCCCAGTCTCACCTACAATTATTGCAAAGAATAGCACCGACCTTGCTTCTTTGGTTATGATATCAAGTGCTCAATTTGCTACAGCTTTCAGAAGTGAATTCTGACTCAACCCAGATGTGCACATGGCATTTATTAGAATCTTTTTTTTTTTTTTGCAAGCTACAAAACTTTTCAGATTCTTTGCTTAACAAGTCACATATCTCTAGAAAGACACCCTTGTTCAAGGAACTTTTAGTATCGTCATGCCCCCTAAATTACGTGTTTGTTTTAGCAACTGTTATAATAATGTTCAATAGTGTCTTAACATAGTCTCTGTTGTCCAGCACCCTGGAATAGTTTGATTTAGGGCTACTTACACATGCCTTAATGGGTTCACCTTTGGGATTAAATGGGGTTGCCTCAGGCACCTCATTCCCAAAATACATACACATGCCTCATTTCTCTTGCAAGGCAGGGTGGCCAAACCAAAAATGCGCATTCACCACGATCCATACACACCTTAACCACTCCTCTCAGCTCCTTGGGGATAAAGGGTTTCCACTTCTATCCCCCTTCCACCCTGCTTGGGTCATCCACAAGGGAGGCGAGAAGTATATTCTACAATGAGGCCAGACAGCCGCAGCTGGTTTTCCCCCACTGCTTCATCATATGGCAACTCCCCTCACACCCGTCCACCACACTTCAGTGAGCTAGCAGGTGCGAGAAATCCCTTCAGGCCACGTCATATATGAATAATCTTCCTCCACTCATTCCTATCTCTTGCATGCACTCTTCCCTGTTCCACTGACATTCCAGGTGCATTCAATGCTCTTTTCATGCCATCCATCCTTCTCATTCTATGTCTCCCTCTTGATCTAACTCCAATCACTTTTGCATTCCTCACTCTCTTCTCTATTCGTTCATCAGTCCTCCTATCCATGTGTCCAAACCATCTCAAACTTTCTTATCTAACCAATCCGACAGCTTCATTTAAACACCTGCTCTCTGCCTGACACCCTCATTTCTTATTCTATTCTAGATACACCAATCATATCTTTCAAGCACCTCATTTCCATTACATTCAACTTGCTGATTTCATTCTCTCTTGCATTCCAACTCTGCTCCATATAATGCTGTTGGCACAATCACACCTTCATATATCCTTCTCTTTGCATTCATTCCCAAATATCTGCTTCTCATTACACTTTTCAACCCACCTAGACATTTACTAGCTTCCTTCACTCTGTGATTTACCTCTACAATTACTCGTCCACTCCTTGATACATGCGACCAGATACTTAAAGCTCTCAATTTCTTCAAACTACTCCCTATTCACTCCTACATTAAATCTGCCAACATTAACACTCCTCTCGCATCTAATGACTTTGCTTTTACCAATATTCACCCTCAATTTCCTTCTTTCACACACACTAATAAACTCAGTCACGAAATAATTCAATTCATCTATAGTATCAGCCACCAGTACAGTATCATCTGCAAATAGCAACTGACTCAATTTCCATAACCTTCCATCCTCACCCACTAGTTCCAAGCCTCTGCCTAATACTCTTTCATTTACCCCCCTTAGCACTCTATCCATATACAAATTAAACAACCAGGGTCACCTTACACAATTTTTACGTAACCCTACATTCACCTAAACCCAATCACTCGATCATTCCCAACTCTCACGCATAGTCTACTATTCATGTAAAAACTCTTCATCACATTCAAAAAACTTCCACTTATTCCATACAGTCACAACACCCTCCACAATCCCTCTCCACAATCCCTCTCTTTCTATTGTGTCATATGTCCATAAAGGCCCAAATGGTGTCCCTACCTTCTCCAAGAACATCTCACACACCTGTCTTATCGCATACACCTGATTCATGCATCATCTTCCTCTCCTGAACTCAGACTGTTCTTCCCCAATCAATCTCTCAGTACCTCTCTAATTCTCTTGATTAACAATCTTCCATATACCTTGCCAACTACACTCAACAAACTAATTCCCCTAAAACTACTACACTCATACTTATCTCCCTTTCCTTTGTATAGTGGAGCTACGCATGCACTCCTCCAATCATCTGGGACCCTCCCTCTCCTGAAGCATGCATTCAACAACCTAACCATCCATTCTATTTATGCCTCCCCACTTTTGACAAACTTTCAGCATGACACCCATCTATCTTTGGTGCTTTACCTGCTTTCCTTGCTCTCAGTGCCAAACGTACACCCTCTTTTGTTATATCCCTATCAGTTTCCTCTCCGAACATTGGCATTCTCCATTCGTTTTCCACAGTCACAATCTCGGCCTCTCTATCATCTTCCTCATTCAGCAGCTTCTTGAAATATTCATCCCATCTCTCTCTCACCTTTATTTCATCCACTAGCGATTGCCCATCTGCTCCTTTGACCCTATCTTCCCTATCACATTCACCTTTCCTCTCTCTTTTCACTTCCTTCCAAAAAATCTACTTATTCCTTTCAAAATTCTCAGACAAGCATCTGCCCCACCTTACATCTGCTTCTCTCTTTGCCTCCCTCACCATGTGCTTCGCTAACCTCCTCTTTGCACAATACCTTTCATACGTATCTACATTACCTATCTGCAACCATACATCATACAACCACTTCTTTTCAGCCACTACTGCACTCACATGCTCATTCCACCATTCACTACTTCTCCTTTTACTTCAACCAGTTAGTCTCCTTCCAAACACTGCCTTGGCACACTTCATAACTTCCTTCTTGAAACATCCCCATTTTTCTTTCACTCCCTCCTCCACTTTTTCTTTCACTACATTCCACACATTTCTCACACTAGCCTTATACTCACAGCCTTTCTCTTTCATATACAGTTCATTCACTTTTAGCACCTCTCTTCCTCTCTCGATTCTCCTCTTTCCCCACTTTTCTCCCACTCTCACTCAACTTTCCACAAAAAATGATCAGATATTCCAGTACTAGCTCCTCTCAGTACATTCACATCTAATACTCTTCCAATCACCCTCCTGTTTACCACAACATTATCTAATAATGCTCTGTCAACTACTCTTCCATTATCCACACTGACCCTTGTATATTTGTGCACTTTCTACTTTTTAAAGAAAGTATAAGAAATCAAAATCTCTTTCTTAATACATATTTCTATCATTTTCTCCACTCTCATTCCCACCAGGTACTCCATACTTCCCAATTACACAATCCACTGGCTCATTCCCTACTCTAGCATTCAAATCTCCCATGGACACCACATTCACACTCACTCCCAAGTCTTTCATGCAATCGTTCAATTTCATCCAAAATCTTCTCTTTCTTTCTCACTTCTTTCACTGCCAGGGCCATATGCGCACAAAAACGCCCAAGCCTCGCATCTCAGCCTCATTTTAGCAACTATTATTCAAGAAGATACTTCCTTCCATTCTACCACGCACTTATTCATCTCTTCACCTAATAACAGAGCCACTCCTTCTCTTCCTCTCCCCCTCTCAACTCCAGACACCCTACCTACCACTCTCCCAAATGTCACCTCACCAGTCACCTTTATCTTAGTTTCGCTCTGTGCAAGTAAATCTATCTTTCTTTCCACAAACATACTCCCTGTCACCACCCACTTACTTTCATTTAAACCACAACCACGTACATTCAGAGACTCAAGTACTAGGGATCTGGCTGGATCTCTCCTGCCAGAATACCCCCACATCTCTTGGCTATTTATAGGAAGTAAAATACAGAGGAGGGGATTCCCAGTCCCCCCAGGCACTCATCTGGAATACGGGTGCGAAAGAATTTCCTTATGTCACCCTGTCCCTGAGAATTTTTAGGTGACCTTTTCATCACTTGTGTGGCTGCTGGCTGATATCCGCAAATGTATATTAAAGAATAGCATATAATAGGGAAATTGCACTCAGTTCTGACAGTCGGGTGTCCACTAAACTAAGTACAGGTGACTCTTTATGTAGAGAATAAGCTTCATCTAATATCTGTAAAAACAAAAATTAATAGGTAAAGTGAGGTAGCTAGCAGTACATTGGAACATAGTAATGTCTATACAGCCACCAAAACCAATAAATTCAAATAAAGCTGAAAACAACATAGGAATTAGCCACAGTTCACAGACACTTTTCAATGTAAAAAAATATGATAATAATTATAGATCAGATATTTTAGACTGCATAATCCAATATTAATGTTCCATGATTAATATATATTGTACAATATATTGTAGATATATCATAAATTTGATAAATGTAATACACTCTAGTGCATTCTTTGTGCAATGAACATAATATTTCAAAGTAACTCAAGCATGAAAAACGCATATGGGAATCTAATATATTTTAAACCTATTATGATCTGAGTCATAGGTTTATGTAAATTGTGAATGATTAATCACATTATGTAGCTATAAATAAAATGGTATTAAGCTAATTTGGATGCACAAATGAAAGTCAATTGGCGGAAGGGAAGTAGGGAAACGTCAGACGAGTAAATGCCGAGCTGCAAGCATACTATGTAGCTGTTGATGCTTATTATCATTATTGAGGGCTGCAATTTGTTTTGGGGGTCTGATACCTGGATTGGGAGGCTAAGCCTCCCTAGCCCCCCCCCCCCCTGGTGACGCCACTGGGATGTCTGATAATATTTTGGTTGAAGCAAAAGTGGTAGTGGCAAAAGAGTGGGGAAATAGAGTGGGGGGATGTAGAAGGGAAGTGGTGAAGGTGGAAGAGTTGAAAAAGCCAGAGAAGAGACAGGAATATCAGGATAGGTTAAAAATGGCATATGACAGAGTGAAAGAAAGAGAAGTTTGGGAGTTAGAGGAGGAATGAGAGTTGATGAAAGAAGATTTTGTGGGACATTCAAGTGATGTGTGTGAAAACAGGTTTGTTGGAGGTGGCATGGGGAGGGGCAGCGAGTGGTGGAATGAAGGGGTAAAAATGAAGGTGGAAGAGAAAAAGAGGGCCTTTGAGGAATAGTTGCAGTGTAACAGTAGGGAGGAGTATGAAAGATATAGGGAGAAAAATGTGGAAAGAAAGCGGAAGGTAGAGGAAGAGAAGAGGTTGGCAAATGTTAGGTGGGAACAGGATTTTAGTAGGTCATATGAGGAGAATAAAAAGAAGTTTTGGAAAGAAATGAAGAGAGTAAGGTAGGGTGGATCGAGGATGGAAGACACAGCGCAAGATGTGAATGGACAGATGTTAAGAGGGAATGATGCAAGGAAAAGATGGGCAGAAAATTTTGTGTGGTTGCTGAATGTTGAGGAAGATAGAGAGGCAGCTATAGAGGCAATGGGGGTGTTCAAGTGCCAGTAATGGGAGATGAAAATGAGAGAGTTTACAAGAGAGGAGGTGAAAAGGGCATTTGATGAAATGAAAGCAGGTAAAGCACCTTGAATGGATGGTGTGAGAGTGGAAATGTTGAAAGAAGGGGGTGTGACTGCACTGAAATGGTTAGTGAGAGTGTGTAATATATGCTATATGATGTCAATGGTGCCAGTGGAATGGGTGATTGCGTGTATAGTGCCCCTATACAAAGGAAAGGGAGATGTGTATGAATGCAGAAATTTTAGGGTATAAGTTTGTTGAGTGTGGTAGGAATAGTATGGTAGGATACTGATTAATAGGATTAAGGATAAGACAGAAAATGTGATTGCGGAAGTGCAGAGTGGGTTTAGGAGAGGTAGAAGTTGTATAGATCAGATATTTATAGTTAGGACGTTATGTGAACAATATTTAGCAAAGGGTAAGGATGTGTATTTTGCATTTTTGGATCTGGAGAAAGTGTATAATAGAGTTGATAGAGAGGCAATGTGGAATGTTTTGTGATTATATGGAATTGATGGTAGACTATTGCAAGTAGTGAAGAGTTTGTATGAGGGCAGTGGAGCTTGTGTTAGGATAAGGAATGAAGTGAGTGAGTGGTTTCAAGTGAGTGTGAGACTGAGACAGGGATGTGTGATGTCACCATGGCTGTTCAATTTGTATATTAATGGAGTCGTATGAGAGGTGAATGAGTGAGTGCGTGGTCAAAGTT
Organism: Halocaridina rubra; assembly: GCA_037179515.1. NCBI lineage: Eukaryota > Metazoa > Arthropoda > Malacostraca > Decapoda > Atyidae > Halocaridina > Halocaridina rubra. The sequence goes on from JAXCGZ010001898.1 coordinate 146,718, forward strand.
TGAGAATGGTAGATGGGGATGATAACGAGTGAAAGCTGAATCAGTTGCTGTTTGCAGATGATATTGTGCTGGTGGCAGATTCTGAGAAGTTGTGTCAGAATTTGGAATGGTGTGTGAGAGAAGGAAGTTGCGAGTGAATATGGGAAAGAGTAGCATTATGAGGTGTACAAGAAATGAGGATGGTGCTGGATTGAATGTTATGTTGACTGAAGAGACACTTGAAGAAGTTGATCAATTTAAGTATTTAGGCTCGGTTATAGCGCCAAATGGTGGAGTGGAAGCAGATGTGTGTCACAGAGTGAATTAAGGATGTAAAGTGCTGGGTGCATTGAAAGGAGTGATGAAGAATAGAAGGTTGGAAATGAATGTTAATAAAGTTTTGTATGAGAAAGTGGTGGCACCAAGTGTGATGTATGGATCAGAGTTATGGGGTATGAAAGTAAGTGAGAGACAGAAACTAAATGTGTTTGAGATGAAATGCCTGAGGAGTAGCGGTTAGAGCAAGAACGGGTGTGAGAAGAGAATTGGCAGCCAGAGTAGATATGAATGTTCTGAGATGGTTTGGCTATGTGGAGAGGATGGATGATGAAAGACTGCTGAAAAAGGTGATGAATGCGAGAGTTAATGGGAGAAATGCTAGAGGGAGGCCTGTGTTTGGGTGGATGGATGGAGTAAGGAGAGCCCTGAATGATAGGAGGATGGATGTAAGGGAAGCAAGCGAGCATGCCAGGAAAAGGAATGAGTGGGGAGCGATTGTGCTGCAGCTCTAATGTGCATCTGCTG
>JAXCGZ010001898.1:155000-190000 GCA_037179515.1 Halocaridina rubra
TACACTTTTCTTTACGGGATCGGGGATCCTGCGAAGTTTATCTTTTCACGACTACAAATCCAAGAGTATTCAAATATTAATTTCGGTTTATATGAAGACTCGATTTAAAATGTAATTTCTTTTTTAAGTTTTATTTTTCCTCGAAGCATTTTGTTTTTGTCATGTGACATGACTATAAGTTTTTTGTTTCATTTTGGAACTTTATTTATTGTTTTTTATTTGTAGTAAACTAGACAGACCTCGTTCTATACAGATTTTTCTAAAGAAAATTGATGTACTTCGTTTCATTTTCCTACGACTTAGGGTTTTAAAACGAAAGTTCATTATAACTTAACACAGATCAATGACAAAAGACAAATATCTCTCTCTCTCTCTCTCTCTCTCTCTCTCTCTCTCTCTCTCTCTCTCTCTCTCTCTCTCTCTCTCTCTCTCTCTCTCTCTCTCTCTCTCTCTCTCTCTCTCTCTCTCTCTCTCTCTCTCAAGCTCAGTAACTCCTTACATGTCTAGTAATCGACTCCACAAGGTGGCTCTTGCAGGCTTGAAACTTTAGGCGACAAAAAATGGGCATTTTATTGAGTACACCATTAAATGTATGTGCTTTATGTTAAAATAGTATCCTCATGAGATCCTCTTTTGATAAATGTGAAAAGGTCTATCACATAATTTCTCAGGGAGAAACTACAAAATAGACAATATGTTTTGAGCATATATGGGGACCGCCGTAGTGTATCCGGTAGAATGCTTGCTTCAGGAGGTGATGGACCTGTGTTCAAGGCCATGGCGGGGCGGTAGGGAGGGTATCCATCCTTAATTCCTCATTTGTGTCCACCCTCAAATTGGCACTAATCTTGTCACAACGTAAAAGCATGTAGACAACATGATGTATGCCTATCACAAACTCAGTTACGTTTACGTTTCCTATAACGTATGGCAGTAAACCTCCAAATGTTGGAGCAAATGGGTGTAATTATATATTAGAACTAGTAATGATATATTTCATTACTGAGCCCTTTAATCCCTTACTTAGAATATTCAGTTAACATTCAGGAAGTGGCTGAATTCAACCAACAGTAATGACACTTTAATTAATTTCATTTGCAAGGAGAAAAGCGGTATCTGATTACATTATTTGCATTCCCATTGCATCTAATTAATGCCTGTTATTTATTCTTTCAATCTTTCTTGAGAATATGTGACTTTTTTTGTGTATGTCAAATTTCAGCGAATAACTCATAAATTTAGTGTAATTTACGTATTTTCTTTGACACCTAGAGCATTCCTCTCATACACTTTCAGTGTCTATATTTCAGCATATAATTTGTAGCTATTTTATGCCTGATCAATATATGAGCAAAATAATTAGGAGTTAAAGCTGCTTCGATAAGGCTCAATAAATAGAGAGTTAAAGACAATTTACATTTAGTTTCATATTTTGCTAAGCTATAGCCAGAGCAATAAAGTTGAGAACTTTATGGCACTACAGCGTTATCATCATTCAATACTGAAGAAAGAGTTTTATTTTGCAAAAAGTTCTTTATTGCAAAAACACAATTGAAAATAAGATACATCAGTGCGAATGCTAAAATTTATATTCTTTATTACTTGGGATATAAGGCATCACAAAACTAAATTAATTACCTAATTTGAATTATTATTTCGTTTCCTAGAATTTTAACTCTATTTTCTTGACTTGATAAGCAGGGGGCGCTCATGTGGAGTTGCAACTTGACTGTATTCTGATAATTAGGAGATCAATGTATTATGTTATTTTACCTAAACATTATCACCTTCCACAGCATATTTTAAAAAGTATTTTACATATTGAAGAATACAGAATAAATTACAAAGATCATTGCATAAAAACGCTTGTTACTCTTTATGCTGCTATGTAATAATCGTGACAAGTCTCATTCTTTCCGGAGAATTCCTTATTATTCTTATGAATAATACAGGGTGTTCGGAAAGTCTCTGTGCACTTATATATTTATCAACAGACATGATTCAGCATTGAATACAGTAGGTAAATATGAGTGACAATTAAAAACAATGTTAAAAGTGACCCCCGTTAGCGTCAATGCAGGCTTGGATCCTTCTTATTTGGTGTCTGAACACCGCTATCAGTTGCTCGCTTGAAATAGACTGACTGAATGCTGTTATTGCTGCTTTCAAGTCATCCAGTGTGCGCGGACTTTCTCGATACACTGCATAGTTTGCTGCTCCCCATAGATAAAAGTCTGGTGGATTTAGATCTGGTAAGCGTGGGGGTCATACATCTTTCGAAATAATGCGGTCTCCAAAACATTCCTTTAATAACTGCATAGATCTGTGAGATGTGTGTGGACAGTAGCAACATCCTGTTGAAACCATGAGTAATTGATTTCATCATTTGTCATCTGATCAATGAAGGTGTGAAGAATCTCCAAACAATAGTGCTCGCTGTTTTATGAGTTCATAAAGAAAATAGGGCCAAATATTCGACGTCTGGAAATCGCAACCCACACACCAACCTTGAAATCATGTAGGGGTGTTTTATGCAAACGGTGAGGATTATAAGATGACCACAATCTTGAATATTGCAAATTAACCTACCCGAGAAATAGAACCATTCTTCATCGGTGAAAAAGATCACATCCAACACATTAGCTGTTTTCTCGTCGATTAATCGATTAAACAATCTGCCATAGCGTGTTCGTTTTTCATGATCAGTTGCTTTCAGTTCTTGTATCGCCATTATTTTGTATGGGAAGATCTTTCATTTCTTTCTGACGGCCTCATGAGCAGTTCCAAGACTAATATCATGCTGCTGAGCTAACTTTCATAATGATTTTGATGGACTCTGCAGCATACTGTCAGAAATGTCCAACAGAGTCTCCTCCGAAAGCTTTGAGGCCTTCAACTGCGTTTGGCATCACCCATTGATCCTGTTTCCCGAAACTTATCGACAAGGTTACGAACTGCATTGCAATGTGGAATAGGTGTATCTGGAAATTTTTCAGCAAATTGCTGTCGCACCACACCTGTGACAAACTATCGTCCCATTTCCCTCCTACCCATTTTCTCTAAAATATTAGAAGAAATTGTTGCATGCCAACTTATGTCATATTTAGAATCAAACAGAATAATAAGTATTAACCAGCATGGTTTCAGACCGAAACTTTCGACGGAAACTGCACTGCTTAAAGTTACGAATAGTATATATAATAATATAGATATGAAAAAAATATCTCTTCTCGTATTATTAGACTTATCAAAAGCCTTCGACAGTGTAAACCATGAAATTCTTTTAAGTAAATGTATTAACTTAAATATTGATCCAAGCTGGTTTAGCGAGTATCTATCTAATCGTAAACAGTCCATACGTCTTAACAACATTATCTCTGTGCCAAAAAATGTATCATTTGGTGTTCCACAGGGATCAGTACTTGGTCCTATCCTCTTCTCCATTTACGTAAATGATCTATCTTCTTTCATTTCTGACTGTCTAGTCGTACAATATTCAGATGACACTCAACTACTCCTTAGTGGTGATATTAATAATCTCCCAGAGCTAACTTTAAGAGCAGAAAACACTCTGTCAAAAATTAAAACCTATTTTCAAGAAATTGGGCTGTTAATTACCGAAAGTAAAACACAGTGCATATTTATTGGTTCAAGGTTCCACATAGCACAAATTCCATAAAACACAACAATTAATTTTTGCGACAATATTATCACACCTAGCAAAACAGTCAAAAACCTAGGAATTCACTTTGATAACCACATGTTGTTTGATTCCCACATAGATAAAGTATGCAAAAAGGTTACAGGAACATTAATGTACTTATCACGTATAAAAGACAATTTTGAGACTACCACTCGAATAACTGTTGTTGAATCTCTAGCCCTAAGTAACATTAATTACTGCACAACTGTTTGGGGAGCTACCACTAAGACTCAGATAAACAGAATACAGAAGCTTATTAATTTTGCAGCTCGAGTTGCCCTGGGAGCAATAAGAAAATATGACCACATCACACCAGCTCTCAATAAACTTGGGTGGCTGCGGGCAGAAAATAAGGTCGCTTATGCTATTTATGTTTTTGTATTCAAAATCTTGGACCATCATTATCCTAGCTGGCTATTTGATTTAAAAACAGTCAGGGATATAAGGGGAACCAACACAAGACAGAGCAGTGAGCTCTTTATTCAGAGAACAAACACAGAAGCAGGTTCAAAGATGATCACTATCAAAGGGCCAACACTCTGGAATAATATTCCAGAGCATCTTAAAAATGCATCCTCTTTCACAGCTTTCAAAGGCAAACTATATAGTTTTCTTTTGGACAAATAGTTGCTGCTCATTAAGAACTAATTATTCTCATTGTAAGGAAACAAATATGGAAATGATGCCGATAATAACGATCCTGTATCTAGTGGCATACTTACTACTTTATTATTAACATTATTGTAACATTTTTATTACAGCATTATTATTTTCTATGAAAGCTACATTTAATTTAACTATATGTCTAACCCTCTTATTTGTTAGTTTAATTACATGTCTACTTATAAGTTACTATTAATGTTGAATAACCATTGTACAAAATGGAAATAAATGTTTTTGTTTGTTTTGTTTTGTTTTGTGTATCAACCACCTTCTCGGAATACGAGTTCGAAGAGTCATAGACGTGCTTCAGTTGCTAAAACCATATTGGCTTCAAAATCTGAAAAAAAAAATATGATTAGAAAAATGCACAGTGACTTCCCGAACAACCTGTATTACTATATTGCAAATATCGTTTTATATAACTCTCTCTCTCTCTCTCTCTCTCTCTCTCTCTCTCTCTCTCTCTCTCTCTCTCTCTCTCTCTCTCTCTCTCTCTCTCTCTCTCTCTCTCTCTCTCTCTCTCTCTCTCATTTGTGCGAAAATTATCTTAGCTCTGGTTGGTGAATTGTTTCATCTCCAAGATGGGACGCAAATATATTCTCCTATGATCAGTGCGAAAGTATCTTGGGAATATGTTTATAATATCCCTTATTGAGTTGACTCCTGATATGCTTCAGTATATTTTTTTTTCTTCCTGTCTTCGACCTGACAAGAGTAACTGTCAGAAGGATGTCATTACCCTGTCCTAATGCCCATGTGACTCTTGCGGAGAGAAACTGTATGTGCCGATTTGGGTGAACTTTATTATCATATTTAAAGATATCCTTTACTTAAGCAAGTGAAGAATGTTGTTATTGGCAGCATACATTTACAAAGGCAAAGTTTCTTTACGAATTTTACATTAGCACAACAAATACTTTACTCTTACAATTTTACCATAGGTGTCAAGACCGTTTTTTCTATGAAAATAACATTTTACTGATAGTTATGATAAGCAACTCGTTTTCCACAAAACATAGCTGTACAAATATAGTAATTATTGTTTATCAGTTAAAATTGTTGAATGGTTTAGGTATTATCATATTCACTTCAGTACAAAATATTCATTTTAATCACACATTTATATCCTATATAGTTCATACATTACGACAAATATATTAGTGAGATATATATATATATATATATATATATATATATATATATATATATATATATATATATATATATATATATATATATATATATATATCATATATATATACATATATATATATATATATATATATATATATATATATATATATATATATATATATATAAATATATATATATATATATATATATATATATATATATATATATATATATATATATATATATATATATATATATATATATATATATATATAATATATATATATATATATATATATATATATATATACATATACATATACATATAATATATATATATATATATATATATATATATATATATATATATATATATATATATATATATATATATATATATATATATATATATATATATATATATATATATATATATATATAGAGAGAGAGAGAGAGAGAGAGAGAGAGAGAGAGAGAGAGAGAGAGAGAGAGAACTGTAAAATTGTTACATAGAGGAATCTCCCCAACTTCAAAACAAGAGGTATTGATTATCCGTTTCCAATGCGTCATGTTAATAAGGAGTGGTAATGTATATAACGAAAAAGATCTTCCTCTTTTAATTTCGGAGAGAGAGAGAGAGAGAGAGAGAGAGAGAGAGAGAGAGAGAGAGAGAGAGAGAGAGAGAGAGAGAGAGAGAGAGAGAGAGAGAGAGAGAGAGAGAGGACACTTCTAATGGAAGGACATTCGTTTTATTAATATGTATGTGATTACCTAAATGTGATTACCTAATTGTGTTTACGGGAAAGAGGCCAAAGCTCGTATCTTCCCGTCTCTTGGTCTGTTCCATTTTATACTTAGTGATACTTATCATACCTGTCCTTAAAACTATGGATTGAGATAGCATTAACTACCTCCTCGCTTAGCCAATTCCAATTATCAACTACTCTTACACTGAAAAAGTATTTCCTTACATCCTGCAAAGAAGTTTTCTTACGAAGCTTCAAACTATGACCTCTAGTTCTAGAGCCAGCCATATCAAAATATCGATCCCTATCCACTCTATCATAACCATGAAGGAATTTAAAGACTGTCTCCATATCCCCCCTCACTCTTCTAGCTTCGAGTGATGGTAAGTCTAATTCCCTCAGCCTCTCATCATAACTGAGATTGCGTATTTCTGGCACCAGTTTCGTGGCATGTCTTTGAACTTTTTCAAGCTTAGCTATGTGCTTTTTCAAGTACGGATTCCAAAAGGGGGCTGCATATTCGAGTTTTGGCCTTAGATAGGTTACATAAATATTTCTGAACATTTCCTTGTCCATGTGCCTGAAGGCTACCCTTACATTTGATAAGAATGCATATGCTGCCCTTACTATGCCATTTATATGTATTTCTGGAGACAAATCTGCCAGTATGTTTACTCCTAGATCTCTCTCATTTTCTGTCTCTTGAAGTTGTACACCAGCCACCGAGTAGTCAAGCTTGGGCCTTCTTGCACTTGTACCCATTCTCATTACCTTACATTTTGAAGTATTGAATTTCATTAGCCACTTTTCTGACCACTCATGCAGATTATTTAGATCCTCCTGAAGTTCTCTACCATTATTCTCGTTTCTTACTTTGTGTAAACTAGAATTAAGATCTTGTTGCGACATTTGCGTAAAGCTCTTATGTCACATTTTAGTAGAAGGTTATATGCCTTCTTGTTTGTATGTTTGTTTGTTCCGGTTTTGCGTCACGGACTCCCTTTTCTACCAAGGGATAGGACGTTTGCCTTCTTGCACAGGACTTGTTTTGGCAGATTTAATCGTTACCCTGAGTGCATGCCCTTGCTAACCTCAGACCGTGACAGGGCGCGAATCCACGAACTGACGCCTCAGAGTCGCGGACGCTACCGCTTGAGCCACGGTGGCTACAGGTTTTATGCCTGGTGTTCGTGATGGAAATATCTTCTTTTCTCAATACTTTAACGCAATTTGTCTTGTTCTCTTACTGAAACTACCTGATAATCTCTAGATTGTGGGTATATTTCCTATGATTGTTACGTGTTTCTCGACAAAGAAATATAAATAAATAAAGAGTATTGAATAATGTCACTGTAAATAAGTACTGAATGAATATTTGAATAAATTTCTAAATATACAGACAACTAAAGACACTAAATAAATTGAAGAAGCTATATTTAGGCAAAGGTAGGTAATGCTTGGACAGTGTCAATAATATATAAATTGGTAAATATAAATGCATGTTGAAATGAATAATTGATAATGTGTGAATCAGTATAGGCTGAAAATCACTTCAATTGAAAATATTAAGTTAAATCTGAGAGAAGAAAGTTCTATTTGCTCACGTGAAATCACATTAAAAAAAGGCAGTTTCTCCTGCATATTAAGAAGGTGAAGATATAGCTCTCTTGCATGGCTAATAAGCTTATTTCTGCACTATTTTCACTCACTGAAGAAGTCAAGCAAATATTTTTGCAAGAATATATCTGTTTACTCAGAAGATACTTAGCCCACACATATACACACGATCACACCAAACATACGAAGAAAGCTAGCTAGCTAGCTAGCTAGATAGATAGATAGATAGATAGATAGATAGATAGATAGATAGATAGATAGATAGATAGATAGATAGATAGATAGATAGATAGATAGATAGATAGATAGATAGATAGATACATAGATAGATAGACGTATCCTTTATAGTATTCAATGTATATGTAACTGGATTGTGGCTGTGAGAAACGAATGGAGAATGTCAATGTTAGGTGATGAGAATTAGAGAGAAAAAACAAAAGAGGAGGTACATTTGGCATTGAGTGTAATGGAAGCAGGTAAAGCACCAGGGATACATGGGCGTCCTGTTGAATGCTTGTAAAAAAAATGGGGAGGCATTAGTAGATATGGATGTTTTAGGTAAGGGAGGGTTCCATTTGATTGAAGGTGAGCATGTGTAGTTCCACTTTACAAAGGGAAAGGATATAAGTATGAGTGTAGTAGTTTTAGGGGTAGGGTATATGGAAAATTGTTAATCGAGAGAATTAGGAAAGGTTGATTGGGGAAGAACAGTGTGGGTTCAGGAGTGGAAAAGGATGTGTGGTTCAGGTGTTTGCAGTAAGACAGGTGTGTGAGAAGTTCTTGGAGAAAGGTAGGGACACTTTTTGGGCATTTATGGACTTGGAGAAAGCGTATGACAGGGTAGCTTGAGAGGGGTTCTTGAGTGTATTGTGACTGTATGGAATAAGAGGAAGTTTGCTGAATACAGTGAAGAGTTTTTACATGAATAATAGAGCATGTGTGAGAGTTGGGAAGGTATGGGTGATTGGTTTGGGGTGAGTGTAGGGTTAAATCAAGGTTTTGTAATGTCGCTTTTGTTGATTAATGTGTATATGGAAGGAGTGGTAAGGGAAGTAATTGAAAGAGTATTAAACAGAAGCTTGGAACTAGTGGGTGAGGATGGATGGTTGTGAAAATTTAATCAGTTACTATTTGTGGATGATACTGTGCTGGTGGCTGATACTGAAAATTAATTGATTCGTTTGGTGACAGAGTTTGATTGTGTGTTTGAAAGAAGGAAGTCGCAGGTGAATCTTGGTAAAAGTAAAGTCATGAGATGCTTGGAGAAGTTGAGAGTTTTAAGTATCTGGGGTCGCATGCATCAAGGAGTGGACGAGTGGATGCAGGGGTAAATCACAGAGTGCAAGAGGCAAGTAAATGTCTAGGTCATAGTCATAGTAATAGATTTTATTGCCAAATATTTAGCATACATACAGGTTGAAGAGTGTAATGAGAAATAGATATTTGGGAATGAATGAAAAGAGAAGGATATATGAAGGTATGATTGTGCCGACAGCTTTGTATGGAGCGGAGACTTGGAATGCAAGTAAGGATGAAATGAATAAGGTGAATATAATGGAGATGAGGTGCTTGAGAAGTATGACTGATGTATCTAGAATAGATAGAGTAAGACACGAGAATGTCAGGCAGAGAACGGGTGTTGGAATGAAACTATCTGACAGGCTAGATCAGAGAGTGTTGAGTTGGTTTGGACACATGGAAAGGATAAGTGATGAGCGAATAATGAAGATATTGTGGACTGCAGAAGTGAATGGAGTTAAGTTAAGAGGGAGACCTAGAATTAGATGGATGGATGGCGTGAAAAGGGCAATGAATGCACGTAGAATGTCAGTGGAACAGGGAAGAGTGTGTGCAAGAGATAGAAATGAGTGGAGGAAGACTGTCCATAGATAGAGCAATAAATGCACGTAGAATGTCAGTGGAAAAGGGAAGAGTGTGTGCAAGAGATAGAAATGAGTGGAGGATGACTGTCCATAGATAGTGCTGCAGTCGACCCTCATTGTAGAATATATTTGCCCACCTACCTTGTGGGTGACCTAAGCAGGATGGAAGGAGAGAGATATTGCAACCCTGTATCCCCAAGAAGCTGAGAGGAGTGGTTGAGGTGTGCGTGGATCACGTTGAATGCGCATTCCTTGGCTCTGCCATCCCCTTTACAAGAGGGAATGAGGCACGTGTATATGTATGTATGTGTAACTGACCTCTCTCTCTCTCTCTCTCTCTCTCTCTCTCTCTCTCTCTCTCTCTCTCTCTCTCTCTCTCTCTCTCTCTCTCTCTCTCTCTCTCTGGAAAAGTCAGAGGTGAGTATCGTGTTTGGAGAAATGTCAACTTTGCAGGTTTTGTGAGTATATTATTAAATATAATCTGTGTTGTGGATCAGCATCTTTCTGATCTCGAATGTCTATAACGAACACTAATTAAATTCCTGACTGCACTTCAGGTAATCTAGAGATATCGAAACTTTTGAAAATTAAATTCATAGTATCCCATCCATAGCTGGAAGAAGGTTACGTCTTGTTTTCATCTAGAGAAGTCAAAGTTCTTTTTATCAAGGTGGCTTGCACGCTTTCTTTTCTCCAAAGCCATTTGTTTTGAAGTATGATAGTTCACTCTTGTAATGGCAGTAGCAACTCGGCAAGCTCACTGAATACACGATTATTAACCTTGCGTATTTGGCTTTCGTCTACAGCAAATAGGGTCTCCCCTCAGCTTTCATTGCAGAGAATAGAAATTCGTTTTCTCTATTTCCCTTGTATTTTCTGGTGTGTTGAAATTTACCCTCAACGTTTAGATATTATTCCCGCTCTTTGCTTTCACTCATTCGTTCCCCTCCCAAAGGATTTTTTATGGTCTGATGCAAGCATTCGTAGCCATTTTATTTTCAGCGTTACTTTTGGTTTGGATGAATACAACTTTTCATAGGAGAACTTTAAAGATGTTAAATATTATCACCTTAATCAGATTTAATTACAGTCTTACATTTAATATGGAATAGCCATTATTGACATTTATATCACAAAGTACATTGCAGTAAATGCAATCATGGTTGGAATATTCGTTGTAATAGATAGACATTCATGTATGAGGGAGACGTTGCGATCGCCCTCTGATACCACAGGTATACGCTGCTCTCTCAAAAAGGGATTTTGCATAGCAACTGGGTGTGAGCCTCTCCCGTGTTTCCGTATAATGGTACCTAATGCTGCTCTTGTTGTAGAAAGAATAATGATGGATTTCTCACGGCACAAGTATGAACCTCAATAGGACAAAACTGATGCAGTGCAACTCTGGCGTAAAAATAAACAATAAAATAAAATAGTGCCCCTTTTCATTTTCATTTTCATTAAGAGAAAATATTTATTCTACTAAATGCAGGTATACATTTTCGCTCCTTTTTTTGGATACTGGAAAGTGATAAGGATCTTTTTTGCCATATTATTTTCTCTGTGAATAGAGTTCCCGCTATAGAGAGTTTTGAATGTCTATTGAATTTGCATATAGACAAAATATTTCTTGTTAGTAGATTCTTATCTATTTCTGTGTGATTTTTTTCTTATATTAACATTTTACAGCAATTTGTAAGAAAGTTCACCTGTCTTCAATAACACGTAACATTAAAATACAATTTAGCATTCTCACATTGGGTACGTTTTGCAAAGGCGAGTAGTATAAAGTCATCCGTATAACCCCAAAACTTAAAAGCCTTAACATTTAAAAACTGTAGAAATGGTCAAGCTAAATTTTAGTTAAATCTTGTCTTAGAATGTACTATATATTGCTTACAAATATGTTCCTTACTTAGCTTGAAGTTTTCAGAGAACATTCTAAGTTATTACGAGAATTAATATGAAAAGCTGATTTTGGAGACAGCCTTTCGTTTGCCTCTCTTAAGTTTTGTGTATATATGAGCTTCAAAGATATTTAATGTTACTGAATGCTTATTACGTTGTTTATGTGTCAGAGAGAGAGAGAGAGAGAGAGAGAGAGAGAGAGAGAGAGAGAGAGAGAGAGAGAGAGAGAGAGAGAGAGAGAGAGAGAGAGAGAGAGAGAGAGAGAGAGAGAGAGAGAGAGAGAAATTCCAGTACTCTCATAGAGCAGTAACCACCAATTTAGCGAAACCTTTTCCCTGGTTTAGCCTTTGGTATTTTCCTCCGTATCCGGTCTATATGATATTTCCTTGCCTTAGGATAAACCCCAAAGAGAGAACTAAAGATGATGATCAAACAAACAACAAACAAACAAACAAACATTTATTTCTAGTTTTGTACAATGATTATTTTTATACAATCTAAAAGTAACTTATAAGTAATAATAATAATAATAATAATACTTTATTTCCATTTCAATACAATGGGTATTCGTCGGCCAGGGTAAGCCCCAACCCCCCACTGTGGTGTCCACCCACAGCAGTTCCTGCCAGTAAACAGCTTAAACTCTCGGTCTTGGACGGGAACCGATCTTTCGACCTCATGAATGCGAAGCCAGCGCGTTACCACTGTACTAGCCAGCAGGCTAAATTAAATAATGGTTTCCTAGAAAATAATAATTAAAATGTTAACAATAATGTTAATAATAAAGTAGTAATAATAACACTAGATACAGTGTCGTTATTATCGGCATCATTTCCATATTTGTTTTCCTTACAATGAGAATAATTAGTTCTTAACGAGCAGCAACTATTTGTCCAAAAGAAAACTATATAGTTTGCCTTTGAAAGCTGTGAAAGAGGATGCATTTTTAAGATGCTCTGGAATATTATTCCAGAGTGTTGGCCCTTTGATAGTGATCATCTTTGAACCTGCTTCTGTGTTTGTTCTGTGAATAAAGAGCTCACTGCTCTGTCTTGTGTTGGTTCCCCTTATATCCCTGACTGTTTTTAAATCAAATAGCCAGTTAGGATAATGATGGTCCAAGATTTTGAATACAAAAACATAAATAGCATAAGCGACCTTATTTTCTGCCCGCAGCCACCCAAGTTTATTGAGAGCTGGTGTGATGTGGTCATATTTTCTTATTGCTCCCAGGACAACTCGAGCTGCAAAATTAATAAGCTTCTGTATTCTTTTTATCTGAGTCCTAGTGGTAGCTCCCCAAACAGTTGTGCAGTAATTAATGTGACTTAAGGCTAGAGATTCAACAACAGTTATTCGAGTGGTAGTCTCAAAATTGTTTTTTATACGTAATAAGTACATTAATGTTCCTGTAACCTTTTTGTATACTTTTTCTATGTGGGAATCAAACAGCATATAGTTATCAAAGTGAATTCCTAGGTTTTTGACTGCTTTGCTAGGTGTGATAATATTGTCGAAAATATTAATTGTTGTGTTTTCTGGAATATGTACTCTATGAAACCTTGAACCAATAAACATGCATTGTGTTTTACTTTCGTCAATTAACAGCCCAATTTCTTGAAAATAGGTTTTAATTTTTGACAGAGAGTTTTCTGCTCTTAAACTTAGCTCTGGGAGATTATTAATATCACCACTAAGGAGTAGTTGAGTGTCATCTGCATATTGTACGACTAGACAGTTAGAAATGAAAGAAGATAGATCATTTACGTAAATGGAGAAGAGGATAGGACCAAGTACTAATCCCTGTGGAACACCAAATGATAAATCTTTTGGCATAGAGATAATGTTGTTAAGACGTATAGACTGTTTACGATTAGATAGATACTCTCTAAACCAGCTCGGATCAGCATTTAGGTTAGTACATTTACTTAAAAGAATTTCATGGTTTACACTATCGAAGGCTTTTGATAAGTCTAATAATACAAGCAGAAATATTTTTTCATATCTATATTATTATAGATATTATTCGTAACTTTGAGCAGTGCAGCTTCCGTCGAGAGTTTCGGTCTGAAACCATGGTGGTTAATAGATAATAGTCTATTTGACTCTAAATATGACATAAGTTGGCATGCAACAATTTTTCTAATATTTTAGAGAAAATGGGTAGCAGGGAAATGGGACGATAGTTTATCACATCTTCTCTGTTCCCCTTTTTATGCAGAGGTATTACATGTAATATTTTCCAAGAGTCAGGAAACTTTTTACTAACAATGGAAGTGTTCATAATAGTTAGAATATAAGATACAATCATGGGTACAGCATCTTTGATGAACTGAAATGGTATACCATCTGGACCATAAGAGCGAGAGTCTGTTAGGTTTTTTATGGAAAAATTAGGGTTGCACAATCGATAGGATTTATCTTGAAGTACTCTCTTGTGTTTAAATTGGAAGAATTGTCATTTAAGCAATTATTCATATTCACTGAGTTGATGTTGTCTTGTGTATTTTCATAGGTATTTTTGCCAACGTTAGCAAAATAGTTATTAAAGTTTTCTGCTTTGTCTTTCTACTCCGCTATATTATCATAACTTTCTGAGGTAGTTTTTTCATTTGGTATCATGCTTCTTATCACTTTTCATGTTGCTGCTGTATCATGTCTAGAATCATTAAATTGTTTTTTTTTTTAAGTCTTTTTTACTTTCATTGATAAGAGATCTGACACGTTTCTTTTCTGTCTTATAACGTTCTCGGAGAGTCATATCATATCTATTAACTTTTAGCTACTTTTGTATTTGATTTCTGATTTCCGTTGCCTCTTTGATGTCATTAGTTAGCCAGGGGGCTGAGGGGCGGTTTATATTTCTTGTTACAATGGGTACACAACTATCTAAGCATTCAAGGAAGACTTTTGTTAGAATCTCAACCTGCAAATCGACGTTATCTGTGTATTTAATTCTATTAAGTACATTTGTGTTGTTGATTAATGTTTCACAAAAGATATGTTATTTTTTAGACACCGGAATGTCTTGAAGAGAGGCTTCCTTGTGGGCTTGTTTATGTTAAGCATAGCAATGTTCAGCTCGTGGTCTGCAATTGGGCAGGGAACTACGCACCAATAGGGTATACTTTCCACTTTATTTGTTATTATCAGATCTATAAGAGTCCTAGAATTAGGGGTTATGCAGGTCGGTTTTGTCACTATTTGTGTTAACTTCACAGTGTTGATCACCTTTTTCATTTTGTTATCTGCTGAGAGCAAGTCATCATTAAAGTCACCAAGTATGTATATGGGTTTATGGCGCACAGAGATATTTCTGAATGTTTCTAGCAGATGATTGAATGAACTGGTAGGTGCTTTAGGGTGACGATAAACACACCCTACAATGAAAGTTGGAAGTTTCTGATACTGCACAGTGACCCATTAATCTTCGAGCTCTTCAGTTTTTTCTAAACCTGTGGTTATTTCTGATGCACTAAGATAATTTCTAACATAAATACAGACCCCACCCCCTGTGCCATGGTCATTGTGAAATATTTTAAACTCTGGGATATTCATATATTTATTTTCAGTTGTAGGAAGAAGCCAAGTTTCACTTACACAGAGGATGTCTATTTTGTAGTCTTTTGTTTGCATTATTATTTCCTCAAAATGGGCGAGCAGGGACTGAGCGTTCACATGTACTAATGTTACATTCTTACGATGCTTCATTAGGGTGGTATCCATAGTCATAGTTGTAGTTTGTTCTTGGGTTAGTCCATGACTTGTTTCGACTGTGTGATTCTGCTGGGAATTCATCATTGTTTAGTGTTCTGGGGTTAGCCCATGGATTCTTGTCATTAATATTAACAGCATAATATATGAGTTTCCAATTCTCCCGTATGTAAATACATACGCAGTGGGCAAATTCTACTGAAGAATGTTTTTCTTAATTTTTTATTTGTTTATATATTCATTAGTTTGTCTGTGTATCTGGGTATTTGATGTTATGCAAATATAATTTATTTGAACGAGTGATTATCTCTTTACTTTTTACTTATGCTGTAAAGAGTTGCGCAGTATTAGAACTTCTGAGAATTTTCTCATTTTTCTCCTGATTAATAATGCGAAGCAAATGTCAAAACATTTTGAGATCTCCAGTTATCTCATATTGAGACTAAGAGAGATTTGCTAGCAATGGAAAAATAGATAGAAACAAATGTATCTTTGTTTTTCCTATACAGTATTTCCAATAATGAATCAGTTCAGTAAAACTGCAAAGCACATTAATATAAACAAGCATCTTTATGTCTCTATTTTGAGTATGTTTTTCTTTAGTAACATTTTAGTGAAATATCACGAGACAAAATATCCATTATACAGGTGTTAATAGAACCCACTATCACGCATTTCCAGAGACAGGGAGCTGATACCCTCATTAGCTTATTTCAGAGAAATATTTCTGTTGAGGGGTGTTACTTTGACTTTACGTTAGTCATTTCTATATTTACATTTGCATTTCAAGTGTTTAAACGTACTCATTACACTGATTACTTTGTCTCCTTCCACCATCATGATAAAAGCATTGACTTCACAATTTACATTCTCAAAAGAAAAAAAATGGACCCAGGGTGGAATGCAATGTATGGTGACATTTGCTCATTGTTTACATGTGTTATTACTTGCAAAATTTATCTAATGTACTCGTATTTAAACCCAATACACGCGAGTTAATATGCTTCAAGGATATCACTGACCGTGGGGTAAGATGTGTAAAAGTCACTCAAATCTTCAAGTACAAGATGCAAGTTTCTCTGTCGCCTTTTCATAGTCGCGATTTAGATTCTACTTTTACCGTCGACCGTGGCTCAGTGGTAAAAGCTTTTATTTTAGAATTTACACTCTCAAAAAGCATTAAAAATTCAGGGCCGAATCCTGTTAGGAGTAATGGGTTTTATTGTTTAGAAGCGTTAACTTAGTAAAATGGCTTTATAAGACTAATAGTAAATATTTCTTATAATAAATTGATATATCAGATTTTTTTTTATCGGTTCCAGAACCGTCTTTCTCATCTCATAAATGAGAAAATGCGAGATGAGTTTCACCTGTCACTGAAAAATGTATGAATTGGAGTAGCCGAGTACGCACCTCCTGGGTGAGAATAAGGAACTTTTTTTTATCAATTTGTTTGCAATATAAATATCATTATCCCTACACACACCCACACCCACCCACACACATATAAATCTATATATATATATATATATATATATATATATATATATATATATATATATATATATATATATATATATATATATATATATATATATATATATATATATAGAGAGAGAGAGAGAGAGAGAGAGAGAGAGAGAGAGAGAGAGAGAGAGAGAGAGAGAGAGAGAGAGAGAGAGAGAGAGAGAGAGAGTTGAGTTGTAAAGAAAAATCGTCCCGGCTTTAAATTAAAACCTATTGAGTATATTAGTTTTTGGAGTATTTCCATTAATAAAGATTGGAGTTGTAAACAGCAGAAAATTATTCTTCGTCTCATTGGGAGTTTCCTATACCTTTGGCCAACATATGCTGATATGTTGTATAAAAGCACAGATTCTCATTAATGCTTTATGGCAGTGATTCTTAACCAGGGGTGCTCGCATCCCTAGGGGGTGTGAGGCCGGTTCGTAAGGGGTGCGAGTATGCACCCCTTATTTATATTATTTTTATATACGCGTTATATTTTTCCTGAATAAAAAACCTATTTGCTTCAGCAGTGTTCTGAGACAGGGATAAACCTAAAGTTCTAAACCTAATTTCCTAATGAAGTGGCAAAGTTGCACCAGACTCGAGTACAGGGTACACGTATGTGATTTGGATGGACGAGGAAGGGACGCGTATAGGACACGTAGGTGATTTTGTTGCAAAAATTTTTTGAACATATGCAGATGCTGTGTTCTTCATTTGAGGGTTACTTCTCGTGTGGAGACCTGTAAACCTGTGACAACTGCTTCCTGAACCCTTTCAGGCAGAATTTGAAAGATGTTGATGATGACAGCGGCATCAAGGAAGATCTCATCGACCTGAGACACAATGGTGGAATCCAAATGGAGTTCACCAATGGTCAGCTGGAGCAATTCTGGGCTTCTCAGCTGGAAGCATACCCTGTACTAGCAAAGAAAGCTCTCGAAGTGCTGGTACCTTTTGCGACTACTTACCTGTGTGAGCAAGGATTGTCTTGCCTACTTCATATTAAAACGAAAAGCAGAAATCGGCTAAATTCTGAACATGACATGCGAGTAGCATTCGATACAAAGACACCAAGTTATGATGCCATCATGGAAAAAAAAAACAGCATCAAAGAAGTCACTAGGTTTTCGGTGCAGTGCAGGCAAATTAATGTAATTTCATTTATATTAATATGTACTCTGGATTTTTGTCATGAAAAAAAGTAAGCTATATGAATGAAGATTAAATAAAAATAAAACGTGATTTTTTTATTAATACACATCATATCAACTTTGAATTTTTTTTTTATTTCAGCAATCAGGGGGGGGGGTCAAGAACTGACTGCTGATTTGAAAGGGGTGCTTATATTGAAAAAGGTTAAGAACCACTGTTTTATGGGATGCAGAGGGGAGAGACAGATAACATAGCTCACGTCACTTTTTTTAAGATATTTTTACTGTGTTATTAGCCCCCGCCACCCTCTAAATCCATAAATAAAGCGAATTTGCAACTAATGGATATCACGAGTAATAAACTGTCGTTTTGACTATCCAATAATTATGTGAAATTTATATGCGTGGATACATTTTCTACATATAAACTCCGACCAATTATAAAAAAAATATTAAAATTTTTTATATTTTGGTTTAAATATTTCTTAAGTTACACTTTTATTTAGTTAAGGTGTTTGTTTTAAAAATTACCTTAACCCTTACCACTTTTGCATAACAGCAACATGCCAATCTGTCAGACCACTTGATTGTCCTGTACCTAAGACGAAGGCAAGGAATATAAAGTGAAAATAGGGTATACTCGTTTGACACTAAGAATAGAGTCTCTTTTATCATGTTTAAGGCTAAATTCAAAGTAAGCTATACCAGTTTGGTAGTAAGAATGACGTGATAGGCTTTGCGTCACGGATTCCCTTTTCTATTAAGGGCTAAGACGGTGTCTTCTTGCGAAGAACTTTTGGTTTTGGCAAGTGTGACGGTTACTTTAAGTGAATGCCCTTTCTAACCTCACACCGTGGCGAACTTCGAAGCACGACCTGAATAATCAAAGTCGCAAGCGATACCACTCAGCCACAGTGGTATTACCAGTTTGGTAGTAAGATTATCTGTCTCTATTTCATGTTTAAGGCTAAAGTAGAAGTAAGATAAAACCATTTGATACTAGGAATAGCGTGTCTCTTTGTCGTGTGTATATCATTCATAGAGAAAATAGAGTCAGAAAGAAGTAATCGGTAAGAATAGCCATCTTTCAGTAATGGGGAATATATTAAGTTTTCTGTGACCTATATCATTAAAATGGGATAGTTTTAGCATTGTGTTTTGAGATATCTTTCCTTCATAATTACATACACATATATACATGGCCTCATTCCCCTAGTAAGAATGAAGGGTTGCCATATTTCCCTCTTCCACCCTACTTGGATCACCCACAAGGTGGGTGGAGAAGAATATTCCACAATGAGCCCCGACAGCCACAGCTGGTTTACCCATACAGCTTCATCACATAGCAAGTCCTCTCACACCCTAATTAAATGTATATGCTTAAATGAATAGTTACTTATGGGAATTAGTAGTTTTCTCTTGTTAATATATTATTAAAATAAAGATAGTTAAAAACCTAATTTACTCATACAAGCGAATACAATATTTTTTTTCTTTTTTTGTAGGTGATGCATCTATGACATCAATAAAAATTTGCTAGTTTAGAATTACCATAATATAGAATATACTTTCACTCATTCACACAAATGACGCTTTCACCATGTTCTTTCTTTTTTTGATTTTGCAATCACTCATTTTGTAAACTCAGTTTCAAATGTAACGAAGACGGTTTATCCCAAAAACTAACTATTGGCGTGTGCTGAGAACCTTAAAATCGCATTAAGCCAAATGGCCAAAAAGCAAACCTCGATCAACCCGCTTTCATGTTTTTGTTCATATTGGCTGGTGAAAATGCTCTCAATTTTTCTGGATTTTATCTATCAGGCGTAAAACAGCCGAGTGGATTATGAAATAGGTTTCCGATGCGTAGTGATGATGATTTTTTTTTTTTCATTTTCAGGGGTAAACTCCAGCATTATTCTCTGTTTTTTTTTTCATGAGCCCTCTTCATGTGATATTGCATAGCATCTTTTTTTCTTTTATGCTCTGGTAATTCGTGATTATCCCCTAGTTTTGGTATATAAGTGAGTGAGTGAGTTAGTGAGCAAGCGAGTGAGTTAACGAGCGAGTGAGTGAGTGAGCTAGTGAGTGATTGAGAGAGAGAGAGAGAGAGAGAGAGAGAGAGAGAGAGAGAGAGAGAGAGAGAGAGAGAGAGAGAGAGAGAGAGAGAGAGAGAGAGAGAGAGAGAGAGAGAGTTTTGTTCGATAAGCCCAGTAAAAAGTGTCGTAAATGAGAATTGTACACAATAACTTCAGTTTCCCAATAGGATTAAGTAGCATACATTTAGAAATTTAATTATTTTAATCTGAAAATTGTATCACTGTCTCAAGTCATTATAATGACTTCCATTAATATCTGCATTTTTAGATGACAAAAGCTTTCGCATTAAAAGGGTTTTACATCATTAAGTACATAAATTAATCTATCTATCTATATCCAAGAGCCATTTCTCCCTTTATAAAGGGAGTGACTGAGCCAAGGCAAAATACTCTGACTCTTTGGGAAGAAAATATACAGAGGAGGGGATTCCCAGTCCCCTCGTTCTGCCACATTTAGTCGATTCTTGCAACACGCAGGAAAACGCGGAGGAAGTATTTTAACCCCCCCTCCCTTATTTATAAGGGTTTACTACGTTTAAGTGCTTCATTAAAGTGTTGGAGTCTTATATAAATACGCAAAGCTAATTTGCCTCCTGTTAGATTTATGCATGTGTTGCATAGATAAAACAAATACAGCATTATGTCATATCTGTAGGTCCTCAGCACTTAAACTATTCTTTCAGCCTGTCCTTTTCCAATTGTGTATTCTTGTCCTTAATCTTTTACTTTTTCTTCGTGTTTATGTTTTCTTCGTGCCCGGGCCTTTATTGGTGAGGGTAGATCTTTTGTCTGTCTCGGTGTCACATTCATTAAGTAAAATAGCAAGTAATGGCATAGAATATAGAGTGAAACAAAAGAGAAAATTCTAAGAGAAGAAATGACAAACATGACAACTACAAAAACCCACCGACTCACAGCAATATCTTACGCGTAAAGTTAATTTATTGAATGAGAAAATTGCCTTATTCGGAAAAGAGGGGAATCAGAATTAGAGAAAGCAAAATTTTTTTTTTATTTTTATGAGATCGATATATAGACAGTCGAAGACACTTCTGTTCATTAATGTCATTAAAAACATCTAAACATTACCATCTATTTTTTTCCTTTCTTTAGTTTTAAGATGTACTTCTTTGTGAGTTGGGAGCAGTTTATATGAGTTCTGTAACACTTTAAAAGGCCGGACTTAAAAAGAGTTTCTTGCTGGCATTTCTGTTTGACAATATTCTCTTTTCTTCTTCAATTAACCTATAATTCTACTAAGGAGAGGTAAAAACTTATTGCTTAGTGACCATATATATATATATATATATATATATATATATATATATATATATATATATATATATATATATATATATACATATATATACATATATATATATATATATATATATATATATATATATATATATATATATATATATATATATATATATATATATATATATATATATATATATATATATATACATATATATATATATATATATATATATATATATATATATATATATATATATATATATATATATATATATATATATACATATATATATATATATATATATATATATATATATATATATATATATATATATATATATATATATATATATATATATATATTTATATATATACATATATATATATATATATATATATATATATATATATATATATATATATATATATATACATATATATATATATATATATATATATATATATATATATATATATATATATATATATATATATATATATATATATATATATATATATATATATATATATATATATATATATATATATATATATATATATATATATATATATATATATATATATATATATATATATATATATATATATATATATATATATATATATATATATATATATATATATATATATATATATATATATATATATATATATATATATATGAAGGTATTAGGATGCAACTAGGACTGGTCCAGACAGTTCCAGGTTGAGTCTTCCTTCAGGACGGTTATTTCCTCATGCCTACATCTACACTGAATATTCTGGTGTATTCATTACACATCTCTTGCTATGCCATTACATTTGACAAGTCACAACATTCCCCACATCTGTCTCTTTTTCTTTCTTTTTTCCTCACATTTGTTATCATTTATGGAAGGTCCACAGCTAATGGCCCCCAGTACCCGGCATAGAGGGGTGCGAAGAATCTCCGGGGATCTTGTTCATTCCACTATTGGATTGAGGACAGACACGCCTGGTGGTAGTAATGGTTTTGCCCTTAACTTTGCACCTCCCAATAGATCTACTTCTTTCACTATTCACTATTCTAACATTCGTGGGTTGAACTCTAATCTTTCGTCTGTGGAACAGCACCTGGACACTTTCCTCCCTAACCTCCTCCTCCTATCTGAAACCCAGCTGTCTAAGCATGCTTCCACTAACTCATTTCAAAGCTCTCACTATAACCTGTATATTCGTTATCATTCCAAAGGTGGGGTCTGTGCATACTGCAACATTAACACTCCTACTGCGAGGCTCATGGACCTTGAATCTCCTGACTTTGATGTTCTCTGGCTAAAAGTCTATCTCTCCACTATCACTATCTTCCTTTGCTTCTGCTACTGTTCTCCAAACACCAACAAGTTTTTGTCTTTCTTTGAATATCTGTCCTCGTGCCATGAGTCCTTACTATCTTCTCACCCACATGCCGAAGTTTTTCTACATTGGAGACTTCAATGTACACCACAGTGAGTGGCTTAATTCTTCTCAAACAGATGTGGGAGGAAACAAGGCCCTTGCTTTCTCTATTACTCACGATCTGGAGCAAATTATCAAACTTCCTACTCGTGTTCCTGATCATCACGAACATGCTGCAAACACTCTTGACCTATATTTTACTTCTAATCCCTCAAACTACTCTTATTCTGTGCTTTCCCCTCTTGGTAAATCTGACCACTCTATGATCTGAGTCTCTTCCATTTTTTCTCCCCCACAACCAATCCCTCCTACTCAGCACTAAGAGCATGCCCAACATGAAAATTTGCGTAACTTTCTCTTTGACTTCCCATGGGATGACAAGTGCTTTCGGTCCAGCAACCCTGATCATGTAGCTCTGAAAGTTGCCGAGATCATGACCGCAGGAATGGAGGCGTACATTCACTCTTCTACCTTGGTTTGACCGTGCTGCTCCATGGCTATCCAGGCTAGGAATCAGGCTCACCGATCTTACCAAACCTCTCCTTCTGATTTAACTCGCTCTGCATTATAGCTAGGAATCGCTGTACTGCTCAAATTCGAAGGTCTAAGGCTTCCTTTATAAGAAGGAAAGTTGATGACCTTAACTCCTCTCCCACTGACAAATGCTTCTGGTCCTTAGCCAAAACTCTCAGCAAAAACTTCTGAAAATCAAGCTTTCCCTATCTCATTTGTTCTGATGGTTCTATAGCTTGCTCTACCACTGACAAAGCCACTCTCTTTGGCTCTAATTTTTCTGCCAACTCTTCTATCAACGATTCCAGCGCACCTGTTCCTCAGTTGTTACCCCTCTCTAACCCTATGCCCTCCCTTATCCTTCTTTCATGCAAAGTTCATATGGTTCTTCACTCGCTAAGGACGAACAAGGCATCTGGTCCCGATGGTATCCCTGTAAGGTTCCTTAAGGAGTTTGCAGATGAACTAGCTCCCGTGCGTTGCCGTCTTTTTCGCCTCATTCTGTCAACCAGTATCTAGCCTTCATCTTGGAAGCATGCTCTAGTTCAACCTGTTCCTAAGAAGGGTGACCGCTCTATTCCTTCAAACTACCGACCTATTGCCCTAACCTCCTCAATAGCTAAAGTTTTCAAAATTTTGCTCAATTCTCACTTCTTGAAACGCCTTGAATCTAACTCACTTATCTCCGATAACTAGTACGGTTTCCGCAAGGCAAGATCCATTGGTGATATCCTGTCCTATCTTACTCACGTATTTTATCTTTTCTGAGGAACTATGGGGAATCCTTTGTTGTCGCCCTTCATATCTCTAAGGCTTTTGACAGAGTCTGGGACAAGGCTCTGTTGGCCAGGCTCCCTGCCTATGGCTTTACCCCTTCTTTCTGTTTTCTGATTTCAAGTTTTCTTACTGACCGTTTTTTAACTTTTGTTGTTGATGGCGCAACATCCAGCCCTTTCTCTGTTACCAGTGGTGTTCCACAGGGCTCTGTTCTTTCACCAACTCTGTTCCTTCTCTTTATTAATGAATTTCTACAATCCCCATCTTCCTCTCTTCTTCATGCCTTTGCTGATGATTCTACCCTTCATTTTTCCTCTGCTTTTTCTTCACAACCTTCATCTGTTACTCGTAATCAATCTCATATCACTCTTTCTTCTACTTTTAACTCCAAGTTTCAGAGAGTATCTGAGTGGGGACCTCAAAATTTAGTTAAATTTAATGCCTCCAAGACACAGGTTCTGGCTATCTCTTTATCTTCTTCTCCTCCTGATAACCCTATTGTCTTCGAAACTAATGAAATTTACCCTCTTAACTCTATCAACATAATAGGAATCCACCTAGCCTCTAAATTGTCTTGGAGGAATCACATAATCCAAATTTCTAAATCTTCATCCAAAAAATTTGGGGTTTTGTTTCGCTTTTGTCATTACTTTTCCTCTTTGCAGATACTTAAAATTTACAAAGGTCTTATCTGTCCCTGCTTAGAATACTGCTCACACATCTGGGGTGCTTCTGTTTTTACTTATCTTCTTGATAGGGATGAATCTAAGGCAGTCAGACTCATTAATGATCCTTCTCTTACTTCTAATCTGGATTTTCTCTCTCTCCATCGTAAGGTATCTTCACTTTTGCCTTTCTATCGCTACTACTTCCATCGCTGCTCTAATGAGTTGGCGAGCTGCATCCCTCCTCCACTGCCGAGGCCGCGTAACACTCGCCAAGTGGCCTCATCTCACAGGTACTGTGTGGAGAATTGTAGCTCGCGGATTGGTCGGTGCAGCGACTCCTTCTTGCCATCTACCTCCAGACTCTGGAACTCTCTTCCTCCTTCTGTCTTTCCTAATTCTTATGACCTTTCATCCTTCAAAAAGCAGGTCTATCGTCATCTCAGAGCCTAGTCCTTCATATCTCTGGGTCCTCTGTACTTTGACTGTTTTTTTCTGTCTGTCGTTTTCTTTTGTGTGACATTGCCTCATCTCTGCCTTGTCCTTAACCTTTTTCTATTCCTTCGTGTTAGTATTTTCTCGTGCCCGGGCCTTTAATGATGAGGGCAGTTTCTGCCTGTCCCGGTGTCACACGTATTTTATATATATATATATATATATATATATATATATATATATATATATATATATATATATATATATATATATATATATATATATATATATATATATATATATATATTTATATGTATATAAGTATTTTGGCCATGGCACCAGCCACCCATTGAAAGACTACTACTGAAGGTACTTGGATGCAACTAGGACTGGTCCAGACCGTTGATTGAGTCCTCCTTCAGGAAGGTTCTTTCCTCATGCCTACATCTACACTTATGATTCTGGCATATTCATTACACATCTCTTGCTAAAACTTTACATTTGACAAGTCACAACATTCCCCACATCTGTGCCTTTTTCTCTCTTTTTTCCATACATTTGTTATTACTTATAGAAGGTCCACAGCTAATGGTCCCCAGTACCCGGCTTAGAGGGGTGCAAAGAATCTCCGGGGATCGTGTTGACTCCACTATTGGCTTGAGGGCAGACACGCCTGGTGGTAGAAATGGTTCTGCCCTTAACCTTGCACCTACCAAGAGATCTGCTTCTTTAACTCTTAACTATTCTAACATTCGAGGGCTAAACTCTAATATTTCGTCTGTGGAACAGCACTTAGGTACTCTCATCCCTAACCTCCTCCTCCTATCTGAAACCCAGCTGTCTATATATGCTTCCACTGACCCATTTCCAATCTCTCACTATAATCTGTATACTCGTTTTCGTTCCAAAGGTGGGGTCTGTGCCTACTGCAACACAAACACTCCTGCGAAAATAGACATCCTCTGTGTAAGTGAAACTTGGCTTCCTTCTACAACTAAAAATAAATATGTGAATATCCCAGAGTTTAAAATATTTTGCAATGACCATGGCCCAGGGGGTGGGGTCTGTATTTATGTTAGAAATTATCTTAGTGCATCAGATATAAGCACAGGTTTAGAAAAAACTGAAGAGCTCGAAGATTTATGGATCACTGTGCAGTATCAGAAACTTCCATCTTTCATTGTATGGTGTGTTTACCGTCGCTCTAAAGGACCTCCCAGTTCATTCAATCATCTGCTAGAAACATTCAGAAATATATGTGTGTGCCATAAACCCATATACATACTTGGTGACTTTAATGATGACTTGCTCTCAGTTGATAACAAAATGAAAAGGGTGATCAACACTGTCAAGTTAACACAAATAGTGACAAAACCAACCTGCATAACCCCTAATTCTAGGACTCTAATAGAGCTGATAATAACAAATAAAGTGGAAAGTATACCCTATTGGGACGTAGTTCCCTGCCCAATTGCAAATCACGAGCTCAACGTTGCTATGCTAATTATAAGCAAGCCCACAAGGAAGCCTCTCTTCAAGACATTCCGGTGTTTTAAAAATTACTCACCTGATATCTTTTGTGAAGCATTAATCAACTACACAAATGTCCTTAATAGAATTATGAACACAGATAACGTCGATTTGCAGGTTTAGATTCTAACAAAATTTTTCCGTGAATGCTTAGATTGTTGTGCACCCATTGTAACAAGAAAAATAACCCGCCCAACGGCCCCCTGGCTAACTAATGACATCAAAGAGGCAATGCAAATCGGAAATCAAATACAAAAAGAGCTAAAAATTAATATATATGATATGACTCTCCGAGAACGTTATAAGACAGAAAAGAAACGTGTGAGATCTCTCATCAATGTAAGTAAAAAAGGCTTTTACAAAAAACTATTTATCGACACTAGACATTTTACAGGGGCAACAAGGAAAGTGATAAAATGCATGATACAAAATGAAAAGACTACCTCGGAAAGTCATGAAAATATAACGGAGTTAAAAGACAAAGCAGAAAACTTTAATAACTATTTTGCTAATGTTAGCAAAAATACATTTGAGAAAGACAAGAAAACGGCAACTAGTGAATATGAGTAATTATTTTAATGTCAATTCTTTCAATGTAAAGACAAAAGAGTACTTCAAGGTAAATCCTATCGATTGTGCTACCCTAATTCTTACCATAAAGAGCCTAAGAAACTCCGACTCTTATGGTCCAGATGGTATGCCATTTCAATTCATCAAAGATGCTGTACCCATGATTGTAACTTATATTCTAACTATTATGAACACTTCCATTATTACTAAAAAGTTTCCTGACTCTTGGAAAAAAACACATGTAATACCTGTGCATAGAAAGGGGGACAGAGAAGATGCGACAACCTATCGTCCCATTTCCTTGCTACCCATTTTCTTTAAAATATTAGAAAAAATTGTTGCATGCCAACTTATGTCATATATAGAGTCAAATAGACTATTAGCTATTAATCAACGACGGAAGCTGCACTGCTCAATGTTACAAAAAGTATCTATAATAATATAGATATGAAAAAAGTATCTCTAGCTGTATTATTAGACTTATCAAAAGACTTCGACAGTGTAAACCATGAAATTCTTATAAGTAAATGTACTACCCTAAATATTGATCTGAGCTGGTTTTGATAATAGCTATCTAATCGCAAACAGTCTATACATCTTAACAACGTTATCTCTATGCCAAAAAATTTATTACTTGGTGTTCCACAGGGATCAGTACTTGGTCCTATCCTCTTCTCCATTTACGTAAATGGTCTATCTTCTTTCATTTCTGACTGTCTAGTCGTACAATATGCAGATGACACTCAACTACTCCTTAGAAGTGATATTAATAATCTCCCAGAGCTAACTTTAATAGCAGAAAACACTCTGTCAAAAATTAAAACCTAGTTTCAGGAAATTTGGCTGTTAATTAACGAAAGTAAAACACAATGCATGTTTATTGGTCCAGGGTTCCATATAGCACAAATTCCAGAAAACACAACAATTAATTTTTGCGGCAATATTATTACAATTAGCATAACAGTCAAAAACCTAGGAATTCAATTTGATACTACATGTTGTTTGATTCCCACATAGATAAAGTATACAAAAAAGTTACAGGAGCATTAATGCACTTATCACGTATAAAAGACAGTTTTCAGACTACCAATTGAATAACTGTAGTTGCATCTCTAGCCCTAAGTCACATTAATTACTGCAAAACTGTTTGGAGAGCTACCACTAAGACTCAAATAAACAGAATACAGAAGCTTATTTATTTTGCAGCTCGAGTTGCCCTGGGAGCAATAAGAAAATATGACCACATCACACCAGCTCTCAATAAACTTGGGTGGCTGCGGGCAGAAAAAAAGGTCGCTTATGCTATTTATGTTTTTGAATACAAAATTTTGTACCATCATTATCCTAGCTGGCTATTTGATTTAAAAACTGTCAGGGATGTAAGGGGAACCAACACTAGACAGAGCAGTGAGCTCTTTATTCAGAGAACAATCACAGAAGCAGATTCAAAGATGATCTCTATTAAAGGGCCAACACTCTGGAACAATATTCCAGAGCATCTTAAAAATTCATCCACCTTCACAGCTTTCAAAGGCAAACAATATAGTTTTCTTTTGGACAATAGTTGCTGCTCACACATAAACTAAACTTAATAATTTAATGCAATTTCCCTTAACACTAACATCTCTATATGTAAACTGATATCGACTTCTCTGTTCTCTAACTTAAGAGATAATTATTCTCATTGTAAGGAAAACAAATATGGTGATGATGCTGATAACAATACTGTATCGAGAGTTAATATTACTACTTTATTATTAACATTATTGTTAACATTTTTATTACAGCATTATTATTTTCTAGAATGCTACATTTAATTCAACTTAATGTAGTACCCTTTTACTTATTCGTTCAATTACATGTCTACTTATAAGTTACTTTTACTTGTAGAAGAATAACCATTGTGCAAACATTGAAATAAGTGTTTGTGTGTACTGTGAGGCTCATGGACCTTGAATCTCCTGACTTTGATGTTCTCTGGCTAAAAGTTTATCTCTCCACTATCACTATCTTCCTTTGCTTCTGCTACTGTTCTCCAAACTCTACTGAGTTTGTGTCTTCTTTTGAATATCTGTCCTTGTGACATGAGTCTTTGCTATCTTCTAACCCACATGCCGAAGTTCTCTACATTGGAGACTTCAATGTACACCACAGTGAGTGATTTCATTCTTCTAAAACTGATGTGGGAGGAAGTGAAGCCCTTGCTGTCTCTATTACTCATGATCTGGATCAAATTATTAATCAACCTACTCGTGTTCCTGATCGTTGCTAGCATGCGGCAAACACTCTTGACCTATTTTTTACTTCTAACCCTTCAAACTACTTTTAGTCTGTGCTTTCCTCTCTTGATATATCTGACCACTCTATCATCTCAGTCTCTTCCATTTTCGCCCCTCCTCCACCAATCCCTTTTACTCAGTGTCGCCTTTGGCTCTTCGAGCGTATGCAACATGAAAATTTGTGTAACTTCTCTTTGACTTCCCTTGGGATGACAACTGCTTTCGGTCCCGCAACCCTGATCAGGTAGCTCTAAAAGTTGCTAAGATCATGACCACGGGAATGGAGGCGTACATCCCTGCTTCTACAAAAACTTTCTCTCCCCATAAACCTTTGTTTGACCGTGCCTACTCCATGGCTATCCAGGCTTGGAATCGGGCACACCGATATTACCAAACCTCTCCTTCCGATTTAACTCACTCTGCTTTTATTGTAGCTATGAATCGCTGTACTGCTCAGATTCGAAGATCTATGGCATCCTTTATAAGAAGGAAAATTGATTGCCTTAACTCCTCTCCCACTGACAAATGCTTCTGGTCCTTAGCCAAAAACCTCTCTAAAAACTTCTGTAACTCAAGCTTTCCTACTTTCATTCATTCTGATGGTTCTATAGTTTGCTCTACCACTGACAAACCCACTCTCTTTGGTTATCATTTTTCTGCCAACTCTTCTGTAAACGATTCCAGAGCACCTCTTCCCCAGTCTTTACCCCTCTCTAACCCTATGCCCTCCCTTATCCTTTCTTCACACAAAGTTCATAAGCTTCTTCGCTCGCTAAAGACGAACAAGGCATCTGGTCCCGATGGTATCCCTGCAATGTTCCTTAAGGAGTTTGCAGATGAACTGGCTCCCGTGCTTTGCCATCTTTTTTGCCTCATTCTGTCAACCAGTATCTATCCTTCATCTTGGAAGCATGCTTTAGTTCAACCTGTTCCTAAGAAGGGTGATTGCCCTATTCCTTCAAACTACCGACCTTTTGCCCTAACCTATTCAATTGCTAAAGTTTTCGAATCCTTGTTCAATGCTCACTTCTTGAAGCGCTTCAATCTAACTCACTTATCTCCAATCACCAGTATGGCTTCCACATGGCAAGATCCACTGGTGATCTCCAGCCCTATCTTTTTCATGGATGGTCATCTTCTCTGAGGAACTATAGGAAATCCTTTGTCATCGCCCTTGATATCTCTTAGGCTTTTGACAGACTTTGGCACAAGTCTCTGTCGGCCTAACTCCCTACCTATGGCTTTACCCCTTCTTTCTGTTCTCTGATTTCAAGTTTTCTTACTGACCATTTTATATCTGTAGTTGTTGATGGCGCAGCATCTAGCCCTATCTCTGCTACCAGTGGTGTTCCACAGGGTTTTGTTCTTTTACCTACTCTCTTCCTTCTCTTCATCAATGATCTTCTACAATCTCGATCTTCCTCTCTTCTTCATGCCTTTGCTGATGATTCTACCCTTCACTTTTCCTCTGCCTTTTCTTCACAACCTTCATCTGTTACTTGTAATCATTCTCGTATCACTCTTTCTTCTACTCTCAACTTCGATTTGCTAGAGAATATCTGAATGGGGCACTCAAAATTCAGTTAAATTTAATGCCTAAAAGACAAAGGTTTTGGCTATATCTTTATCTTCTTCTCCTCCTGATAACCCTATTATCATCGAAACTACCGATATTTACCCTCTTAATTCATTCAACATAGGAATCCATATAGCCTCTAACTTGTCTTGGAGAAGTCATATAATCCAAATTTCTAAATCTTCATCCAAAAAGATGGTTTTGTTTTGATTTCGTCAGTACTTTTCCTTACAGTTACTTAAAATTTAAAACGATCTTATCCATCCCAGCTTAGAATACTGCTCACACATCTGGGGTGCTTCATCTTATACTTATCTTCTTGATAGGGTTGAATCTAAGGCAGTCAGACTCATTAATGATCCTTCTCTTACTTCTAATCTGGATTCTCTCTCTCTTCGCCGTAAGGTATCTTCCCTTTCTCTATTCTATAGCTACTACTTCCATAGCTGAGCTGATGAGTTTGAGAGTTGCATCCCTCCTTTCTGCCAAGGCCGCGTAACACTCACCAAGCGGCTTATGAACTTTCATCCTTCAAAGAGCAGATCTATCGTCATCTCAGAGCCTAATCCTCCATATCTCTGGGTCCTCTGTACTTTGACTGTTTTTTTTATCTGTCTTTTTCCTTTGTTTGACATTACCTCATCTCTGCCTTGTCCCTAACCTTTTTCTTTTCATTCGTCTTGGTATATCCTCGTGCCCGGGCCTTTATTGATTAGGGCAGTCTCTGCCTGTCAAGGTGTCACATTTATACATATATATATATATATATATATATATATATATATATATATATATATATATATATATATATATATATATATATATATATATATATATATATATATATATGTATATATATGTATATATATGTATATATATATATATATATATATATATATATATATATATATATATATATATATATATATATATATATATATATATATATATATATATATATATATATATATATATATATATATATATATATATATATATATATATATATATATATATATATATATATATATATGAATCATTTTTTACCCCGGCCGGGACTCGAACCTAGGACTTATGATTACTAAGTCAAGGCGCTAAAACTACACCACAGAAGGTTAAAAGGAATCCAACCTTATAGCTTATATCTGCTATACTTTGGAATGAACGCATGCTAACTGAATACCACTATGTTCATATTACAGATTCCCCAACCTCACTCGTGGCTTCATTTTAGCATTTAATTCAATTCCCAATCTCATTCGGGCCATGAAATAACCAAATAAGTACATTACATATGTGAAAACATGAATCATTTTTTACCCCAACCGGGACTCGAACCTAGGACTTATGATTACTAAGTCACGGCACTACCACTACACCACAGAAGGTTAAAAGTAATCCAACCTTATAGCTTATATCTGCAATACTTTGGAATGAACGCATTCTAACTGAATGCCACTATGTTCATATTACAGATTCAACAACCTCATTCGTGGCTTCATTTTAGCATTTAATTCAATTCCCAATCTCATTCGAGCCTTGACTTAGTAATCATAAGTCCTATGTTCGAGTCCCAGTAGGGGTAAAAAATGATTCATGTTTTTACATATGTAATGTGCTTATTTGGTTATTTCATGGCCCGAATGAGACTGGGAATTGAATTAAATGCTAAAATGAAGCCACGAGTGAGGTTGGCGAATCTGTAATATGAACATAGTGGTTTTCAGTTAGAATGCATTCATTCCTAAGTATAGCAGATATAAGCTATAAGGTTGGATTCCTTTTAACATTCTGTGGTGTAGTGGTAGCGCCTTGACTTGGTAATCATAAATCCTAGGTTCGAGTCTTGGTCGGGATAAAATATTATTCATGTTTTCACCTATGTAATGTGCTTATTTGGTTATTTCATGGCCCGAATGAGATTGGGAATTGAATTAAATGCTAAAATGAAGCCACGAGTGAGGTTGGGGAATCTGTAATATGAACATAGTGGCATTCAGTTAGAATGCGTTCATTCCTAAGTATAGCAGATATAAGCTATAAGGTTGGATTCCTTTTAAACTTCTGTGGTGTAGTTGTAGCGCCTTGACTTAGTAATCATAAGTCCTGGGTTCGAGTCTTGGTCGGGGTAAAATATTATTCATGTTTTCACATATGTAATGTGCTTATTTGGTTATTTCATGGCCCGAATGAGATTGGGAATTGAATTAAATGCTAAAATGAAGCCACGAGTGAGGTAGGGGAATCTGTAATATGAACATAGTGGCATTCAGTTAGAATGCGTTCATTCCTGAGTATAGCAGATATAAGCTATAAGGTTGGATTCCTTTTAACCTTCTGTGGTGTAGTGGTAGCGCCTTGACTTAGTAATCACAAGTCCTGGGTTCGAGTACCGGTCGGGGTAAAAAATTATTCATGTTTTCACATATTTAATGTGCTTATTTGGTTATTTCATGGCAGGAATGAGATTGGGAATTGAATTAAATGCTAAAATGAAGACATGAGTGAGGTTGGGGAATCTGTAATATGAACATAGTGGCCTTCAGTTAGAATTCGTTCATTCCTAAGTATAGCAAATATTAGCTATATGGTTGGATTCCTTTTAACCTTCTGTGGTGTAGTGGTAGTGCCTTGACTTAGTAATCATAAGTCCTAGGTTCGAGTCCCGGTCGGGGTAAAAAGTGATTCATGTTTTCACATATGTAATGTGCTTATTTGCTTATTTCATGACCAGAATGAGATTGGGAATTGAATTAAATGATAAAATGAAGCCACGAGTGAGGTTGGGGAATCTGTAATATGAACATAGTGGCATTCAGTTAGAATGCGTTCATTCCTAAGTATAGCAGATATAAGCTATAAGGTTGGATTCCTTTTAACCTTCTGTGGTGTAGTGGTAGCGCCTTGACTTAGTAATCATAAGTCCTAGGTTCGAGTCCCGGTCGGGGTAAAAAATTATTCATGTTTTCACATATGTAATGTGTTTATTTGGTTATTTCATGGCCCGAATGAGATTGGGAATTGAATTAAATGCTAAAATGAAGCCACAAGTGAGGTTGGGGAATCTGTAATATGAACATAGTGGCATTCAGTTAGAATGCGTTCATTCCTAATTATAGCAGATATAAGCTATAAGGTTGGATTCCTTTTAACCTTCTGTGGTGTAGTGGTAGCGCCTTGACTTGATAATCATAAGTTCTAGGTTCGAGTCCCGGTCGGGGTAAATAATTATTCATGTTTTCACATATGTAATGTGCTTATTTGGTTATTTCATGGCCCGAATGAGATTGGGAATTGAATTAAATGCTAAAATGAAGCCACGAGTGAGGTTGGGGAATCTGTAATATAAACATAGTGGCATTCAGTTAGAATGCGTTCATTCCTAAGTATAGCAGATATAAGCTATAAGGTTGGATTCCTTTTTACCTTCTGTGGTGTAGTGGTAGCGCCTTGACTTAGTAATCATAAGTCCTATGTTCGAGTCCCGGTCGGGGTAAAAAATTATTCATGTTTTCACATATGTAATGTGCTTATTTGGTTATTTCATGGCCCGAATGAGATTGGGAATTGAATTAAATGCTAAAATGAAGCCACGAGTGAGGTTGGGGAATCTGTAATATGAACATAGTGGCATTCAGTTAGAATGCGTTCATTCCTAAGTATAGCAGATATAAGCGATAAGGTTGGATTACTTTTAACCTTCTGTGGTGTAGTGGTAGCGCCTTGACATAGTAATCATAAGTCCTAGGTTCGAGTCCCGGTCGCGGTAAAAAATTATTCATGTTTTCACATATGTAATGTGCTTATTTGGTTAATTCATGGCCC
>JAXCGZ010001898.1:210000-240000 GCA_037179515.1 Halocaridina rubra
CTACTGATAGATCTGCTTCTTTCACTCTTCGCTTTTCTAACATTCGTGGTCTGAACTCGAATCTTTCGTCTGTGAAATAGCAATTGGGTACATACCTCCT
Source organism: Halocaridina rubra (assembly GCA_037179515.1). NCBI lineage: Eukaryota > Metazoa > Arthropoda > Malacostraca > Decapoda > Atyidae > Halocaridina > Halocaridina rubra. The sequence continues at coordinate 210,101 of JAXCGZ010001898.1, forward strand.
TAACCTCCTCCTTCTCTCTGAAACCCAACTTTCTCACCATGCTTCTGCTGAACCATTTCAAATTTCTCACCATAACTTGTATTCTCGTTCCCTTTCCAAAGGTGGGGTCTGCGCCTACTGTAACACTAACACTCTTATTGCAAGACCATGAACCTCGTTTTTGTTATTTGGAATTCCTTCAATTGGCTTTAAATTAATAGGGCAAGGTGTTTAAGTCATTTTATATTCTATGACAAATAAAGTATTCTAAAGGTTCTTTTTTCTTTACTATTTTTCTAACTATGTTTCTAATTGACATGACCTTTATTTTAGTAGTAATGAGTTAATTTTATGTCATTTGCATTATGAAGTTTATTTTATAATAACGATTTTAATTATTTTAACTGACTTTAGCAATTTTGCTTCCATGTATATATATATATATAAATATATATATATATATATATATATATATATATATATATATATATATATATATATATAAATATATATATATATATATATATATATATATATATATATATATATATATATATATATATATATATATATATATATATATTTATATATATTATATATATATATATATATATATATGTATATATATATATATATATATATATATATATATATATATATATATATATATATATATATATATATATATATATATAAATATATATATATATATATATATATATATATATATATATATATATATATGTATGAATCATTTTTTTATTTTTTTATACCCCGACCGGGACTCGAACCTAGGACTTATGATTACTAAGTCAAGGCGCTACCACTACACTACAGAAGGTTAAAAGGAACCCAACCTTATAGCTTATATCTGCTATACTTAGGAATGAACGCATTCTAACTGAATGCCACTATGTTCATATTACATATTCCCCAACCTCACTCGTGGCTTCATTTTAGCATTTAATTCAAATCCCAATCTCATTCGGGCCATGAAATTATCAAATAAGCACATTACACATGTGAAAACATGAATCATTTTTTTTACCCCGACCGGGACTCGAACCTAGGACTTATGATTACTAAGTCAAGGCGCTACCACTACACCACAGAAGGTTAAAAGGAACCCAACCTTATAGCTTATATCTGCTATACTTAGGAATGAACGCATTCTAACTGAATGCCACTATGTTCATATTACAGATTCCCCAACCTCACTCGTGGCTTCATTTTAGAATTTAATTCAAATCCCAATCTCATTCGGGCCATGAAATTATCAAATAAGCACATTACATATGTGAAAACATGTATAGCAGATATAAGCTATAAGGTTGGGTTCCTTTTAACCTTCTGTGGTGTAGTGGTAGCGCCTTGACTTAGTAATCATAAGTCCTAGGGTCGAGTCTCGGTCGGGGTAAAGAAATGATTCATGTTTTCACATATGTAATGTGCTTATTTGATAATTTCATGGCCCGAATGAGATTGGGATTTGAATTAAATGCTAAAATGAAGCCACGAGTGAGGTTGGGGAATCTGTAATATGAACATAGTGGCATTCAGTTAGAATGCATTCATTCCTAAGTATAGCAGATATAAGCTATAAGGTTGGGTTCCTTTTAACCTTCTGTGGTGTAGTGGTAGCGCCTTGACTTAGTAATCATAATTCCTAGGTTCGAGTCCCGGTCGGGGTAAAAAAATTATTCATGTTTTCACATATGTAATGTGCTTATTTGATGACTTCATGGCCCGAATGAGATTGGGATTTGAATTAAATGCTAAAATGAAGCCACGAGTGAGGTTGGGGAATCTGTAATATGAACATAGTGGCATTCAGTTAGAATGCGTTCATTCCTAAGTATAGCAGATATAAGCTATAAGGTTGGGTTCCTTTTAACCTTCTGTGGTGTAGTGGTAGCGCCTTGACTTAGTAATCATAAGTCCTAGGTTCGAGTCCCGGTCGGGGTAAAAAAATGATTCATGTTTTCACATATGTAATGTGCTTATTTGATAATTTCATGGCCCGAATGAGATTGGGATTTGAATTAAATGCTAAAATGAAGCCACGAGTGAGGTTGGGGAATCTGTAATATGAACATAGTGGCATTCAGTTAGAATGCGTTCATTCCTAAGTATAGCAGATATAAGCTATAAGGTTGGGTTCCTTTTAACCTTCTGTGGTGTAGTGGTAGCGCCTTCACTTAGTAATCATAAGTCCTAGGTTCGAGTTCCGGTCGGGGTAAAAAAAATGATTCATGTTTTCACATATGTAATGTGCTTATTTGATATATATATATATATATATATATATATATATATATATATATATATATATATATATATATATATATATATATATATATATATATTTTTTTTTTTTTTTCATATATATGTATATATATATATATATATATATATATATATATATATATATATATATATATATATATATATATATATATATATATATATATATATATATATATATATATATATATATATATATATATATATATATATGATAAAACTTTTTATATGATAATTGTATATTATGGTTCTACGACAACTGATCCAGTGACAACTGAACCAGTGACAACTGGACCAGTGGCAATTGAACCAGTGGACAACTGAACTTGTGGACAACTGAATCAGTGGAGAACTGAACCAGTTAAATTGAACCAGTGGAATATATATATATATATATATATATATATATATATATATATATATATATATATATATATATATATATATATATATATATTATTCAATCAAAGCAGCAGATAAATGCATTGATACACATGAGCTTTTTTGAGTATTCTAATTTTGAGTTAACATTTTTCAAGTGTCACCCGAGTGAACATGAATGATTAAATCCGAGTTACTAAGTTCCTCAGAGACCCGTCAATCACGTACACAAAGACACTGAGCTTATTTCCACAAACGATAAATTCAAGTTGTAAATTATGTGGATCTGGAACAACGGAGGCTAGTAAGAAAGACAAGGAAGAGGAGAAGAGGATAAAATAAAGAAGAGGTAGTAATAAACTGAACGCATAAAGAATAAATAGATGAGAGTTTTGTCATTAAAGGACACAAATGCAAATATTTTCAACAAGAATGAAAATAATAATGCATAAACGCCACAAGGAAGAATGTCACACGGGCATAATGCTTCACTGTTATCCGAATGCGACAGCCAGTCCATGAAAACAATTCAGGTAGCGACTTCCTTTTTTTTTTTTTTTTTTTTTAATACTGTATTCATTCAGTTGACTGTAGAGCATTTAAGTACCTTCATTATGCGAGTAGGTTTGCATCTTTCCTCTTTTATATTTACTCTAAAAGGCGGTTTACACGGTCAAACGGTTCGTCGAACGCGGTTCGACAGACAAGTGTTTGAAGTGATGTTCGAACGTGTGAACGGGGTATTTGGTTATCAAACACGTTTGTCGAACGTGTTCGACAACCAAATACCCCGTTCACACGTTCGAACATCACTTCAAACACTTGCCTGTCGAACCGCGTTCGACGAACCGTTTGACCGTATAAACCCCCCTTAAGACATATTGTTTTCTGTCAAGCAATTGACAGTTGTCTGAATATTTACAATGCCCCTAGGATGAGTGAAAGTCAGTTTTAAAATACTCAGAGGTCTCTTCAACCTAAAATATATTCTTACAGATTTTAATCTTTTTCATGGTAGAGATTACATTATCATTAATGACGGATAATTTACACACGGTGTTTCGATACATTAACAGTCTTTATGGTTTCAGAATATGAATAACATCAACTTTAGAAAACCAGTCATCCTTAAATATATATTGCTGGGTATTTACAGAGGATAACATGCTTTTGATATCTCTAAGGCCTTTGACAGAGTCTAGCACAATACTATGTTGGCCAAAGCCCTGCTGATGGTTTTACATCTTCCCTCTTTTCTCTGATTTTCAGTTTTATTTCTGACCGTTTTATATCCGCTGTTGTTGATGCCGCAATATCTAGCCCATTCCCTGTTACCAGTGGTGTTCCACAGGGCTCTGTTCTGTCATCTACTCTGCTCCTTCTTCTCATCAACGATCTTCTTCAATCCCTATCCTCCTCTCTTCTCTATGCTGACGATTCTACTATGCATTTTCCTCTGCCTTATCTTCACAACCTTCATCTATCCGTAATCAGTCTCCTATCACTCTTTCTTCTACTCTCAGCTCCAATTTGAAGATGGAATCTGAGTGGGGTGCCCAAAATTTAGTTAAATTCAATGCCTTTAAGACACAGTTTCTGGATATCTTTTTATCTTCTTCTCCTCCTGATAGCCCTATTGTCTTCGAAACTAACAAAATTTAGCCTCTTTATTTCATCAATATATTAGGAATCCAGATAGCCTTTAATTTATATTAGAGGCATCATATTATCCAAATTTCTAAATTTGCATCCAAGAAACTGGGGATTCTGTTTCATTTTCGTCATTTAATTTTCCTCTTTACAGGTACTTCAAAATTATTATGCTCAGAATACTGCTCGTAGATCTGGAGTGCTTTATATACTCATCTACTTGATGAGGGTAAGTTTAAGGCAGTCAGACTCAAAAATGACCTTTCTCTTACTTTTAATCTGGATTCTCTTTCTCTTCACTATTAGGAATCATTGCTTTTCTCTTTTCTATCACTACTACTTTCATTGCTGCTCTGATTAGTTGGCGAGTTGCCTCCCTCCCTCACTGCTATGGCCGTGTAACACTCTCCAAGTGGCCTCGTCTCACATGTACTGTGTGGAGATTTGTTGCTCGCTGATTGGGCGGGGCAGTGACTGCTTCCTCCCATCCACTTCCAGACTCTTAAAACTCTCTTCCTCCTTCTGTCTTTCCTAATTCTTATAACCTATCTTCCTTCAGATCCGGAGCTATCGTCATTCCAGGACCTAATCTTGCCATATTTCTGTCCTCAGTACTTCGACTATTTTTTTCAGCCTGTTCTTTACTTAGTGTGTATCTGTACCTTTACTACTTCAATTTTTTTGTGGGTCCCTGTGTTACACTCATGTAAAAAACATGAGTGTGTGTGTGTGTGTGTGTGTGTGTGTGTGTGTGTGTGTGTGTGTGTGTGTGTGTGCGTGTGTGTGTGTGTGTGATTACCTAATTGTGATTACCTAATTGTGTTTACGGGAAAGAGCCCAAAGCTCGTATCTTCCCGTCTCCTGATCGGTTCCATTTTAGACTTAGTGATACTTATCATACCTGTCCTTAAAACTATGGATTGAGATAGCATTAACTACCTCCTCGCTTAGCCAATTCCAATTATCAACTACTCTTACACTGAAAAAGTATTTCCTTACATCCTGCAAAGAAGTTTTCTTACCAAGCTTTAAACTATGACCTCTAGTTCTAGAGCCAGCCATATCAAAATATCGATCCCAATCCACTCTATCATAACCATGAATGAATTTAAAGACTGTCACCATATCCCCCCTCACTCTTCTAGCTTCGAGTGATGGTAAGTCTAATTCCCTCAGCCTCTCATCATAACTGAGATTGCGTATTTCTGGCACCAGTTTCGTGGCATGTCTTTGAACCCTTTCAAGCTTAGCTATGTGCTTTTTCAAGTGCGGATTCCAAAAGGGGGCTGCATATTCGAGTTTTGGCCTCACTTAGGTTACATAAATATTTCTGAACATTTCCTTGTCCATGTGCCTGAAGGCTACCCTTACATTTGATAAGAATGCATATGCTGCCCTTACTATGCCATTTATATGTATTTCTGGAGACAAATCTGCCAGTATGTTCACTCCTAGATCTCTCTCATTTTCTGTCTCTTGAAGTTGTACTCCAGCCACCGAGTAGTCAAGCTTGGGCCTTCTTGCACTTGTACCCACTCTCATTACCTTACATTTTGAAGTATTGAATTTCATTAGCCACTTTTCTGACCACTCATGCAGATTATTTAGATCCTCCTGAAGTTCTCTACCATTGTTCTCGTTTTTTACTTTCTTCACAATCTTTGCATCATCTGCAAACATATTCATGAATGAATTTACAGACTCTGGTAGGTCATTTACATATACAAGGAACAAAAGTGGCCCTAAAACTGAACCCTGTGTGTGTGTGTGTGTGTGTGTGATTACCTAATTGTGATTACCTAATTGTGTTTACGGGAAAGAGCCCAAAGCTCGCATCTTCCCGTCTCCTCATCGGTTCCATTTTTAGACTTAGTGATACTTATCATACCTGTCCTTAAAACTATGGATTGAGATAGCATTAACTACCTCCTCGCTTAGCCAATTCCAATTATCAACTACTCTTACACTGAAAAAGTATTTCCTTACATCCTGCAAACAAGTTTTCTTCCGAAGCTTCAAACTATGACCTCTAGTTCTAGAGCCAGCCATATCGAAATATCGATCCCTATCCACTCTATCATAACCATGAAGGAATTTAAAGACTGTCACCATATCCCCCCTTACTCTTCTAGCTTCGAGTGATGGCAAGTCTAATTCCCTCAGCCTCTCATCATAACCGAGATTGCGTATTTCTGGCACCATTTTCTTGGCATGTCTTTGAACTTTTTCAAGCTTAGCTATGTGCTTTTTCAAGTGCGGATTCCAAAAGGGGGCTGCATATTCGAGTTTTGGCCTCACATAGGTTACATAAATATTTCTGAACATTTCCTTGTCCATGTGCCTGAAGGCTACCCTTACATTTGATAAGAATGCATATGCTGCCCTTACTACGCCATTTATATGTATTTCTGGAGACAAATCTGCCAGTATGTTTACTCCTAGATCTCTCTCATTTTCTGTCTCTTGAAGTTGTACTCCAGCCACCGAGTAGTCAAGCTTGGGCCTTCTTGCACTTGTACCCATTCTCATTACCTTACATTTTGAGGTATTGAATTTCATTAGCCACTTTTCTGACCACTCATGCAGATTATTTAGATCCTCCTGAAGTTCTCTACCATTGTTCTCTTTTTTTACTTTCTTCACAATCTTTGCATCATCTGCAAACATATTCATGAATGAATTTACAGACTCTGGTAGGTCATTTACATATACAAGGAACAAAAGTGGCCCTAAAACTGAACCCTGTGGAACTCCACTACTAACTCTTCTCCATTCAGACACTGAGTGTCTTACTCTAACCCTCTGTTCCCTTCCTTCTAAGTAAGTTTTTATCCATTCCAAGACATTTCCACCTATTCTAGCCATTGATTGCAGCTTCCTAATAAGTCTCCCATGTGGAACAGTGTCAAACGCTTTCTGGAAGTCTAGGAATATGCAATCTGCCCAGCCCTCTCTTTCCTGTAAGATTTGGCTTACCTCATCATAAAATTCTAATAAGTTTGTTACTGTTGATCTTCCTTCTCTGAAGCCATGTTGCCTCACTGACAAAAAGTTGAAGGATTCCAAGTGAAGAGAGATATGTTTCCTTAGTAGTTTCTCCATAAGTTTGCAAACTATGCTGGTCAAGGAAACTGGTCTATAGTTCAGAGCCGTATCCCTCCTTCCCTTTTTGAAGATAGGTATCACATTTGCTTGTTTCCAGCATCTTGGAATCTCCCCCGACTCCAGTGACTCCTTAAATATGATACTTAGTGCCACTGATATTGTGTTTGCGCATTTTTTAAGCACATGAGGGGATATGTCATCAGGACCTGTAGCTTTATGAACATCTAAATCCATCAGCGCTTTGCATACCTCTGTGGCTGTAAGGTTGATGTTCTCTAATACCGGCCCTTGAGCTTCTATCACTGCAATCTGAGGGGGTGGGGTATTTTCTACTGTAAATACTGACTGAAACTCCTTGTTCAATTCTTTGCAGATCTCTTCGTCCGTCTCAGTGATGCTTCCATTCGCTCTCTTTAGCCTTAAAACCTGTTCTTTTACCTTCAGTTTTCCTCTGATAAAGCTGTGGAAAAGCTTGGGATTTTCTTTAGCCTTCCTGGTGATGTCCCTCTCATAATCTCTCTCTGCCTCTCTCCTTTTACTTAGGTAGTCATTTCTTGCTCTTTTGTAGGTTTGCCAGGCATTTATGTTTTTTCTCCTCCTATACCTTTTCCAGCATTTGTCTCTCCACTCCTTAGCTCTTTTACACCCATTATCGAACCATTTCTCTCTGGCATGAATTACACCTACTTTGGTGACAGGTATGCAGCAATCTACTATCTTCCCATATTTCTCACAAAAGATGTCATACATTTCTTGTACAGATTTGTTGTAAAATAAGGTTCTCCAGTCAATAACTGCAAAAAGCTCATTCATTTTGATGTAATCTCCTTTCGGATAGTTCCTCCTCATGTCCTAAGTGCCTCTACTCTCAGGAAGAATGTCTTCAATGATATACTCCATCAACAACACACAGTGGTCACTCTTTCCAATTGGTGGTTCATACTCAATATTTTCAATATCCAACACATTATCTGTGAACACCAGATCAAGTAGTGATGGCTCATCCCCACCCCTGGCTCTTGTTGGTTCCATTACATGTTGGTGTAGGAAATTCCCTTGTACGCAATCTAGGAATCTTGCCCCAAATGAGTCCTCACCACTGTGTGGGTCAAGATTTATCCAATCTATCTCTTTATGATTAAAGTCTCCCATAATCAAAATCCTACATTTTTTCTCCCGCGCCATGTTAACAACTGAGTTTATGACTTCAATCGTACCTATATGACTTTCCTCATAAATTTCAAGCCTATTTTGGTTCCTTGGTGGGTTGTATACAACAGTTATTATAATGCTCTCTGACCCAGTATTTATGCGAGCAACAAGAAATTCCCTGAACTCACTTTCTATAGCCAAGTTTATTTCTTCAACTTGAATCCTCTCACTTATGAGCAGTGCTATCCCTCCACCAGTCCTCTCAGATCTTTCGACCCTTAGTATTCTGAAGCCCTTAGGAAAAACTGTGACACTGTTTATGTCCTCACTCAACTTAGTCTCTGTAATTGCTACTATATCTGCCTTACTGTTGTGAATCCTATCTTTTAATTCTACTGCCTTACCAGCTAATCCATCAGCATTTGTGTATAACAATCTTAATGAGGCCCCATCCCCTGATCTTCTGTCATTATCTTCTTTATCTCCCCTTTGTCTGGAAGTATTCTGTAACGAAAATTTTTCTTCTCTTCTTCATTTCTTTCATCATTTAACCTTCTTGCCTCTTGCAACAAGTTTTTGATCTTTCCCATCTCTTCCTGTGTTCTGTATCGTCTAATGAACACTTCTTTGCATTCTTGAAGGTCTTTTAGACTTTTTTTTCTCAACAATATTTCCCTACATGTCTCCCCTCTCTCAAAGGTTACTTTTGTTGGTCTCGGCTTTCCTTCCCTCGAATATTTACCTAGTTGGTGTATGTTTACAATATCCTCAGGACCACATACTACTCCAAGCTTTCTTATCAGGTCTACAACGTTAGCTTTATTTTCTTCAAGTCTCCCCTGCCATGTTGGCTCCTGGGATTCACTTATGCCTGAGATTACCACTGTCTTCTCCTTATCAAGTGCCTGTCTGATGAGTGGGTTTGCCCTTTCCATCACAACGTCTTTCATTTTTTCGATTACTGTCTCTTTATAGTCAACTGTTTGTATGTTTTCCAGTGCCACCACCTTTACAGCCTCTTTTACTGCCACATTCCCCTTTAGTGCATCAGCAAAGGACGTTTTCATGGCATCATTTTCCATATTCAGCTCCTGGAACTCTTTTCTGAACTGTTCAATGTTTTCCTTAATCTGAACATTCCAAGCAGCAATCTCGTCTCTCTCAGAAGAGAGCAGTGAACTAACATCTAATTCCTTTAGGTTGTCATTTAGCTGTTTGTTTTTATCTTCTTGTTTAGAAATTCTAGATTCTAGTTGACTCTTTTCCCCTTCCAGCTTCTTTATTCTTTTTTCTAGTTCCTTTCTCTCCTGCCCTTGTGCTTTATTTGCTTCCTCCAAAGATCTTATTTGTTCTCTGAGTGTTTCATTCTCTTTCATTTCTCCATCCATATTCCGAATTTTATCATCAAGGCTTGTAACCATTTCCTCTAACTTCTTGATTCTCTGTTTAAGTCCTCTGATGACTACCCCTTCTCCCGACCCATGGGTGGGAGAGGTTTGGGACAGAGATGGCTTCATTTTTATGTTCTTATGTTCTCCCTCTCACAGAATATAGAAAGAAGACGAGAAAGAGGAAAAAAAAAGAAAAGAGAAAAACTTCTAATTTACCTTCACACAGAATTTTTATATCTCCATATAAGTGCTATTTAGTGACTCAGTTTGTCTCCTTTCTGGTAACACACATCTTAGCTTAAAAACTTGACCATGGTAATTTAAGTATAAAAAGAAAAAGAAAAACAAAAGTCAAACCTGAAGGAAAATTCGAATTTGTGTTCGAGGTGGCACCCACCTGTTTCTGTTATATATTCTTCCTAACTGATAAACTGAATTGCTAACCAAGATATGTTATCATGGGATTTAGACTTTACATTTAACTCAATATATATACAAAATAACAAAATAGCAAAAGAGAAAGCTAAAAGAAAAGCAAAAAAATGAAGAAAATAGGACTGCTGTACTACTTGGCAACTTAACTCAGTACTGTTGACAGGTGGGTATTTGGTAATTTTTTTTTTTTATTATTCAATTTTTTCGTGTATCAAACTAACTAACTAGTTAATATAAATGGGAAGGATACTGATTTTAACAATATATAGAACCACAGGATCAGGTAAAACGGCTTAAGAGCTTTCCCCAGTTTACACAAAAAAATTGGTAATGTGGTGTGATGGCTCTACCTCTGGCAACTCTTCTAGATTTCCCTCAAGGCAGAAACTGGATGGCAGCTTCTCTCTCTTCCTCACGAAAAAGTTCTCAATTTTTTTCCTTTAATATGAACAGTCTCGTCTGTGGTGTGTGTGTGTGTGTGTGTGTGTGTGTGTGTGTGTGTGTGTGTGTGTGTGTGTGTGTGTGTGTGTGTGTGTGTGTGTGTGAAATTCTCTCATTGTCTTGTATCTTATTTTTGTACTCATGGATTTCTAGAATACGATGTAATTTCCATGTACTTTTTTCACTCATATATACAAATATTAGGCATTATTTAGTTCTCTACAATCTTTCAGAGTCCACCCCCTATCTCAGTGGGGACTAGTAGTGACACATAAATCAGCAACAACAACAGCACCAGCATTTCAGAATGGATATTAACTATTCTTTGGAAAACAAAATTTTCAGATAAATTTCCACACAAGAAGTAACTGTCAGGGAAAGAATTTTTTTTTTAAAGGAAAGTATCTAAACCTACACTCTATAATACATCAAGGGATTCAGAGTCGTAACTCCCTCGTCCATCCATAGGCATTGTATTACCAAAGTTGCTTTGGCCTTTCCGCAAAAGCTCAATATATATATATATATATATATATATATATATATATATATATATATATATATATATATATATATATATATATATATATATATATACATATACATATACATATGCATATATATATATATATATATATATATATATATATATATATATATATATATATATATATATATATATATATATATATATATATATATATATATATATATATATATATATATATATATATATATATATATATATATATATATATATATATATGTATATATATATATATATATATATATATATATATATATATATATATATATATATATATATATATATATATATATATATATATATATATATATATATATATATATATATATATATATATATATATATATATATATATATATATATATATATATATATATATATATATATATATATATATATATATATATATATATATATATATATATATATATATATATATATATATATATATATATATATATATATATATATATATATATATATATATATATATATATATATATATATATATATATATATATATATATATATATATATATATATATATATATATATATATATATATATATATATATATATATATATATATATATATATATATATATATATATATATATATATATATATATATATATATATATATATATATATATATATATATATATATATATATATATATATATATATATATATATATATATATATATATATATATATATATATATATATATATATATATATATATCTTCTTCTTCTTCCTTCGACCTTATTAATCCCACTGAATAGCAGGATGGGCCGCTCGAGTCAACTTCCTCCACTTGTTCCTATCCCTTGCATCTCCCTCCTCCAGTCCAACTTCAACCATATCCCTCCCCACCACGTCCATCCATCTGATCCGCTGGCACCCCACAATCCTTCTCCCTATCACTGGCATGTTCTTAGCTCTCTTGATTGGTTCCCCCTCCCCTCTTCTTACTACATGGCCATAGTATCTCAAACGAGAATTTCTAGCCTTCTCTAAGACATTACAAATTCCACACATTCTTCTTATATCTCGACTCTTCCTCCTCTCCAGTAATGATATTCCAGCAATCCATCTAACCATCCTCATTTCTGTTCTCTCCAACAGTCCCTCCTTTCTCCTCCTAAGTGACCAAGCTTCTGCCCCATATAGCAGTACAGGCCTGACCACTGTCTTGTATATCTTCATTCTGAGTTTTAACGGCATTTTCTTGTCTAAGATAGCTCCAGTCACCTCTTTCCATTTTCGCCATGCTTCCCTCACTCTCTGTCTCACTGCTTTCTCAGTACCTCCCTCCTCTGTTAATATTGATCCCAAGTAAACTCATTGCTCTAAGTTAGCACTGTACCATCTTCCATTTGGAGGTTTACCTCTTCCTGACCTCCTTTACTACTAACAATTAGCTCTGTCTTTCCTGGGTTTACTTTAAATCCTTTCTTTTCGAGGGTCCTTATCCATGCTAAAAACCTTTCTTGCAGTTCATCTTCTTATTCCGCTATAATGACTAAATCATCGGCAAACATCAGTTCCCATATCTCTTCATTATTTCTTGTGACCAAATTTCTTCACAAATTATATACTTTCAAATGACAGTCGATAGTTAATTGGGTAGTCTTTGACAAACAATATCAAGGATAAATTATGATTCCGTTTTATATTTTCTGATAATTCCACCGCTTGCTTGTTTACTTGCACGCATATATGCTATATATGTTTGAATGCTTTGTTTATTATTATTATTCATTGTGAATTGCATAATAAAAACGAGCTAAAAAGGCTGACGGAGAAGATTATGAAGGCTTGAAAATGTTTAATTATTTTTTTTTCACAAAATATTCCTTTTTTTTTCTTACTTTAGAAAGTTTGTGGTCGCTGTTTCATCTGTCTGTATTATGCTAGTCTGTTTGAACCTTAAGCATATTTGTTAGAAGGAAAAAGAAATAACAAAGAGTACAGTATGCAGTCTGTCGGTGAGGACACAAAATATACTCAATTATTGTATGAAAAAGACACTGGTCATAAACCTAATCCAGGCAATCTTTTCCCTGTAGATCTTTGATTGGTTACCACTCAGGAGGACCTAATCTCAATTTCTCATTGTCGTTCTTACTCTCTATCTTTGCCTGAACCTCTTTTGGGATCAATTGATAGGGTAGTTGCTTCCCTTGATTGGTAATTCCAATTAAGTCATCGTTTTCACTGAACTCTCTTTCATATACAGGGTGCGGCAGAAATACCTCCCACATATTAAAGGTTAACAAAAAGAAAAAGAAACAAAATTCATCAAAAATTAACTTTACTTTTGATTAAAGAAAGGTTTACAGTTTTTATTCATTTGGTTTTAAAAATTACATCCTCCAAATGGTGGCCTCTATTCACTATGCACTGTTGTAGACGATTTCTGATGTTTTCCATCACTCGAAGAGTCATTCCAGGCGGTACTTATGCAATCTTTTTACGAATAGTATCCTTTAATACTTCAATAGTACCCTGTCGATGTTTGTAGACCTCAGCTTTCAAGTAACCCCAGAGAAAACAATCACAGGGGTTGAGATTGGGCGAGCGCGCAGGCTATGCAATGTCACGGCATAAGGAAATCAAACGTTCTGAAAACATATCTCTCAGAGCTTCCATTGATCTTCGTGCAGTGTTTGCGGTGGCTCCATCCAGCTGAAACCACACATCCTGATTGCGAAAGTCGTTTACTTTTGGTTCCAGAAATGTCTACTGCATCTACACATACTGGTCAGATGTTACTGTAACTGAGTGGGTTTTCTCCTCAAAATATTATGGGCCCCATACACCTAAGTTCAAAACTACGCATCATACTGTCACTCATTCACTGTGTAGAGGCCTTTCATGAATCTTTCTAGGGTTATTTTCTGCCCAAAAACAAAAATTTTGCTTGTTCACGCAGCCTGAGAGATGAAAGTGAATCTCATCACTTGTGAGAAGAACATCATTTGCAGGAGCATTTTGAAGGATATTGTCAGAGCATGTCAAGCAAATTTCCCAGTCATGTTCGTTCAGTTTCAAAGAAATTGTTAATTTGTATAGATGGAACTCCAGATCAGTGCATAGAATTCTTCTGACTTTTCGATCAGACAATCCCAAGGGAGAAACATCTTTATTCGGCTGAACGTGTAGGAGACTGAGCAACAGAAAGTCTCACAGTTTGAACACTTTCTGGAGTTCGAGGGCTTCGAGGTCTTCCAGGTGCTTTTATTTTTAAGTGCTGAACCTGTGGCTGTGAAATTTGCAATCCATAGCAGCATTGTTTTTCCATTCGGAACAGCATCATTCCGACCTAACATGTAATGAGTTTAAAAAAAACCTCTCAGTGTTGCAATTACAGATTCAGCATTCTTCAAAAAGTTTCCACAGCAAAAGCACAATGTGCGCCAGTCCAATCCATATTGCTAGATGAGGGTATCAGAAAAAATAGTGATAAGTCATTAGCTATATGAAGACTCTATTGGCATTTGCATAAGGTCATTAGCAATAAATAGGTGAAAGCTTAAAATATGGGAGGTATTTCTACCGCACCCTGTATTAAGATCAGAGTGAAACACTATTATCAGATGTTCGAGCCTCGATCAGTGTCTTTATCCCCAACCTGCATTTCTCGTGTAAATTGAATGATAAACTGCTTTTCATGCAGAATTATTTTCTTGAATAACATATTATCTTACCGAAAATTTAAATAAATAAAATAAACTTCTACTCAACTATCTTTCTCTGGCCTTCTAAATTAACAAGCAGCGGTACACTGAGTCCGCTCTATTCAGGATCTATCTCATTCCTTCACAGCTATGAAACAGAGTTCTCTCCCATTTTTAAAAGTAATTTCACTAATGGGAGTATAATTGCTTGATGCTTTATACGCACATGTAGGAATTCATATGCTTCGTACCCAGTTAAGTGGTTTGTATTTGTAATTTCTTAATGTATGATTCTCTCTCTCTCTCTCTCTCTCTCTCTCTCTCTCTCTCTCTCTCTCTCTCTCTCTCTCTCTCTCTCTCTCTCTCTCTAAGTTGTTATAAGCCGATGCAATATATATATATATATATATATATATATATATATATATATATATATATATATATATATATATATATATATATATACATACATACATATACCTTGGCTGTTTCCTCCTTTAATTTAATATACATATATATATATATATATATATATATATATATATATATATATATATATATATATATATATATATATATATATATATATATATATATATATATATATATATATATATATGAATCATTTTTACCCCGACCGGGACTTGAATCTGAGACTTATTTGGTTATATATATATATATATATATATATATATATATATATATATATATATATATATATATATATATATATATATATATATATATATATATATATATATATATATATATATATATATATATATATATGACGTGGGGCTTTTAGCTATTCCATCTAATGACACCACTAACGTAGGGCTTTTCCTCCTACGTATATTTACTTTAATTATTATGGTAGCGTGGTTTGTTAGGTTAAATATTCGTACCTGATGGGTACAAGGTAAGAATGGACAAGCAGTAGTTCCTTTACTTATATTTATTCTAGAGTACAACGCATCCGACGCCTCAATGCCCCTAAGCCCCTAAGCCCCCACCCTATGACTATCACAATCTATGATCTATTCGTGCCCCTGGCAATCTTCTAACTAAGTGTCTCTGCCCTGGGTGGCTCTTTAAATACCCCCAGGGCAGGGCGTGGCTTAACATCCAATTCTCCAATGAAATCAGTCAGATCTAGTCCTAGCTAATCAGCGCCAGGTTCAAAGTGGAATCCCACCTACTTCCGGGGAGGAGTTATTGGGCATCTGCCCCTGGGCGTGTACCTGTGTACGAAACCTAAGTTTATGTTTCGTGCGGTTTAGGAAAGGGCTAACTCTCGGCCTTTCCCACCCTCCTCGGGTACTCCATGTCGGATGCCACGCCTCAGGGGTCCGGTCACATATCTCCTTGACGCCCTCTACAAACACCGGCCGCACCGCAGAAAACAAGTGGGGAGAGTATTCTATTTCACCCTAGCCTCACATGTTTCTCTTCACGACTTGTGGTGTTTTCGAGGACCTAGGGTCCCTTATCCTGTAGGCCTCTTGGGGGGGGGGTGCATGGCGCCAGCGGTTAGTTCCAGGTGCCTCGCCACAACTCTTGGTGGTCCCAAGGGAACACATGGGCGGCACAAAAACTCAATAAAAGTGAGGGCATGTAATAGAATATCCGTGGCCTCGACTAACCGTTACCCCTCAAGAGCTGTTACAAGTTTCAGATTCTGGCTTCAGCATGGCGGGCTGGCTTCAGCATGGCGGGCTGGCTTCAGCATGACAGAAGTCATACGACATCCCTCCCAACCAAAACTGAAATATCTCTTATTTCAGTCGAAGCATGGACTAGTTTTCCGGGAGCTCTTGGACATATCCTAGCTAACATTAGTTTACAATAGAAATGGGGCCGAATTATTTAAGCTATTTTCTAAGAATTCCTATGCAAATTACACAAACATAACATATAGAGAGTACCTTTACAGACAACTAGAGCATGCAGGGTCTATGTCCTTGTTGGGAATCTGAAATACAAACATATCCTTATATCTAAACAGCATAATTCCAGTGTGAAACTAACGTTAAACATTAATTAAGATCAACAAGTCAGTTTAAATCAAAACATTAATTTATCTACTTCTCTCGTTTTAAAAGGCAAAATTGAGTTAAGTACAGTAAGATCATGACTCGTTTAGAACATTAGCAAACAATTAAGTAGAGTATTAGCGTGTATAAACAGGTAAAATGCAATAGATTATAACATCAACAGTAATTTCTATAAGAGACCCTACCGTCATAAGTTCTATTCCTATCATTATTTGGGGCATTGATTTGTCTTAAAATTAAGCCTTAAAAACTACTCCTGAAACAAAACATGTTTTATTTTCATATTATATTACTATTCAGAGACCAATGGATAGGACGACTTTTACTTTCTCTGTCTAGGACGACTTTTACTTTCCTCTGTCTAGGACGACTTTTACTTTCCTCTGTCTAGGACGACTTTTACTTTTCTCTGTCTAGGACGACTTTTGTTTTCTCTGTCTAGGACGACTTCCGTTCTCTCTGTCTAGGACGACTTTTACTTTCTCTGTCTAGGACGACTTTTACTTTTCTCTGTCTAGGACGACTTTTACTTTCCTCTGTCTAGGACGACTTTTACTTTCCTCTGTCTAGGACGACTTTCGTTCTCTCTCTGTCTAGGACGACTTTTACTTTCCTCTGTCTAGGACGACTTTTACTTTCCTCTGTCTAGGACGACTTTTGTTTTCTCTGTCTAGGACGACTTCCGTTCTCTCTGTCTAGGACGACTTTTACTTTCTCTGTTCCTTGCTCATGAATTCTTGCTAGGTGCGATTCCCCGGTTTCCCTCGGGGATTCTTTCGCTTTCACATCCCCCGCCGTCCTTGCTACAGGCCCAGGTTTGTTGCCATATCTCTGTTACTCGGTTAGGCAGAGCAAAAAGGACAAGGACTGGGCCCCATCCCGCGAATCCTTCCATCCCGGCTTTCTCGTCCTGCCCTCGGCCGATCTTGACTAAGATCCCCCACGCAGGAGACCTGCAACGTCACAGCGTTTCTCTTCCTTTACGGCCCTCGCACGTACCTTCGAAGTAGATCTCGGGATGAAAGTTTGAACCTATTTCACTACTACAGTTGTAAGAAAGGTTCCCTATGACTTCAGGGTACCAACAATGGCCATACATTGGTAATCGAGGCTATACTTTGCCTCCCCTGCAACTGCAAGTGATTGCAATCTCTATTCAATGGGCACTAGGGACTTGTCTGACGGACAAAATCTAAAGACTTTTAGAACTTGCAGGTCGGGGCTGCCTAGGAATAGGGTGGTAATGGAAGGTATGTGTCTACACAACTAGATTATTATTCCAAGATACTTAGGACTTAGCAACTGCTACATAGCATTACTCTACTATAAATGTCAAAAAGAACAATCATTAAATGCTGAGAAAAGCCACTAAAGAAACATTCTTATTAGCGGTGGCTACAGTAACATCAAGTATGAATTCAGATAAAAGATACAAATCATCAAGTTACTGCTGATTTCATTTCAAAAATAATACTTAGCAACAGGCCATTGAGAGATAGCAACGATATCAGTCAACACAATAACATTACTAATAATCATGATCTAAAAATAAGAATAATAAACAATAAGAATAAATATACTAAATCAAAAATATCAATATATATACAATGGAGACTGGCATTCAGAAGTAAGAACAGAGTTCTATACTTATATTTCATAGTGATGCTTATTCTAACACAGTCTCCTTTAATATTCAAATTCCTGCTGTCGTAATCAATGTATATATATATAGCATAAGTGGCAACTGGCTGGCTCCACAATTCGTCAATGGGAGTTCTATCTATTCTCTAAACAGTTGCGACATGTGGCAAAAATATTTTAGGCAAATGGCGGTACTACCGATATCTTATCAGTATTTATGCAATAACAGCATGCAACAATCTATCAACTGAAATAAAATGTAGGCACAATTATCGCCTAGCTTCGCTGGAATAAAAACAAAAAGAAAAAATCAAAGACGGCAACGCTCTGTTAGCAGCAGGAGAGGCCTCTGTCAGTTTCAGCGTCGCGTGAAAGGTAGGAGAGAGAGAGAGAGAGAGAGAGAGAGAGAGAGGTAGAGTGACCGTGGAATACGTTGCGGTTTTCACTCACAAGTCAGCTGAGCTGGGCCTCTGTCCTTTTAACTTGTACTGAAAATAAAAAAGTGTCGCAGAGTATCTCTAATAATAATAAATAAACAAATGAACGTGAACAACCGTTAGCAATGACTATCGATAGAGTCTTACGTTTATGGTCAGAGGGCTATTCTTATTTCCTCATTAACAAAACAAAAGCAAAAAGAACTTAGTGTACAACTGCAGAACTGTCGAAGCATAAATCCATTCCTTTCTGTTTAATCTTGATAAGGACTTTACTGTAACGGCATACACATCCTTGTCTATAATGACAATCTCTCTCTTTTCATGCTATAAATCAGAGGGTTAAGTCGAAGCGCACCCACTCTGATTAAAATCATATGTGACACTATCCCTACTACTATCAACAAAAGTACAAATATCCTTTTCTTAACAACTTCTTAAAAAGGACTTAAGTGTCATTAATTTTAACTTTAAAACTCAGCAAATAATCTCTAATAATCTCAATTATCTTTAATTAGCTCGATTGTAATCTAAAATTCATGAAAATGATAGGGATTAACCATGGTTATCTCTAGATAATCTTTTCAGAATCCTTTAAGTAAGATTTTTAAAGATTTCTTCAATACAAAAAGAACTATAACGAAAACGGGTACCTAAGAATATAAAAAGTCTATCTCTGTGTATGCAATAATAAAAACAAAAAGTATATCTCATTATCAACAGTAAGGAATACATTTTGCTTAAACTTCAAAATCTCGTACGGAGTTGTACATAAACAATTCAAACATAAAATATATATCTTCTTTTACTATCTCGAATTTGACTTATATCTGCTCTCTCAAATACGGGATACAGCTGTGTAACATTCTTGTTGTCATTTCGTGTCAGCTCTCACTCTTTCTTTATGACCAAGCCGAAATAATTTTGATAAAACATTATCATGGCTAAAACTCGCAAAGTTTTACTTTATCAATCTAACATATCTCTTCAGACAAATAATGTATATACTGCAGCTAGCAAAGAAAATAAAGAATCATTCATAGATTCACGTCCTTTATCACGTAACATCTATCTTGGAATCTCTCGGAAATCGAATAATAATCTCAATGGCGGAGTAGGGGACAAAACAAAAATAAAACAACCTCGGCATTTCAACCATATCTGGGCAGGTGGAGAATTACCTTCTCATCCATATCCCTCACTAGATATTGCAACAGCGCATCACCTCCCATAAATACACTCTGATATGGCATGCAGAAGGACCTGGCGGAGCAGGGGAACGATCCTCGCGGACTCCCCAATCATGCTTCCTAACGGTGCTTTCCGCGATTTCACCCCCTAGAGCAACCCTCCCATTATACCCCCAGTCATTCATACTCACTCGCTATCACATTCGCTATATCACTTTCAAGTCAATCATCTCCGTTCTGTAAAATTCCCTTTCATTTACAACATGTTGGTTTTCCTTTCCCGGTCTCTCTGAAGAAGAGTAAAGGTGAAATCTCGGCTGAGCCGTGCGGTCACAGACTCCCTCACCAGTCCTAAGTCCCATTCTAACGAACAAACAAACATTCTACTCCCTTGAAGCTACGTTTGGGTGACACCGAAAAACCTTCCCTATTCTAGGACAGCACAAACTACTCTAATTTACTGTTACTTTCACCTGCATAGCGTGAAATAAAAAAACTCATCTCTAACTAATATCACGAAAATTTCTTATTCTTCAAAAAAAACATGCCACACACGTATCGTAAGATTAATTCCTTCATCCTAACACAAAAAGAACGATCTGTCGTTTATATCTTTCTCTCGCTAAAACATTACTCCCGCGGATAAAAAAAAAAAAAAAAAAAAAAAAAAAAAACTTAAAAACAGGCGCAATCGTAACACTCGATTTCTTACGCTTTAAGAAATTAATATAACAATGATTTTGCACGTACTTTAAAATATCAAAGCTCAGTACAATTACTACAGATTCGCAATAACGAGGTTGGGAGATCGAATGGTCACTTCCGCATTCCTTTCTCGAAAACCACACGTGGTCTATGAAACTCTCAAAAGCAGATGCACGTATATTTCTCACTATAATTCTTACTCTTTAGAGATTAATAGACTGTAACAATGATTTCACGTGCATTAAATTAAAAAAATCGATACATTCGCGTTCTTAAAATTCAATCTAAGCATTAATACAAATAAATGGAACGCACTTCCAACGCAAATTCTTTACATTACTCAAATTATAACAAAAAACGGAGTTTATTACTGCTTATAGCTATTAGTACAAATTATCCATGTTAGTAATGGGTACAGAAATTCTACTTTTATCAACTTATTAAGCACCACACCCCTTATAAGCGGGTTGGCTGAGTCAAAGCATAACTACAAGATAAAATGGCGGCGTCCACCGACCTCAATTTCTTTTACTAATTGTCCCATTACTCACTGGATACAGATCACAAGTACTTAGCTATTTAAAGGAGGTGGTCCTGAAAAACTTCATGGCAGAAGGCAAGGAAGGAGCGGGTTTTTCCTTCTTCTCTTCGAGTAAAATCGTCGAATCGCCGTCTTCTTGGTCGGATCCGGCAACTTATACCTCTTGTAATGGGCATTTTCCCTCAATGCTCCGGTCACACTTCGGCTTACTAAGAAATATCTTAGAAATAGTTCCTTCAAAGTTTTATAACATTCTCTATTTGACCATTCGTCACTTCTCATCCGCAGACCCAAGTATTTCAGGAAGTCGGTCGCGGGAGTTATGGACGGACACTCACGGTCTTTTACATTTGCGCCGTCGAGGTATAAAAGTGAATTTTTGACTCGAGGCGTCTTTACAACCAGGGCACAGGGTGGGGGCTGGGCCTGCTGCGTTCCCTGTGTCACCACGGGGTTCGGAGCGGCCGGCTGTTCATCGATGTTTGAGGCGTCGGTTTCGCTGTCGGCGTCGGCCAAGTTCCTTCTCGACGGAGCGGCGTCGGCGCGTGCTTGTAGGCGCCGCACTTGCTCCTCCAGTTCGAGAATTCTCCGGTGTTTGGCCTCGTCACTCATTTCTTGAATTGGGAGATGTTGGATTTCTGCTTTTGCCATTCTTATTTTCTCTGCACGGGTCTGCACTGGCATTCACCTGTCTCTTCGTATGTTTTTTTTTTTTTTTTTTTTTTCGTGAAGATCGTACCGCACTGCCACCACTGGCGTGGGGCTTTTAGCTATTCCATCTAATGACACCACTAACGTAGGGCTTTTCCTCCTACGTATATTTACTTTAATTATTATGGTAGCGTGGTTTGTTAGGTTAAATATTCGTACCTGATGGGTACAAGGTAAGAATGGACAAGCAGTAGTTCCTTTACTTATATTTATTCTAGAGTACAACGCATCCGACGCCTCAATGCCCCTAAGCCCCTAAGCCCCCACCCTATGACTATCACAATCTATGATCTATTCGTGCCCCTGGCAATCTTCTAACTAAGTGTCTCTGCCCTGGGTGGCTCTTTAAATACCCCCAGGGCAGGGCGTGGCTTAACATCCAATTCTCCAATGAAATCAGTCAGATCTAGTCCTAGCTAATCAGTGCCAGGTTCAAAGTGGAATCCCACCTACTTCCGGGGAGGAATTATTGGGCATCTGCCCCTGGGCGTGTACCTGTGTACGAAACCTAAGTTTATGTTTCGTGCGGTTTAGGAAAGGGCTAACTCTCGGCCTTTCCCACCCTCCTCGGGTACTCCATGTCGGATGCCACGCCTCAGGGGTCCGGTCACATATCTCCTTGACGCCCTCTACAAACACCGGCCGCACCGCAGAAAACAAGTGGGGAGAGTATTCTATTTCACCCTAGCCTCACATGTTTCTCTTCACGACTTGTGGTGTTTTCGAGGACCTAGGGTCCCTTATCCTGTAGGCCTCTTGGGGGGGGTGCATGGCGCCAGCGGTTAGTTCCAGGTGCCTCGCCACAACTCTTGGTGGTCCCAAGGGAACACATGGGCGGCACAAAAACTCAATAAAAGTGAGGGCATGTAATAGAATATCCGTGGCCTCGACTAACCGTTACCCCTCAAGAGCTGTTACAAGTTTCAGATTCTGGCTTCAGCATGGCGGGCTGGCTTCAGCATGACAGAAGTCATACGACATATATATATATATATATATATATATATATATATATATATATATATATATATATATATATATATATATATATATATATATATATATATATATATATATATATATATATATATATATATATATATATATATATATATATATATATATATATATATGTATTAATAACACTGAACTGTTAACATACAGTCTAAAATGGAACGAAAAGCCCATTAAATAAAACAACGAAAATATATATATATATATATATATATATATATATATATATATATATATATATATATATATATATATATATATATATATATATATATATATATATATATATATATATATATATATATATATATATATATATATATATATATATATATATATATATATATATATATATATATATATATATATATATATATATATATATATATATATATATATATATATATATATATATATATATATATATAAAGTATTTATTAATTTCATGACCTTAACTGGTCACCTTCTCAAAGTACAATGGCAAGAGATAAAACTGGCAATTACTACACAAATTGCCGCTCACCCTATTTATTTACAAACGGATATTAACTTTTTTATTTGTATTTATTGTGCCTTATAGGATGCAGCAAAAGAAAAATGCTGCATATATATATATATATATATATATATATATATATATATATATATATATATATATATATATATATATATACATCTATATACATACATATGCACCTATATATAAATATATACATATACATATACAAATATATATATATATATATATATATATATATATATATATATATATATATATATATATATATATATATATATATATATATATATATATATATATATATATATATATATATATATATATATATATATATATATATATATATATATATATATATATATATATATATATATATATATATATATATATATATATTCGTTGTTTTATGTAATGGGCTTTTCCTTTCATATGTATATATAAATATATATATATATATATATATATATATATATATATATATATATATATATATATATATATATATATATATATATATATATATATATATATATATATATATATATATTATATATTTATATATATATATATATATATATATATATATATATATATATATATATATATATATATATATATATATATATATATATATATATATATATATATATATATATATGTATGTATGTATGTATGTATGTGATTACCTAATTGTGATTACCTAATTGTGTTTACGGGAAAGAGCCCAAAGCTCGTATCTTCCCGTCTCCTCATCGGTTCCATTTTAGACTTAGTGATACTTATCATACCTGTCCTTAAAACTATGGATTGAGATAGCATTAACTACCTCCTCGCTTAGCCAATTCCAATTATCAACTACTCTTACACTGAAAAAGTATTTCCTTACATCCTGCAAAGAAGTTTTCTTACCAAGCTTCAAACTATGACCTCTAGTTCTGGAGCCAGCCATATCAAAATATCGATCCCTATCCACTCTATCATAACCATGAATGAATTTAAAGACAGTCACCATATCCCCCCTCAATCTTCTAGCTTCGAGTGATGGTAAGTCTAATTCCCTCAGCCTCTCATCATAACTGAGATTGCGTATTTCTGGCACCAGTTTCGTGGCATGTCTTTGAACTTTTTCAAGCTTAGCAATGTGCTTTTCAAGTGTGGATTCCAAAAGGGGGCTGCATATTCGAGTTTTGGCCTCATATAGGTTACATAAATATATATATGTATGTATATATGTATGTATGTATGTATGTATGTATGTATGTATGTATGTATGTACGTATGTATGTATGCATGCATGCATGCATGTATGCATGCATGCATGCATATATATATATATATATATATATATATATATATATATATATATATATATATATATATATATATATATATATGTAGTCGCCGTGGCTCAGCCGGTACCGTCTCCGACTCTGAGGCGTCAGGTCGAGGGTTCGCGCCCCGCCACGGTCTGAGGTTAGCAAAGGCATGCACTCAGCGTAAGGATTACATCTGCCAAAACAAGTCCTTCGCAAGAAGGCAAAAGTCCTAGCCCTTGGTTGATAAGGGAGACCGTGACGTAAAACCGGAACCGGATATATATATATATATATATATATATATATATATATATATATATATATATATATATATATATATATATATATATATATATATACATATATAAATATACATATTGTGTTTTCTTTTGGCATCCACCATCGATATTTTCTATACAATCCTTTGGAAAGTTTTACTTCTTTTTGACGTTACTGAAATCTGCAAAAGTTATATAAAAGATCTGGGAAAATTTGTTAGAGAAGACCAGCAAATTTACTGAATTTTTTATTGTTATTTTAGTTAATTTTGTTTTGACCAAATGTATCGCTTAGCATCTTTATGTGAAGTTTGGGACTGTTCATATTCAAATAGAGAAAATTGGCAAAAATTTTCTATATAGATGATGATGATGATGATGATGATGATGATGATGATGATGATGATGATGATGATGATGATGATGATGATGATGATGATGATGATGATGATGATGATGATGATGATGATGATGATGATGATGATGATGATGATGATGATGATGATGATGATGATGATGATGATGATGATGATGATGATGATGATGATGATGATGATGATGATGATGATGATGATGATGATGATGATGATGATGATGATGATGATGATGATGATGATGATGATGATGATGATGATGATGATGATGATGATGATGATGATGATGATGATGATGATGATGATGATGATGATGATGATGATGATGATGATGATGATGATGATGATGATGATGATGATGATGATGATGATGATGATGATGATGATGATGATGATGATGATGATGATGATGATGATGATGATGATGATGATGATGATGATGATGATGATGATGATGATGATGATGATGATGATGATGATGATGATGATGATGATGATGATGATGATGATGATGATGATGATGATGATGATGATTATTATTATTATTATTATTATTATTATTATTATTATTATTATTATTATATAATATACTATGTATTATATAATGGCACAAACACTTTCTCATACAAAACATTCTTAACATTCATTTCCAACCATCAATTATTCATCACTCCTTTCAACGCACCCAACACTTTACATCCTTCATTCACTCTGTGACACACATCTGCTTTCACTCCATCATTTGCAGCATTAACCGAGCCTAAATACTTAAACTGATCAACTTCCTCAAGTGTCTTTCCATTCAACATAACATTCAATCCAGAACCATCCTCATTTTTTGTACACCTCATAACCTTACTCTTTCCCACATTCACTCGCAACTTCCTTCTCTCACACACCATTCAAAATTCTGACACTAACTGACACAGCTTCTCCTCTGAATCTGTAACCACCACAGTATCATCTGCAAACAGCAACTGATTCAGCTCCCACTCGCTGTTATCCCCATCTACCATTCTCAAACCTGGACCGCACACTCGCTCATTCACCTCTCTTACGACTCCATCAATATACAATTTGAACAGCCTTGGTGAAATCACACATCCTTGTCTCAGTCCCACACTCACTGGAAACCACTCACTCACTTCATTCCCTACCAATACAAGCTCTACTGCCTTCATATAAACTCTTCACTGCATGCAACAGTTTACCATGAATTCCATATAACCTCAAAACATTCCATATTGCCTCTCTATCAACCCTATCATACGATTTCTCAAGATCCAAAAATGCAAAACACACATCCTAACCCTTTTGCTAAATATTTCTCACATAACTGCATAACTATAAAAATCTGATCTATACAACCTCTATCTTTCCTAAAACCACCCTGCACTTCTGCGATCACATTTTCTGTTATATTACTAATCCTATTAATCAGGATCCTACCATACACTTTTCCTACCACATTCAACAAACTTATACCCCTAAAATTACTGCCTTCATACACATCTCCCTTACCTTTGTATAGGGGCACTATACACGCAATCACCCTGGCACCATTGGCAACATAAAGCATATATTAAACACTCTCACTAACCATTCCAATGCAGTCACACCCCCTTCTGTCAACATCTCCACTCTCACACCATCCATTCCAGGTGCTTTACCTGCTTTCGTTTCATACAATGTCCTTTTCACCTCCTCTCTTGTAATCTCTCTCTCATTTTCATCTCCCATTACTGGCACTTGAACACCCCTTACTGCCACTATAGCTGCTTCTCTATCTTCCTCAGCATTCATCAAGCACTCAAAATATTCTACCCATCTTTTCCTTGCATCGTTCCCTCTTAACATCTGTCCATTGACATCTTTCACTGTCTCTTTCATCCTCGATCCAGCCTTCCTTACTCTCTTTACTTCTTTCCAATACTTCTTTTTATTCTCCTCATATAGCCTACTAAAATCCTGTCCCCACCTAACATTTGCCAACCTCTTCTCTTCCTCTACCTTCCACTTGGTTTCCACATTTTTCTCCTTATATCTTTCATATTTCTCCCTACTTTTACACTGCAGCCATTTCTCAAAAGCCATATTTTTCTCTTCCACTTTAATTTTCATCCTTTCATTCCACCACTCGCTGCCCCTCCTCATGCCACCTCCAACACACCTCTTTTCGGACACATCACTTGCATGTCCCACGAAACATTTTTTTCATCAACCCCCATTCCTCCTCTAACTCCCCAACTTCTCTTTCTTTCACCCTGTCATATACCACTTCAAACCTGTCCTGATATTCCTGTCTCTTCTCTGGCTTTTTCAACTCTTCCACCTTCACCATTTCCCTTCTACATCCCCCCCCCACTCTATTTCCCCACTCTTTTGCTACTACCACGTTTGCTTTAACCAAAATATGATCAGACATCCCAGCAGCCACACCCCTAAATGCATGCACATCTTTCGCTCTAACAATCATGCTCTTTGCTACCAACACATAATCCATCAATCCTCTTTCTTTCACTCTTCTATTTGCCACTCTCATCCATGTATACTTATTTATTAACTTTTTCTTGAAAAAACTATTACCTGGCACCAATTCTTGCTCCACACACATATCTAACAGTCTCTCGCCACTCTCATTCCAACCTGGTACCCCATACTTTCCTACAACACCTTCTACCTCTCCATCACCCACTCTGGCATTCAAGTCACCCAACACAACTACATAGTTCCTTCTACTCAGACCATCCACACACCTAGTTAGCTCATTCCAAAATTCATCCCTCTCTTCCTCACTTCTCTCACATCCTGGCCCATACGTACTAGCAAAAGCCCAACATACCCTACCTATCCTAGTCCTCACCCACATCAGCCTAGATGACACTTCTTTCCATTCCACTACCTTATTTACCACCCATTCACTCAGCAATAATGCCACACCTTCTCTCGCTCTCCTTCTTTCAACCCCAGACACCCTACCTGTCACATCACCAAATGCCACTTCTCCTTTTCCTTTCATCCATCATCTCACACAATGCTAATACATCCATCCTGCTCCTCCTCCTCGCACATTTAGACACCCCAAAACTAGAGTTTGGGGAGAAGTTATTCTCCCCTCTACTCCCCTTCTTCTTTGACGTCTCGCAGGAGGTTAATAAAAGGGGGGAATTCCTAGTCCCCTCGCCCCGTCCACTTTTAGTCACCTCTTATGATACGCAGGGAATATGATTATGATTAGTAGGTTGGCCATGGCACCAGCCACCCATTGAAAGGCTACGACTGAAGGTATTAGAATTCAACTAGGACTGGTCCAGACAGTTACAGGTTGGGTCTTCCTTCAGGACGGTTCTTTCCTCATGCCTACATATACACTGAATATTCTGGCGTATTCATTACACATCTTGCTATTCCATTACATTTGAGACGTCACAACGTTCCGCACATCTGTCTCTTTTAGTTTCTTTTTTCCTCACATTTGTTATTATTTATGGAAGGTTCACAACTAATGGCCCCCAGTACCCGGCATAGTGGGGTGCGAAGAATCTCCGGGGATCGTGTTAACTCCACCATTGGCTTGAGGGCAGACACGCCTGGTGGTAGTAATGGTTCTGCTCTTAATTTTGCACCTCCAAATAGATCTGCTTCTCTCACTCTTCACCATTCTAACATTCGTGGGCTGAACTCTAATCTTCCGTCTGTAGAACAGCACTTGGGCACTTTCCTCCCTAATCTCCTCCTCCTATCTGAAACCCAGCTGTCTATACATGCTTCCACTGACTCATTCCAAATCTCTCACTATAATCTGTATACTCGTTTTTGTTCCAAAGGTGGGGTCTGTGCATACTGCGACACTAACACTCCTACTGTGAGGCTCATGGACCTTGATTCTCCTGACTTTGATGTTCTCTGGCTAAAAGTCAATCTCTCCACTACCACTATCTTCCTTTGCTTCTGCTACTGTTCTCCAAACTCCACCGAGTTTGTGTCTATCTTTGAATATCTATCCTCGTACCATGAGTCCTTGCTATCTTCTTACCCACATGCCGAAGT
>JAXCGZ010001898.1:245000-250000 GCA_037179515.1 Halocaridina rubra
CTTCATTAACAAAAAAAATCTAGTTAATGATGACAGCTAATTTATTGCTTTGAGTAGTGTTAACATATTACCATGATATTCTTTTCTAATATAAATATTTCTAATTCTCGAAAGTAATATATATCAATGAATGTGTATATAAACTCTTCCTCATATTATTCCCTGCTTGCTACTAGAAGAGACTCTAAATAATAGCCTCTCGTATACACCCTCCTTTCCTGATTATTTATAATTGTTTCTTCCTTTTGAAAACTTACAAAAGAGTCCAGGATTTGCGAAGACTATATTAAAGCTCAGTAAATTTGGTGATTTATCATGGTTGAAGTCTCTGTTAGTCTCAGGGCTAATCCACTAGACTTCCAATAAGTATTCTAAGTTCATAGTAACTGAATACCGTAGATTGATATAGCTTTTGTTATCAATTTACTGCAAAAGCCTTTTGAAATAGTTGCATATAAAACATAAACACATTCATCGTTTGCGAATCAGAACTTTCCTCAAATGCAGTACTTCAACTTCAGAATTGGTTCTTCTCTGCTGTAGTTAAGGTAAAGTGATGTCTAGTACAGATTCGACCTAAGAACATAGTTTTTCTCTCGAGCTCAGGTTTCAGTAACGTCCATAATAATAGTCTAACACTCTTCCCTCTGTGTAAAGTTTTCTCTTTGTTTGCTTGACACACACACACACACACACACACACACACACAAACAAACAAACATACATACATACTACATACACACACACACACACACAAACATACATACATACTACATACACACACAAGCTTGACTACTCGGTGGCTGGAGTACAACTTCAAGAGACAGAAAATGAGAGAGATCTAGGAGTAAACATACTGGCAGATTTGTCTCCAGAAATACATATAAATGGCGTAGTAAGGGCAGTATATGCATTCTTATCAAATGTAAGGGTAGCCTTCAGGCACATGGACAAGGAAATGTTCAGAAATATTTATGTAACCTATGTGAGGCCAAAACTCGAATATGCAGCCCCCTTTTGGAATCCGCACTTGAAAAAGCACATAGCTAAGCTTGAAAAAGTTCAAAGACATGCCACGAAACTGGTGCCAGAAATACGCAATCTCGGTTATGATGAGAGGCTGAGGGAATTAGACTTGCCATCACTCGAAGCTAGAAGAGTAAGGGGGGATATGGTGACAGTCTTTAAATTCCTTCATGGTTATGATAGAGTGGATAGGGATCGATATTTCGATATGGCTGGCTCTAGTTTGAAGCTTCGGAAGAAAACTTGTTTGCAGGATGTAAGAAAATACTTTTTCAGTGTAAGAGTAGTTGATAATTGGAATTCGCTAAGCGAGGAGGTAGTTAATGCTACCTCAATCCATAGTTTTAAGGACAGGTATGATAAGTATCACTAAGTCTAAAAATGGAACCGATCAGGAGACGGGAAGATACGAGCTTTGGGCTCTTTCCCGTAAACACAATTAGGTAATCACAATTAGGTAATCACAATTAGGTAATCACACACACACACACACAAACATGAAAATGAGGCCACCTCTGTCCCAACCCAACCCCCATCCATTGGTTGGGGAGGGATGATAGAGGATCTCCATGGGATGTAGCAGCAGGAGGAGGGTAGCTATTAGGAGATTAAACAGAAAATCAAGGATTTAGAGACAATGGATATAAACCTTGATGAAAAAATTCGGAGTATGGATAGAGAAATGAAAGAGAATGAAACATTCAGAGAGGAAATAAGATGTTTGGAGGAAGAAAATAAAGAATAAGGACAGGAGAGAAAAGAACTAGAAAAACGAATAAAGAAGCTGGAAGGGGAAAAGAGTGAACTAGAAACCAGAATTTCTAAATAAGAAGATAACAACAAACAGCTGAATGACAACCTAAATGAATTAAATGTTAGTTCACTGCTCTCTTCTGAGGGAGACGAGATTGCTGCTTGGAATGTCCAGATTATGGAAAACATCGAACAGTTCAGAAAAGCGTTTTAGGAGCTGAATACGGAACATGAGGCTTGCATCCTCTCCTGTATGAAAACTTTTCCTTACCCTAATCCATGCTTTGACCGTGCCTGTCCATGGCTATTCATACAAGAGATAGGGCACACCGGTCGTACCAAGCCTCTCCTGATTTAACTCTCGCTATTTTTATTGTACCTAGGAGTCACTGTACTGCTCAGATTCTCTCCCACTGAAAAATGTTTCTTGCTCTTAGTCAAAAACCTCTCCAAAAAATTCTGTAATTCAAGCTTTCCCCCTCTCGTTTATTCTGATGACTCTATAGCTGGCTTTCCCACTGCTATAGCCAATCTCTTTAGCTTTCATTTTCCTGTCAACACTACCATAAGCAATTCCAGCACACCTGTCCCTCAACCTTTACCCCTCACTAACCTTATACCCTCCCTTATCCTTTCTTCACACAAACTTCATAAGGTATTTTGCTCGCTAAAGTCAAACAAGGCATCTGGTTCCAATGGCATCCCTGCCAGATTCCTTAAGGAGTTTGATGATGAACTGGCTCCCGTGCTTTTCCGTCTCTTTTGCCTCATTCTCTCAGCCAGTATCTATCCTTCATCTTGGAAGCATAATCTAGTGCAACCTGTTCCTAGGAAGGGTGACCGCTCTATACCTTCAACTTTCCGATACATTGCCCTAACCTCTTCTATTGCTAAATTTTTCAAAACTTTACTCATTGCTTACTTCTTGAAATGTCTTGAATTTAACTCAGTTATCTCAGATTACCATTGCAGCTTCTGCAAGACAAGATCTGCTTGTGACCTCCTGTCCTATCTTACTCATGTATGGTCACCTTCTCTGAGTAACTATGGGGAATCCTTTGTCATTGTCCTTGATATTTCTAAAGCTTTGTCGATGATACAACCCATCACTTTTCTTCTGCCTTTTCTCCAGAACCTTCATTTGCCACTCGTACCCAGTCTCATATCCCTCTTTCTTCTACTGTTAACTTCGATTTGCAGAAGGTATCTGATTGGGGCACAGAAAAATATAATTAGATTTAATGCTTCATAGACACAACTTCTGGTTATCTCTGTCTTCCTGACAGCCCTAGTGTCTTTAAAACTAATGTTATATTTACCCTCTTAATTCTATCAACATACTAGAAATCCAGATAGCCTCTAACTTGTCTTGGAGGAATCACATAATCAAAATATCTAAATCTGCATGCAAAAATATTGGGAGTTCTGTTTCGTTTTCCTCACTACTTTAACTCTATGCAGTAACTTAAAATCTATAAAGGTTTTATTGGCCCCTGCTTAGAATACTGCTCGCACATATGGGGTGCTTCTTATACCTATCTCCTTCTTAGGGCTGAATCTAAGGCAGTCAGACTCATTAATGATCCTTCTCTTACTTCTAAAGTGGTTTCTCTTTCTCTTATTATAAGGTATCATCCATTTCTCTATCCTATCGGTATTACAGCAATTGCTGCTCTGATGAACTGGCGAGTTGCAACCCTCCTCCACTGCCAAGGTCTTGTAACATTCACAAAACAGCCTTGTCTCACAGGTACTGTGAGGAGATATGTAGCTCGCGGATTGGCCAATGCAGCCACTGCTTCTTCTTATCTGCTTCCAGACTCTGGAACTCTCTTCCTCCTTCTGTCTTTCTAAATTCTTATAACCTATCTTCCTTCAGAAAGCAGATCTATCGTCATCTCAAGCCTAATCCTGCCATATTTCTTGGTCATAAGTAATTTGATAACTCTTTCAGTCTGTCCTCTAACTTTCGTATCATTACCTTACCTCTGCCTTGCCCATAACCTTTTTCTTTTCCTTCGTCTTAATGTTTCTTCATGCCAGGACCTTTACTGAGGAGGACAGTTTCTTGCCTATCTCAGTGTCATACATAAAAATTACACCTTTTTATATGTGGAAGGTAGGGTGTCTGGAGTTGAAAGGGGGAGAGGAAGTGAGGGAGTGTTTTTTTTGGTGAAGAGCTAAATTATTGTGTGGTGAAGTAAAATAATGTATCATCTCGAATAATACTTGCTAAAGTAAAACTGAGATGCGAGGTTTGGGCATTTGTTAGCACATATGGTTCAGCCAATGAAAGAAGTTAGGAAAAAAGAGAAGAATTTTTGATTATATTAAACGAGTGTGTGGAAGACTTGGGAATGAATGTGGATGGTGTGTTGATGGGAGATTTAAATGATAGAGTAGAGACTGAACCAGTGAATGGTGTAACTATGATGTATGTAGTACCTGGTAGATATAATAAAAATGTGTATTGAGAAAGCATTGTTGATACTGTATTTAAAATGAAGGATGTGCACAAGCATATGTGAGTCAGAGTAGATAATGGTAGAGTTGTTGACATAGCATTAATGGATTATGTTGTGGTGGACAGGAGGGTGATTGGATTAGTATTAGATGTAAATGTACTGAGAGGAGCTAGTAGTGGAATATCTGATCATTATTTACAGGAAGGTAGAGTGAGAGTGGGAGAAAAGTGGAGAAAGAGGAGAAGCGAGAAAGGAAAAGAAGTGCTAAAGGTGAGTGAAATTGATAAGAAAGAGAAAGAATGTGAGCATAAGGATAGTCTGAGGAATGTGTGGAATGTAGTAAAAGAGAAAGTGGAGGAAGGAATGGAAGGAGAATGGGGTTGTTTCAAGGAGGACATTATTAAGCGTACTGAAGCCGTGTGTGGTAGGAAACTAATTAGTGAAAGTAAAAGGAGAGGTAGCGATTTGTGCAATGAATAGGTGAGTGCAGTAGTGGCTGAAAAGAAGCAGGCATTTGAGGTATGGTTGCAGATAGGTATTGTAGAGGCGCATGAAAGGTATTGCGCAAAGAGGAAGTTAGATAGAGCATTGTGAGGGAGGCATAGAGAGAAGTGGATATAAGGTGTAGATGCTTGTATGAGAATTTTGAAAGGAATAAGAGATGATTTGGAAGGAAATGAAAAGAGTGAGGAAAGGTTAGTATGGTAGGGAGGAAATGGTGAAAAGAGCAGATGGGCAATTGCTAGCAGATGATAT
>JAXCGZ010001898.1:260000-270000 GCA_037179515.1 Halocaridina rubra
AAGCATAGGACCAAGTACTGATTCCTGTGGAATACCAAATGCTAAATTTTTTGGCATAATGTTGCTAAGATGTATAGACTGCTTGCGATTAGATAGATACTCTCTAAACCAGCTCGGATCAATATTTAGGTTAGTACATTTACTTATAATACTTTCATGGTTTACACTGTCGAAGGCTTTTGATAAGTCTAATAATACAAGCAGAGAGATTCTTTTCATATCTATATTATTACAGATACTATTCGTAACTTTGAGCAGTGCAGTTTCCGTCGAGAGTTTCGGTCTGAAGCCATGTTGGTTCATAGCTAGTAGTCTATTTGACTCTAAATATGACATAAGTTGGCATGCAACAATTTTTTCTAATATTTTTTAGAAAATGGGTAGCAGGGAAATGGAAAGATAGTTTGTCACATCTTCTCTGTCCCCCTTTTTATGCAGAGGTATTACATGTGATTTTTTCCAAGAGTCAGGAAACTTTTTAGTAACAATGGAAGTGTTCAAAATAGTTAGAATATAAGATACAATCGTGGGTACAGCGTCTTTGATGAATTGAAATGGTATACCATCTAGACCATAACAGCCAGAGTTTCTTAGGCTCTTTGTGGTAAGAATTAGGGTAGCACAATCGATAGGATTTATCTTGAAGTACTCTCTTGTGTTTACATTGTAAGAATTGACCTTTAAGTAATAACTCAAATTCATTGAGTTGATGCTTTCTTGTGATTTAACATAAGTATTTTGGCCAACGTTAGCAAAATAGTTATTAATGTTTTCAGCTTTGTCTTTCAACTCCCTAATATTTTCATAATTTTCTGAGGTAGTCTTTTCATTTGGTATCATGCTTCTTATCACTTTCCTTGTTGCCCCTGTGTCATGTCTGGAGTCATTAACTTGTTTTTTGTACAAGTCTTTTTTACCTACATTGATGAGAGATCTGGCGCGTTTCTTTTCTGCTCTATAACATTCTCGGAGAGTCATTTTATATATATTCATATATATATATATATATATATATATATATATATATATATATATATATATATATATATATATATATATATATATATATATATTTTATATATATATATATATATATATATATATATATATATATATATATATATATATATATATATATATATATATATATATATATATTTATATATATATATATATATATATATATATATATATATATATATATATATATATATATATATATATATATATATATATATATATATATATATATATATATATATATATATATATATATATATATATATATATATATATATATATATATATATATATATATATATATATATATATATATATATATATATATATATATATATATATATATAAATATATATATATATATATATATATATATATATATATATATATATATATATATATATATATATATATATATATATATTCTCCTTTTTTTCTCTTTTTTTTCCGAGTGTGACACAGAGACAGGGAAAAACTGCCCTCATCATAAAGGCCCGGTGACGAGAAAACACCAAGAAGAACGAAAAGAAAATGGTTAAGGACAAGGCAGAGATGAGGTAATGTTGCACAAAGGAAAACGACAGAGAGAAAAAAAAGTCAGTGCAGAGAACCTAGATATATGGAGGATTAGGCCCTGAGGTGACGACACATACGCTTCTTAAAGGAAGATAGGTTATAAAAATTAGAAAAGACAGAAGGAGGAAAAAGTTCCAGAGTCTGGAGGTTGATGGGAAGAAGCAGTCGCTGCATGGACCAATCCGCGAGCAACAAATCTCCACACAGTACCTGTGAGATGAGGCCTCTTGGCGAGTGTTACAAGGCCTCGACAGTGGGGGAGGGATGCAATTCGCCAACTAATCAGAGCAGTGATGGGAAGTTGTAGCGATAGAAAAGCGAAAGGGAAGAAACCTTACGGCGAAGAGAGAGAGAATCAAGATTGGAAGTAAGAGAAGGATCATTAATGAGTCTAACTGCTTTAGATGCAACCCTATCAAGGAGATAAGTATAAGAAGAAGCACCCTGGATGTGTGAGCAGTATTCTAAGCAGGGATGGATAAAACCTTTATAGATTTTAAGCAACTGTAAAGAGGAAAAAATAATAACGCAAGCACAACAGAACCCCCAAATTTTTGGATGAAGATTTAGAAACTAGGATTATGTGATTCCTCCAAGACAAGTTAGAGGCTATATGGATTCCTAATATGTTGATAGAAGATAAAGAGATAGCAAGAAATTATATTATGAAGTCATTGAATTTAACTAAATTTTGAGTGCCCCACAAAGATATCCTCTGCAAATCGAAGTTGAGAGTTGAAGAAAGAATGATATGAGACAGATTACGAGTAGCAGATGAATGTTGTGAAGAAAAGGCAAAGGAAAAGTGAAGGGTAGAATCGTCAGAAAAGACATGAAGATGAGAGGAAGATGGGGATTGTAACAGATCAATGATAAAGAGCAGGAACAGAGTAGGTGAAAGAACAGAACCCTATGAAACACCAATGGTAAAAGAGAAAGGGCTAGATGTTACACCATCAACAACTACAAATAAAAAATGTTCTGAAAGAAAACTGAAACTCTAAGAATAGAAAGAAATGGGCAAAGCCATAGGCAGGAAGTTTGGCCAACAGAGCCTTGTGCCAGACTCTGTCAAAAGCCTTTGAGACTTCACTGGCAACAACAAATGATTAACCAAACTTCTTCGGAAAAGATGACCATACATGAGTAAGATAGGACATGAAGTTACAAGTGTATATTGCTTTGTGGAAGCAGTACTGGTGATCAGAAATAAGTGAGTTAGATTTAAGGCATTTCAAGAAGTGAGCAATGAGCAAAGTTACGAAAATTTTAGCAGCAGAGGAGGTTAGGACAATAGGTCGGTAGTTTGAAGGAATAGAGCGGTCACATCTCTTAGGAACAGGTTGGACTAGAGCATGCTTCCAAGATGAAGGATAGTTACAGGTTGACAGAATGAGGCAAAAAAGAAGGCAAAGTTCAGTAGCCACTTCATATGCAGATTTCTTAAGGAACCTTGCAGGGATACCACCGGGACCAGATGTCTTGTTTGCTTCTAGCGTGCAAAGGTCCTTATGAACTTTACGTGAAGCAAGGATAAGGGAGTGCATAGGGTTAGAGATTTGTAAAGTTTGAGGGATAGGTGTGCTGAAATTGGTTTTAGAAGAATTGGCAGAAAAATGAGAGCCAAAGAGAGTGGTTTTGTCAGTGGGAGAGCAAACTATAGAACCATCAGAACGAATGAGAGGGCTTATGCTTGAGTTGCAAAAGTTTTTTGAGAGGTTTTTGGCTAAGGACCAAAAGCATTTGTCAGTGGAAAGGAGTTAAGGTCATCAACTTTCCTTCCTATAAAGGGAGCCATAGACCTTCGAATTGGAGCAGTGCAGTGATTCCTAGCTACAATAAAAGCAGTGAGAGTTAAATCGAAAGGAGAGGCTTAGTAAGATCGGTGTGTCCGATTCCTGGCCTGGATAGCCATGGAGCAGGCATGGTCAAATCTAGGTTTATGGGGAGTGAAAGTTTTTGTAGAAGAGGGGATATAAGCCTCCATTCCCGAGGTCATGATCTCGGCAACATTTAGGGTTACCTGATCAGGGTTGCGGGACCGAAAGCAGAATTCATCCCATGGAAAGTCAAAGAGGAAGTTACACATAGTTTGATGTTGGGTACGCTCAAAGTGCCAAAGGCTGTGCTGAATAGGAGGGATTGGTGGAGGGGGAGCAAAAGTGGGAGGGATTGAGATCATAGAGTGGTCCGATTTACCAAGAGGGGAAAGCACAGACTAAGAGTAGTTTGAATGGTTAGCAGTTAGAAATAGGTCAAGAGCGTTTGCTGCATGTCTGTGATGATCAGGAACACGAGTAGTATGTTTGATAATTTGCTCCAAATCATGAGTAATCGAGAAAGCAAGGGCCTCACTTCCTCCAACATCATTGTGAGAAGAATTTAGCCTCTAACTGTTGTGTACACTGAAGTCTCCAATGTAGAGAACTTCGGCATGTGGGTGGGAAGATAGCAAGGACTCATGCCACGAGTACAGATATTCAAAGAAAGACACAAACTTGGTAGAGTTTGGAGAACAGTAGCAGAAGCAAAGGAAACTAGTGGTAGTGGAGAGATAGATTTCCAGCCAGAAAACATCAGAGTCAGGAGATTCAAAGTCCATGAGCCTCGCAATAGGAGCATTAGTGTTGCAGTAGGCACATCCACCACCTTTGGAACGAAAACGACTATAAAGATTATAGTGATAGATTTGAAATGGGTCAGTGGAAGCATGTATATACAGCTGGGTTTCAGATAAAAGGTGGAGGTTCGGGAGGAAAGTACCCAAGTGCTGTTCAATAGACAAGGGATTAGAGTTCAGGCGACGAATGTTGGAATAGTGAAGAGAGAAAGAAGCAGATATATTGGGAGATGCCAGGTTAAGGGCAGAACCATTACAAACACCAGGCGAGTCAGCCTTCAAGCCAATAGTGGAGTCAACAAGATCCCCAGATTTGCACCCCTCTATGCCAGGTACTGCATATATATTGGTATACTATTATTATTATTATAATTATTATTATTATTATATATATATATATATATATATATATATATATATATATATATATATATATATATATATATATATATATATATATATATATATATATATATATATATATATATATATATATATATATATATATATATATATATATATATATATATTAATAAAGACCCGGGCATGAAGAAAACATTAGGACGGAGGAAGAGAAAAAGGTTATGAAGAAGGCAGAGATGAGGTAATGGTACACAAAGGAAAAAGAATAAACTGAGAAAGTAGTCAAAGTTTTGAGGACCTAGAGATATGGAGGATTAGACCCTGAACTGACGATAGATCCGCTTTTTGAAGGAAGCTAGGTTTTAAGATTTTGGAAAGACAGAAGGTGGAAAAGAGTTCCAGACTCTGCAGGTGGATGAGAAGTAACAGTCGCTGCACCGGCCAATCCACTAGCTACAAATCTCCACATAGTGCCTGTGAGACGAGACCGCTTGGCGAGTGTTACAGGGCCATGGCAGTAGGGTAGGGATGCAACTCGCCAAATCATCAAAGCAGCGATGGAAGTAGTAGCGATAGAAAAGAGAAAAAGATGATACCTTACTACAAAGATAAAGAGATTCCAGCTTAGAAGTAAGAGAAAGATCATTAATGAGTATGATTGCCTTAGATTCAACCCTATCAAGGAGATAAGTATAAGAAAAAACACCCCAGTTTTTTTAGCAGTATTCTAAGCAGGACCCAATAAGACATTTATAGATTTTAAGCATCTGTAAAGAGTTAGAGTAATGACGAAAACGAAACAGAACCCCTAATTTTTTGCATGCAGATTTAAAAATTTGGATTATGTGATTCCTCAAAAATAATTTAGAGGCTATCTGGATTCCTAATATGTTGATAGAATTACAAGGAGAAATTTCGTTAGTTTCGAAGACAATTGGACTATCAGGAGGAGAAGAAGATAAGGAGACAGCTATTCCAGCTAAGGATTTGGTAAAAACTATTACTACTCTGCATAAGTGTCACGGCTTCTTCTCTTTGAGACACACGATGCCCATAGTGGACGACTGTTTATCTCTACTCTGACTAGATATCGAAGTTATTGTGGCCTTCAAGTATACATTTATATACATGTGTGAATTTATATATATATACATACACACACACACACACACACACACACACACACACACACACACACACACACACACACACACATGAGGACATGAGGAGGAACTATCAGAAAGGAGATTACATCAAAATGAATGAGCTTTTTGCAGTTATTGACTGGAGAACCTTATTTTACAACAAATCTGTACAAGAAATGTATGACATCTTTTGTGAGAAATATGGGAAGATAGTAGATTGCTGCATACCTGTCACCAAAGTAGGTGTAATTCATGCCAGAGAGAAATGGTTCGATATTGGGTGTAAAAGAGCTAAGGAGTGGAGAGACAAATGCTGGAAAAGGTATAGGAGGAGAAAAAACATAAATGCCTGGCAAGCCTACAAAAGAGGAAGAAATGACTACCTAAGTAAAAGGAGAGAGGCAGAGAAAGATTATGAGAGGGACATCACCAGGAAGGCTAAAGAAAATCCCAAGCTTTTCCACAGCTTTATCAGAGGAAAACTGAAGGTAAAAGAGCAGGATTTAAGGCTAAAGAGAGCGGATGGAAGCATCACTGAGACGGACGAAGAGATCTGCAAAGAAATGAACAAGGAGTTTCAGTCAGTATTTACAGTAGAAAATACCCCACCCCCTCAGATTGCAGTGATAGAAGCTCAAGGGCCGGTATTAGAGAACATCAACCTTACAGCCACAGAGGTATGCAAAGCGCTGATGGATTTAGATGTTCATAAAGCTACAGGTCCTGATGACATATCCCCTCATGTGCTTAAAAAATGCGCAAACACAATATCAGTGGCACTAAGTATCATATTTAAGGAGTCATTGGAGTCGGGGGAGATTCCAAGATGCTGGAAACAAGCAAATGTGATACCTATCTTCAAAAAGGGAAGGAGGGATACGGCTCTGAACTATAGACCAGTTTCCTTGACCAGCATAGTTTGCAAACTTATGGAGAAACTACTAAGGAAACATATCTCTCTTCACTTGGAATCCTTCAACTTTTTGTCAGTGAGGCAACATGGCTTCAGAGAAGGAAGATCAACAGTAACAAACTTATTAGAATTTTATGATGAGGTAAGCCAAATCTTACAGGAAAGAGAGGGCTGGGCAGATTGCATATTCCTAGACTTCCAGAAAGCGTTTGACACTGTTCCACATGGGAGACTTATTAAGAAGCTGCAATCAATGGCTAGAATAGGTGGAAATGTCTTGGAATGGATAAAAACTTACTTAGAAGGAAGGGAACAGAGGGTTAGAGTAAGACACTCAGTGTCTGAATGGAGAAGAGTTAGTAGTGGAGTCCCACAGGGTTCAGTTTTAGGGCCACTTTTGTTCCTTGTATATGTAAATGACCTACCAGAGTCTGTAAATTCATTCATGAATATGTTTGCAGATGATGCAAAGATTGTGAAGAAAGTAAAAAACGAGAACAATGGTAGAGAACTTCAGGAGGATCTAAATAATCTGCATGAGTGGTCAGAAAAGTGGCTAATGAAATTCAATACCTCAAAATGTAAGGTAATGAGAATGGGTACAAGTGCAAGAAGGCCCAAGCTTGACTACTCGGTGGCTGGAGTACAACTTCAAGAGACAGAAAATGAGAGAGATCTAGGAGTAAACATACTGGCAGATTTGTCTCCAGAAATACATATAAATGGCGTAGTAAGGGCAGCATATGCATTCTTATCAAATGTAAGGGTAGCCTTCAGGCACATGGACAAGGAAATGTTCAGAAATATTTATGTAACCTATGTGAGGCCAAAACTCGAATATGCAGCCCCCTTTTGGAATCCGCACTTGAAAAAGCACATAGCTAAGCTTGAAAAAGTTCAAAGACATGCCACGAAACTGGTGCCAGAAATACGCAATCTCGGTTATGATGAGAGGCTGAGGGAATTAGACTTGCCATCACTCGAAGCTAGAAGAGTAAGGGGGGATATGGTGACAGTCTTTAAATTCCTTCATGGTTATGATAGAGTGGATAGGGATCGATATTTCGATATGGCTGGCTCTAGAACTAGAGGTCATAGTTTGAAGCTTCGGAAGAAAACTTGTTTGCAGGATGTAAGGAAATACTTTTTCAGTGTAAGAGTAGTTGATAATTGGAATTGGCTAAGCGAGGAGGTAGTTAATGGTATCTCAATCCATAGTTTTAAGGACAGGTATGATAAGTATCACTAAGTCTAAAAATGGAACCGATCAGGAGACGGGAAGATACGAGCTTTGGGCTCTTTCCCGTAAACACAATTAGGTAATCACAATTAGGTAATCACACACACACACACACACTTTTTCAGTGTAAGAGTAGTTGATAATTGGAGTTCGCTAAGCGAGGAGGTAGTTAATGCTATCTCAATCCATAGTTTTAAGGACAGGTATGATAAGTATCACTAAGTATAAAATGGAACCGATCAGGAGACGGGAAGATACGAGCTTTGGGCTCTTTCCCGTAAACGCAATTAGGTAA
Source organism: Halocaridina rubra (assembly GCA_037179515.1). NCBI lineage: Eukaryota > Metazoa > Arthropoda > Malacostraca > Decapoda > Atyidae > Halocaridina > Halocaridina rubra. The sequence continues at coordinate 268,173 of JAXCGZ010001898.1, forward strand.
TCACAATTAGGTAATCACACACCATGGGTCGGTAGGAGGGGTAGCCATCAGGAGACTCAAACAGAAAATCAAGACTATAGAGGAAATGGTTATAAGCCTTGATGATAAAATTCAGAATATGGATGGAGAAATGAAAGAGAATGAAACACTCAGAGAGCAAATAAGATCTTTGGAGGAAGCAAATAAAGCACAAGGGCAGGAGAGAAAGGAACTAGAAAAAAGAATAAAAAAGCTGAAAGGGGAAAAGAGTCAACTAGAATCTAGACTTTCTAAACAAGAAGATAAAAACAAACAGCTGAATGACAACCTAAAGGAATTAGATGTTAGTTCACTGCTCTCTTCTGAGAGAGACGAAATTGCTGCTTGGAATGTCCAGATTAAGGAAAACATTGAACAGTTCAGAAAAGAGTTCCAGGAGCTGAATATGGAAAATGATGCCATGAAAACTTCCTTTGCTGATGCACTAAAGGGGAATGTGGCAGTAAAAGAGGCTGTAAAGGTGGTGGCACAGGAAAACATACAAACAGTTGACTATAAAGAGACAGTAATCAAAAAAATGAAAGACGGTGTGATAGAAAGGGCAAACCCACTCATCAGACAGGCACTTGATCAGGAGAAGACAGTGGTAATCTCAGGCATAAGCGAGTCCCAGAAGCCAACATGGCAGGGAACACTTGAAGAAAATAAAGCTAGGGTTGTAAACCTGATAAGAAAGCTTGGAGTAGTATGTGGTCCTGAGGATATTGTAAACATACACCAACTAGGTAAATATTCGAGGGAAGGAAAGCCGAGACCAACAAAAGTAACCTTTGAGAGAAGGAAACATGTAGGGAAATATTGTTGAGAAAAAAAAGTCTAAAAGACCTTCAAGAATTCAAAGAAGTGTTCATTAGACAATACAGAACACAGGAAGAGATGGGAAAGATCAAAAACTTGTTGGAAGAGGCAAGAAGGTTAAATGATGAAAGAAATGAAGAAGAGAAGAAAAATTTTCATTACAGAGTTCTTCCAGACAAAGGGGAGATAAAGAAGATAATGACAGAAGATCAGGGGATGGGGCCTCATTAAGATTGTTATACACAAATGCTGATGGATTAGCTGGTAAGGCAGTAGAATTAAAAGATAGGATTCACAACAATAAGGAAGATATAGTAGCAATTACAGAGACTAAGTTGAGTAAGGACATAAACAGTGTCACAGTTTTTCCTAAGGGCTTCAGAATACTAAGGGTTGAAAGATCTGAGAGGACTGGTGGAGGGATAGCACTGCTCATAAGTGAAAGGATTCAAGTCGAAGAAATAAACTTGGCTATAGAAAGTGAGTTCAAGGAATTTCTTGTTGCTCGCATAAATACTGGGTCAGAGAGCATTATAATAACTGTTGTATACAACCCACCAATGAACCAAAATAGTCTTGAAGTTTATGAGGAAAGTCATATAGGTACTATTGAAGTCATAAACTCAGTTGTTAACATGGCACGGGAAAAAAAATGTAGGATTTTGATTATGGGAGACTTTAATCATAAAGAGATAGATTGGATAAATCTTGACCCACACAGTGGTGAGGACTCATTCGGGGCAAGATTCCTAGATTGCGTACAAGGGAATTTCCTACACCAACATGTAATGGAACCAACAAGGGCCAGGGGTGGGGATGAGCCATCACTACTTGATCTAGTGTTCACAGATAATGTGTTGGATATTGAAAAAATTGAGTATGAACCACCAATTGGAAAGAGTGACCACTGTGTGTTGTTGATGGAGTATATCATTGAAGATATTCTTCCTGAGAGTAGAGGCACTGAGGACATGAGGAGGAACTATCCGAA
>JAXCGZ010001898.1:275000-285000 GCA_037179515.1 Halocaridina rubra
CTCGAGCCTAAGATACCTAATTACTGTATCAAGGCACTACCATATACACCAGTAAAGGTTTAAAGAATGCAAACCGAAAAGCCTACTGCTTTGCTAGGAATGAACGTATTTATTCTGAATGCCTTTTTTTCTGTTCATATTACATTTTCTTCCAACCTCACTCCTGGCTTCATTTTCGCGTTTAATTCAAATCCCATGCTATATAGGCATCAATAATAACAAATAAGCTCATTATCATATGTGAGAGCATGAATCATATTTTTCCTCTAACATGGACTCGAACCAAAGACACATAATTACTGTGCCAAAGAGCTATTATGATTCTTTTTGAATGCCTTTGTGTTAATAATACAGCTTCTTTAACCCTCACTATTGGCTTCATTTTCGCATTTAATTCAGATCCCAAGTTATATAGACATCAATAATATTCAGATAAACACTCTAACATGTGTGAAAACATGAATCATATTTTACTCCTGACCGGGATTCGAAACTAAGACACATAATTATTGTGCAAGGAGCTACTAACTACACCGCTGAATGTCAAAAATGGAAACAAATCTCAATACTAACTGCTTTGCTAGGAATGAACGGATACTTTTTTAATGCCCTTGTGTTCGTATTACAACTTCTTCAACCCTCACTCGTGGCATCATTTTCACATTTAATTCAAATTCCATGTGATATAGGCATCAGTAATATTCAAATAAACACTTTAACATATGTGAAAATATGAATCATATTTTACTCCTGACCGGGACTAGAAACTAAGACAGATAATTACTGTGCCAATGAGCTACAACTGAAGGTCTAAAATGGACAAGACAGAAATAATCGAATGATACACAACAGGAATAGGACAGGCTGAAAGAATAGTCGAAATACTGAGAACCTAGAAATATAGAACGATTAGGCTCTGAAATGACAATAGATCCGCTTTTTGAAGGAAGAAAGGTTATAAGAATTAGGATAGACAGGAGTCTGGAGGTGGATGGGAACAAGCAGTCTCTGCACTAACCAACCCGCAAGCTACAAATCTCCACACAGTACTTGTGAGGTGAGGCCACTTGGCGATTGTTCTGTAGCCTTAGAAAAGGGGGAAATATGAAATTCGCCAACTCGTTTGAGCAGCAAAGGAAGAAGTAACGTCAGAAAAGAGAGATGAATGGTATCTTACAGTGAAAGAGAATCCAGATTAAATATAAGAGTAAGGTCACTGATGAGTCTTAATGTCATAGCTTCAACCCTATCAAGAAGATAAGTATAGCGAGAAACACCCCAGATATGCGAGCAATATTCCAAGTAGGGACAAATAAGACCTTTGCAGATTTTAAGTAACTGAAAATAGGAAAACTAAAGACGAAATTTGGATTTTGTGATTCTTCCAACACAAGTTAGATACAATTAGGTAAATACATGCATATACACAAAGAGAAAATACCCAAAGGGTGCAGCTACGCCAATGAGGCTAATTTTGAAATGAGCAAAACCAATTAATTCAAAGTCCTGAGAGGCTGGAGTCATACAGATGATAAAACATTAGGACACGAGATCTGACAATGACGTAATCGCCTCTAGTATGAAAATAATGCGTCTCTCTTTTCAGACTTTAAAACTCTTTTTATACGAATTTCCTGTTCGTCATTCACGGAATTACTCAACCGGATTCGAATCTCTGTGTATGTAGTGCCTAATTCTCACTCAGCAGATCCCCGATTTGACATAGATATTATTCATTAATATATTGTTACAGTCTTCTTTAAACGTATGCATATATTGTTATCACATGAATATCTGACTTAACAATGAACGTAAAAAATGTTATCTTGCATATGATGTTGGTGTAAAGGAAACAATATTAACAGTGTATTGGACTGTCCTCACCCTTCAGTTTTTGACATACTTAAAATTTTCCTCTGGATTGCCCCTTCATGGAATTATTATCATTATAATTATTATTATTATTATTATTATTATTATTATTATTATTATTATTATTATTATTATTATTATTATTATTATTATTATTATTATTATTATTATTTTTATTATTATTATTATTATTATTATTATTATTATTATTATTATTATTATTATTATTATTATTATTATTATTATTATTATTATTATTATTATTATTATTATTATTATTATCATTATTATTATTATTATTATTATTATTATTATTATTATTATTATTATTATTATTATTATTATTATTATTATTATTATTATTATTATTATCATTTATTATTATTTTTATTATTATTATTATTATTATTATTATTATTATTATTATTATTATTATTACTATTATTATCATTATTATTATTATTATTATTATTATTATTATGATCATTATTATTATTATTATTATTATTATTATTATTATTATTATTATTATTATTATTATTATTATTATTATTATTATTATTATTATTATTATTATCATTATTATTATTATTATTATTATCATTATTATTATTATTATTATCATTATTATTATTATTATTATTATTATTATTATTATTATTATTATTATTATTATTATTATTATTATTATTATTATTATTATTATTATTATTATTATTATTATTATTATTATTATTGTTATTATTATTACCTTTATAGAGCTGAATATACCGTAGCTACTATTTCTACCTATTACACACCAAAATAAAACTATCTGATTTCGCCTTACATCTGGCACTTGGCAACATTAGGTTAAATCGATTATTCTTAATTGCAAGGTCACAAAATGGCAAATCCATTTCCTTAGTTTGGTTTATTTCCATTTGTTAGGTGTCGCCTTTCCAAAACAAACAAAAATGGATGAATGTACGGATTTGATTCGATTTGCAACAATACGCAATATGTTAGATAAGAGAGAGAGAGAGAGAGAGAGAGAGAGAGAGAGAGAGAGAGAGAGAGAGAGAGAGAGAGAGAGAGAGAGAGATCGGACTTCCTACATCTTAATGGTCACATTAAACCAGTGAGACTCCACTTCAGAAACACGAGAGAGAGAGAGAGAGAGAGAGAGAGAGAGAGAGAGAGAGAGAGAGAGAGAGAGAGAGAGAGAGAGAGAGAGAGAGAGAGAGAGAGAGAGAGAGAGAGAGAGAGAGGTTTATTGGGATAAGGACATTTCCCCAACTACTGAGTTACGTAATATGTACTCTTTCGTAATAAAATTTTTCGAATGGATAGTAAAATGATAGATATAATATATTTTGTCTAAGATCATCATAATCCATTACTATTTGCTGATACGAATATTGCAGTATAAGGACTTTGTTGTAGGGGAAAAAATTACAGACATTCCGCAAAACAGGAACTGGAAGATATGATTGCAGATTTTGTTAATTAGGCCAGTTGACAGAGGTTTTAAAATGGGCAAAATAAAGAAAAAATCGTGGACAGCTGAAATAATGGCGGCCAAAAACAGTCTTTTGCAATTATCTTAGTTTAGAGGAAAACGTGTCGATATATAAAATAATCTACATAAAATTTCCTAAAACAACATGTTATATGCATTTTCTAGAACGGTGCGCTATATTTTTTGCATGAGTGTCCTTCCTCCTTTATTGTGGCTTAGGACAGACAGTGAATGTACACTGGCGAAGTTACCACCCTTGCACCCAACCATCCATCCAATGGTACATATCTTAGATGAAGTTATCATTAGTCATTGCCAGACCAATTACAACTGCATATTTATAATTGTTGTTGTTCTCCTTGACAGGTTTCTTTAAGGATGGTGTGGTTTACTATCTCCCATCACTCTCCTTTAAAGGAATATATATTGTTCACCACAGGAATGCAGTGAACTCTAGTGGGGTTGATTTGTAGATTAATTTGATGATGCAGGTGAGTGAAAGGGCAGCTTCTGGTTATTCCATTCCATGTGCTGTTTCTCCTTCTGGAGCTAGGAAGTTTTCTTACTTTGTATCAATGGGATCATGACAGTCCTTTTCATCAATGTTTATGTCAGAGTTTGAACAGGACAACCCCTTGCATGAAACATATCACAGAGCATTTTAATACTGCCCTTCTACAGCTGCAAGTGGCTGTTGTGCAACTTTTGAGGTATTTGCAGGATATAATGTTGAACAACTTTGAAAGATCAGGTTCTTTGGGCCATTCCTTTTGCAGTCATATTCCATCCCCATTGTGTAGGTGGCATGTCATTTCCCAACCACTTCAGAATAAGGTGATATTTATGCAATGAATGAAATCGAACAGAAGCATCAGTAGGAGGCAAGGAAGCAAAAGTAAATTTACTTTCACTCAGTGATTTGGCAAAGCATTAGGAGAGGGAGTGACACACTGAATCCCTCCCATACTGTGGAATGTGTTGAACCCATCAACGGTACAAATGTTTACATCAGCATTGTCGAATACAAATTTTGTAAATGAGTCAGTTTGAGCTTTCCTGTTGGGATGCTAAAAAGCTAATACTTGAAAATGTGCTACCTCACTATAAGGAGCACAGAATCCTAGAGAGAGGGAAAATTCAATAGATGCTTAGAACCATATTTTTGACTAAGTTTGAGCAGCAAGGCCTATTTGTAATGGTGATCTTCTCTAATTTGCTTTTATCTCCTTTCTTGTTCTTCAACACAACAGTTTTAACAAGGCAATGTAGGGTGTCTGGTATCAGAGATTTCAAATCAGTCAAGAATTTATCTGGTGATGGATACTGGTCCGTCTCATATAATTATGACCTCATATCTTCAGCAATTATTTATGTAGCTGTGATTACTATCCGAAGCCGCTCTTCTTTCTCATCGTTACTTCTATGTTTTTCATACCAAGCATCAGTCACAATTTTATTACCTGTGTCACGAAAACAGACTACAGGCTTTCCATTATTGCTTGCAGATAAAACAATGTCTTCTCCATATTTTTTGCCTCATTTCAGATTTCATTGTTTTCTCAGTTGGTAGATCACCCCCCAAATCTCTCAAAAATATCACTGAAAGAAAATTGACATTTTTGTCGATATTTCTCAAGGTAGCCTCTGAAACTGTAGCTCTTTTGGGACAACCACGTTTTATTCCAGAGGCTGTTTGGTAGAATTTCGTTATGCATATTGAATGGTACCTTGAGTCTGCGGCAACTACGTCAACTACATTACAAATACGGGTATTACCTGTGTTTTCCCAGTTATCATTTCTCTTCTCACCAGCTTTCAAAATAGTGTTCATAGCATGAATAGTCTCCACACAGTGCACAGTTTCACGTACACTTCGAAGTTGTTTTTTTTTTTTTTTTTTTTAAGTCATGAAGAAAATAAAAATCTGGTACTAGGCTTGCCGTCCTTTTTGAAAAGCTTGACCACTTCTTTCTTTGGTATACACTTTTCTATATTTTTCATGCACTGTCACATTTTTCAATCCTTTTAGCTGAGGATGTTTTCTTTCTTTCCATTATTGCTGTAGTCTATCAGTGTTTGTACACCTTCACTTCACGAGTCTTTCCCTCAGGAAGATTCCCTTCACAAATGAAATATATCCCTGATGAAAACATTTTTTCCTCAATATAAAAATAAATGGCTCTTTAATTGTCCTTATTCATACACCCTGAAATAAAATGAAAAACTAAACGTAGTGTAAGAGCTTAAAAGATCCTTCAATAAAGCATTCAAGATAATTTTCCATGTTATATTACGTAACAGGGGGTATGACTCAAAAACATGCAAACATTCTCTCACCTCCAGCGTCAAAACCGCGCACCAAACCAGAAAAAGTATTGAAAATCTTTTGTAGAAATTTTTATTTACATTATTTGATACATCGACACATATTCCCCTAAAGTGAGTTCTAAGTGAGATAATCACAAAAAAAAAAACTATTTTGGCCGCAAATCCGAGGCAGTAGAGAGGTGCAAAATTTATATGTTACTAAGTACCCTATTCCAAAGACAATAAAACTTATTGCAGCTTCCCTTGATTATTTTCCTTATTCAAATCTCTATCGACTGGCCTAAATAAGTTTTTTCATAATGTGCATAAAAAACCGCATTTGTCAGTCAGTCATAGCTGATAAAGTTCAGAATCCTCCATAGTCAATGAATATTAGTTTTTCTCTAATAAGGGGAAAATGGCTCATGTATATTGATAGAGATTATTATTATTATTATTATTATTATTATTATTATTATTATTATTATTATTATTATTATTATTATTATTATTATTATTATTATTATTATTATTATTATTATTATTATTATTATTATTGTTATTATTTTTATTATTATTATTATTATTATAATTATTATTATTATTATTATTATTATTATTATTATTATTATTATTATTATTATTATTATTATTATTATTATTATTATTATTATTATTATTATTATTATTGTTATTATTATTATTATTATTATTATAATTATTATTATTATTATTATTATTATTATTATTATTATTATTATTATTATTATTATTATTATTATTATTATTATTATTATTATTGTTATTATTATTATTTTTATTATTATTATTATTATTATTATTATTATTATTATTATTATTATTATTATTATTATTATTATTATTATTATTATTATTATTATTATTATTATTATTATTATCATAATCGGCAATCAGTCCCTGAGCTTCGATTTTGGAGGCTTTAGCATTGTTTGTTAAGGAACTGGATTCAATATAAAGAATGAATTCCAAACTTTTGCCATGCTTCCATTCCTGAGGGAAAGGCATCAACAAGAATACTCTCTAATAAGATAAGAGTTGGATCCGAAGAGAGTGAAGATGTTTTCCAAGCACACAGACAGTGTAATGCATGGTTAACCCCATTTCCCTTGTATACATATTGTATTTTTCTTATGAAGCTCCTCTAGTCATAATCGTCTATCCCCAAAGGTACCTCCAACACCCAGTAAGTATTTAGTGGACCTGTTAACGGTTGAATAAATTAGTGCAGAATATTAAAAGAAAAAAAAAACACAACACAAGTATCTATATCTTCATAAGAGTAAAACAAAAAAAGTAGAACACAATTATCTATATCATCATAAGATTAAAAAAAAAAAAAGTAACTTATCAATCAAAAAACTTGATAACTAAAGTGCTCCCCATTATATTTAGCATTCGAGGATGACAAGATTATATGATATAATAATTAGTTTTCCTTATATGAAATATTTCTAACTTCTGGCTTAGATCGTAGTGCCAGTTCAACAGTATTTCTAAACTGTATATGAGAAACGAACCAAAACATAAGTCATTTATCTCAAGGATTTACGTCCTAAGGGTAGACAGGAGATATATGTCTCCATAAAAAAGATAATAAATAATACAATTTCAAATCTGATCTCAAAATTTCCGACACAACCAAAATTGAAAATGTTATTAAAGTCTAGCAAGCACTCGTAGTTTTGGAATGCAATGAGTGAGAAAACTCTAGAAGAGATTAGTATAGTACATTATCTTCCAATGGAACCGCGGTGGTGTAGCGGTTGAACACTTGATTCCGGGGAAGACAGACGGGTGATCAAGTCCACTGCAGGACATTTAGATCATTCGGCCTTATTTCTCCAGCTTAAGTCTGTGTCCAAACATTGAATCAGGACTAATAGAGATACAAAATATGAGAATTATTACTTTCCTAAGGCGATGGTGTGCGCCAACATTGAAAATCAATTTTTGTCCCTCTATAAACATATTTAAATTATTTTTTCTATTTCTCTCTCAAAAAAGAGAGAAAAGGGAGTTGGAGAGGAAACATTCTCTCTCTCTCTCTCTCTCTCTCTCTCTCTCTCTCTCTCTCTCTCATGTACAGGATTTAAATGAAAAACAAAGGGAAAGATTGTAAAGCTTTTTTGTTTCATAAGATGGTGTTGTGCTTAAGCATGTTTACATGTATGTACATAGTATGCATGTATGCGTGGGAATGTATGTGTAAATGTATTTATATGCGAGTGTATACATACAATGTATTTCTTAACTTTTTAATAATTTTACTCTCACCTGTGTGTGTGTGTATGTATGTATATATATATATATATATATATATATATATATATATATATATATATATATATATATATATATATATATATATATATATATATATATATATATATATATATATATGCATGTATGTATATTAATGAGTATGACACCGGGACAGGCAAAAATAATGCCCTCATCAATAAAGTCTCAGGCATGAAGAAAATATTAAAACGGAGGAAATGAAAAAGATTAAGGACAAGGTGGGATGAGGGAATGATACACAAAGGAAAAAGACAGAGTGAAAGAATAGTCAAAGCACTAAAGATCTAAAAATATGGCAGGATTATGCCCTGAGATGACGATAGATCCGCTTTTTGAAGGAAGATTAGGTAATATGAATTAGGAAAGATCCAACGAGGCAGAGAGTTCCAGAGTCTGGCGGTAGATGGGAATAAGCAGTCGCTGCACCGACAAATCTGCGAGCTACAAATCTCCACACTGTACCTGTGAGACAAGGTCACTTGGCGAGTGTTACGTGGCCTTAGCAACTCGCCAACTCATCAGAGCAGCGATGGAAGTAGTAGAGATAGAAAAAAGAAAGAGATGATACATTACGGCGAAAAGAAAGAGAATCTAGATTAGAAGTAAGAGAAGGGTCATTAATGAGTCTGACTACCTTAGACTCAACCCTATCATGGAGATAATTATAAGAAGAAGCACCCCAGATGTGCGAACGGTATTCTAAGCATTTTTATGCACATGGCCTCATTCCCCTTTGAAAGGGGGGTGGCCGAGCCTAGAAATACGCATTTACCACAATCAACATAGACCTCAACCACTCCTTTTAGCTCCTTTGGAATAAAGGGTTCCCACATTTTCCCCTCTTACACCCTGCTTGGGTCACCCACAAGATAGGCGGGCAAGACTATTCTACAATGAGGCCCGACAGACGCAGCTGGTTTACCCACACTGCTTCATCACATTTTATCTCCCCTCACATCCGTCAATCACAGTTGACTGAGCTAGCAGGTGCGAGAAATCCCTTTGGTCAACGTCATATATGCACAATCTTCCTCTACTCATTCCAGTCTCTTGCACGCACTCTTCGCTGTTCCACTGACATTCCAAGTGCATTCGATGCCCTTTTCACACCATCCATCTATCTCATTCTAGTTCTCCCTCTTGACCTAAGTCCAATCACTTTTGCACTCCACACTCTTTTCACTATTCGTTCATCACTCATCCCGTCCATGTGTCCTACCCAATTCAACACACTCTGAATTAACCTATTTGACAGCTTCCTTTCAACACCCGTCCTCTGCATGACAATAATTTCTTACTCTATCTATTCTAGATACACTAATCATACTTCTCAAACACCTCATCTCCATTACATTCAACTTGTTCCTTTCATCCTCTCTTGCATTTCAAGTCTATACTTCATACAATATTGTAGGCACAATCGCACCTTTATATATCCGTCTCTTTTCATTCGCTCCCAAATATCTATTTCTCATTATACTTTTGAAACCACCTAGACATTTACTTGCTTCCTTCAATGTGTGATTTACCTCTACATCCACTCGTCCACTCGTTGATACATGCGACCCCATATACTTAAAACTCTCAACTTCTTCAAGCAGCTTTCCATTCACGCCTACATTCAGTATGCCAACATTAACACTTCTCGTGCATCTCATGACTTTTCTTTTACTAATATTCACCGTCAACTTCCTTCTTTCACACACACTAACAAACTCAGTCACCAAATGATTCAATTCTTTCTCAGGACCATCCACCATTACAGTATCATCCGCAAATAGCAAATGATTCAACTTCCACAACCTTCCTTCCTCACTCACTATTTCCAAACCTCTGTCTGATACTCTTTCATTTATTTCCCTTACCACTCCATCCAAATACACAATATACAACCATGGCGACATTACACAACCTTGATGTAACCCTATATTCCCCTGAAACCAATCACTCATACCATTCCCAGTTCTCACGCATGCT
>JAXCGZ010001898.1:290000-291325 GCA_037179515.1 Halocaridina rubra
ACAAATCTCCACACAGTACTTGTGAGGTGAGGCCACTTGGCGATTGTTCTGTAGCCTTAGAAAAGGGGGAAATATGAAATTCGCCAACTAGTTTGAGCAGCAAAGGAAGAAGTAACGTCAGAAAAGAGAGATGAATGGTATCTTACAGTGAAAGAGAATCCAGATTAAATATAAGAGTAAGGTCACTGATGAGTCTGAATGTCATAGCTTCAACCCTATCAAGAAGATAAGTATAGCGAGAAACACCCCAGATATGCGAGCAATATTCCAAGTAGGGACGAATAAGACCTTTGCAGATTTTAAGTAACTGAAAATAGGAAAACTAAAGACGAAATTTGGATTTTGTGATTCTTCCAACACAAGTTAGATACAATTAGGTAAATACATGCATATACACAAAGAGAAAATACCCAAAGGGTGCAGCTACGCCAATGAGGCTAATTTTAAAATGGGCAAAACCAATTAATTCAAAGTCCTGAGAGGCTGGAGTTGTCGTATGACTTCCTGACCGGAAACGGTTGGTCGAGGGCACGGATATTTTATTACAATGTTTGTAGAAAGTGCCAAGGAAATATATGACCGGAACCGTGAGACTTATGGACCTGGCATCAAGGAGGGCAAGAAAGGACAGGAAGCTAGCCATTTCCTAAACCGCAACACATATAAACAGGTGTTTCGTACGCAGGTCCACGCCCAGGAGAAGATGCCCAATAACCCCTCCCCGGAAGTAGGAGGGATTCCACTTTGAACCTGGCTCTGATTTGCTGGACTAGATCTGACTGATTTCATTGGAGAATTGGATGTTAAGCCACGCCCTGCCCCTGGGGGTATTTAAAGAGCCACCCAGGGCAGAGACGTTTAGTTAGATATTGCCAGGGGCACGAATAGTTCATAGACTGTGAAAGTCATAGGGTGGGGGCCATTGGGCCATTGGGCCATTGGGCCATTGGGCCATTGGGCCATTTGAGGCATAGGGGCATTTGAGGCGTCATTGGATGTGTTGTACTCTAGAATAAATACAAGTAAAGGAACTACTGCTTGTCCATTCTTACCTTGTAACCACGTACCCATCAGGTACTAGCATTTATTAACTTGTGACCACACTACCATAATTATAAATATAGATGTACGTAGAAGGAAAAGCCCTACGTCAGTAACCCAGTCATCTTATAAAGTGTGAGTTCAAGTGGAAGTCCAAAACTCATACGTCAGTGGTGTCATTAGAAGGGGATAATCATACAAGCCATACGTCAGTGGTGGCGTACGCTGGGATAAAAGAAACCCATACGTCAGTGGTGGCTTGCGGCGGAATAGCAATATCCCAT
>JAXCGZ010001899.1:0-2500 GCA_037179515.1 Halocaridina rubra
GATAAATCTTGACCCACACAGTGGTGAGGACTCATTTGGGGCAAGATTCCTAGATTGCGTACAAGGGAATTTCCTACACCAACATGTAATGGAACCAACAAGAGCCAGGGGTGGGGATGAGCCATCACTACTTGATCTGGTGTTCACAGATAATGTGTTGGATATTGAAAATATTGAGTATGAACCACCAATTGGAAAGAGTGACCACTGTGTGTTGTTGATGGAGTATATCATTGAAGACATTCTTCCTGAGAGTAGAGGCACTGAGGACATGAGGAGGAACTATCCGAAAGGAGATTACATCAAAATGAATGAGCTTTTTGCAGTTATTGACTGGAGAACCTTATTTTACAACAAATCTGTACAAGAAATGTATGACATCTTTTGTGAGAAATATGGGAAGATAGTAGATTGCTGCATACCTGTCACCAAAGTAGGTGTAATTCATGCCAGAGAGAAATGGTTCGATAATGGGTGTAAAAGAGCTAAGGAGTGGAGAGACAAATGCTGGAAAAGGTATAGGAGGAGAAAAAACATAAATGCCTGGCAAACCTACAAAAGAGCAAGAAATGACTACCTAAGTAAAAGGAGAGAGGCAGAGAGAGATTATGAGAGGGACATCACCAGGAAGGCTAAAGAAAATCCCAAGCTTTTCCACAGCTTTATCAGAGGAAAACTGAAGGTAAAAGAACAGGTTTTAAGGCTAAAGAGAGCGGATGGAAGCATCACTGAGACGGACGAAGAGATCTGCAAAGAATTGAACAAGGAGTTTCAGTCAGTATTTACAGTAGAAAATACCCCACCCCCTCAGATTGCAGTGATAGAAGCTCAAGGGCCGGTATTAGAGAACATCAACCTTACAGCCACAGAGGTATGCAAAGCGCTGATGGATTTAGATGTTCATAAAGCTACAGGTCCTGATGACATATCCCCTCATGTGCTTAAAAAATGCGCAAACACAATATCAGTGGCACTAAGTATCATATTTAAGGAGTCACTGGAGTCGGGGGAGATTCCAAGATGCTGGAAACAAGCAAATGTGATACCTATCTTCAAAAAGGGAAGGAGGGATACGGCTCTGAACTATAGACCAGTTTCCTTGACCAGCATAGTTTGCAAACTTATGGAGAAACTACTAAGGAAACATATCTCTCTTCACTTGGAATCCTTCAACTTTTTGTCAGTGAGGCAACATGGCTTCAGAGAAGGAAGATCAACAGTAACAAACTTATTAGAATTTTATGATGAGGTAAGCCAAATCTTACAGGAAAGAGAGGGCTGGGCAGATTGCATATTCCTAGACTTCCAGAAAGCGTTTGACACTGTTCCACATGGGAGACTTATTAGGAAGCTGCAATCAATGGCTAGAATAGGTGGAAATGTCTTGGAATGGATAAAAACTTACTTAGAAGGAAGGGAACAGAGGGTTAGAGTAAGACACTCAGTGTCTGAATGGAGAAGAGTTAGTAGTGGAGTTCCACAGGGTTCAGTTTTAGGGCCACTTTTGTTCCTTGTATATGTAAATGACCTACCAGAGTGTGTAAATTCATTCATGAATATGTTTGCAGATGATGCAAAGATTGTGAAGAAAGTAAAAAACGAGAACAATGGTAGAGAACTTCAGGAGGATCTAAATAATCTGCATGAGTGGTCAGAAAAGTGGCTAATGAAATTCAATACCTCAAAATGTAAGGTAATGAGAATGGGTACAAGTGCAAGAAGGCCCAAGCTTGACTACTCGGTGGCTGGAGTACAACTTCAAGAGACAGAAAATGAGAGAGATCTAGGAGTAAACATACTGGCAGATTTGTCTCCAGAAATACATATAAATGGCGTAGTAAGGGCAGCATATGCATTCTTATCAAATGTAAGGGTAGCCTTCAGGCACATGGACAAGGAAATGTTCAGAAATATTTATGTAACCTATGTGAGGCCAAAACTCGAATATGCAGCCCCGTTTTGGAATCCGCACTTGAAAAAGCACATAGCTAAGCTTGAAAAAGTTCAAAGACATGCCACGAAACTGGTGCCAGAAATACGCAATCTCGGTTATGATGAGAGGCTGAGGGAATTAGACTTGCCATCACTCGAAGCTAGAAGAGTAAGGGGGGATATGGTGACAGTCTTTAAATTCCTTCATGGTTATGATAGAGTGGATAGGGATCGATATTTCGATATGGCTGGCTCTAGAACTAGAGGTCATAGTTTGAAGCTTCGTAAGAAAACTTGTTTGCAGGATGTAAGGAAATACTTTTTCAGTGTAAGAGTAGTTGATAATTGGAATTGGCTAAGCGAGGAGGTAGTTAATGGTATCTCAATCCATAGTTTTAAAGACAGGTATGATAAGTATCACTAAGTCTAAAAATGGAACCGATCAGGAGACGGGAAGATACGAGCTTTGGGCTCTTTCCCGTAAACACAATTAGGTAATCACAATTAGGTAATCACACACACACACACACACACATACACACACACACACACACACACACATATAAAT
>JAXCGZ010001899.1:7500-85000 GCA_037179515.1 Halocaridina rubra
ATTCAAAATATGATCATTAGTCCTAGAGTCATTCATATCATAGTATCATTCATTCCCTTGTCAAAACCATGGAGGAAATAGAAACCGTTATAATATCATCCATCTCTCTTCTAGGTGCTGACTACCGCCTTTCCTCATAACCGAGATTTCTTATCTCTGTCACTGGCTTGGTAGCTTCCCTCTGAATTTTCTGCAGTGTGTGTGTGTGTGTGGGGGGGGGGGCGATGCACACGTGTAATGTGGGGGCGTGAGTGGGTGGTGGTGTGATGTCGAAAGTTTCCTTTTAACAAGCAATTATCGCCAAGTCACTTATACTCATATTTTGTACTGTACCTTCCTGCAAAAATAAAACCAATGTGGGAGTTCTCTTCAGCTCACTCCAGTTTGGGCTAAATTTAGCCAGAATTGTGCACCCATCTCTGTCATACGAATAACATAAAGGTTTTCTGTAAGGACTTGCATCATATGATATTGTAACACTGTCACTTGGGTCCTGTTTCATATAACTTAGCAGGTCTTTAAAGTATCTTCTTCTTCTTCTTCTTCTTCTTCTTCTTCTTCTTCTTCTTCTTCTTCTTCTTCTTCTTCTTCTTCTTCTTCTTCTTCTTCTTCTTCTTCTTCTTCTTCTTCTTCTTCTTCTTCTTCTTCTTTATTAGTGATGCATTTCTTGCAAAATACTATTCCAAATGATGAACCCCGATCAGAATATGAAGTAACTCAAAGTATGAACATAAAATCAAATTTTAATTTTTGGATCATGAAGATATGATCCCTGCCACCTGAGGTAGGATGGAGTATCATTCTGTTATTAGGTAAGCTACGTTAGGTTACTACTTTATGTCAGGCAAGGTTATTGTGTAATATAGTTAAGAATTTAGCGGTTGACTGGATGCAAGATAGATTATATTTACTAGTGAACATGGAGAGGGATTTATTTTGGCTTTATATCCATTATATGAGCAATCTCTCTCTCTCTCTCTCTCTCTCTCTCTCTCTCTCTCTCTCTCTCTCTCTCTCTCTCTCTCTCTCTCTCTCTCTCTCTCTCAATAATAAATTACGTCTCTCAAAATCTGGAAAAAGTAATCTGAACAAATGAATAGACTGATGGTCCAAGTATTATTAGCGATGAAAAATCTATCGATGATATCGCCTCTTTTACCTTTTCGGAGATGCTTCAGATGACATATGAAACCACAGAGAAATGAAAAAAAATATATAATAATATCTTAAAAAATATAATTCGATACAATATTACATAGAAGACCAAAAACGTTGATCGTTTTTCCTTTTCCAAATCAAATAAACAAATAGTGAATAGGCAGGCATGGGAAGAGCAGCTCTCGATTCTGAGCATAGAATATTATATTAAGTAAGATATGTTTACTCCAGATTCTGCATTTAATTTCACACATGCGTGCGCGTGCTTTTAAAAATGCACGTACGCAAAGTGCACGTACACGCACACATACTCACATACATTTGACACTGTCCCACACGGAAGACTTATAAAGAAGCTGCAAGCAATGGCAAGAATAAATTTCTTGGAATGGATAAAAACTTACTAAGATTTAAAGGAACAGAGGGTTAGAATAAGACACTCAATGTCTGAATGGAGAAGAGTTTGTAGTGGAGTTCCACAGGGTTCAGTTTTAGGGCCACTTTTGTTCCTTGTATATGTATATGACCTACCAAAGTCTGTAAATTAATTCATGAATATGATTGGGGATGATGCAAAGATTGTGAAGAAAGTAAGAAACGACAACAATGGTAGAGAACTTCAGGAAGACCTAAATAGTCTGCATGAGTGGTCAGAAAAGTATATAATGAAACTGAATACTTCAAAATGTAAGATAATGAAAATGGGTACAAGTTCAAGAAGGCCCAAGCTTGACTACTCTGTGGCAGGAGCAGAACTTCAAGAGACAGAGAATGAGAGAGATCTCGGAGTAAACATACTGGAATATTTGTCTCCAGAAATGCATATAGATGGCATAGCAAGGGCAATATATGTTCAGCAATATTTATGTAACCTATGTAAGGCCAAAGCTAGAATATGCACCCCGTTTTGGAAACCACACTTGAAAAAGCACGTAATTAAGCTGGAAAAAAGTTCAAAGACATGCCACGAGACTGGTGCCAGAAATACGCTATCTCAGTTATGATGAGAGGCTGAGGGAATTAGACTTATCATCACTCGAAGCTAGAAGAATGAGGAGGGATATGGTGACGGTTTGTAAATTCCTCAATGGTTATGACAGAGTGGCTAGGTATTGATATTTTGATATGGCTGGCACTAGAACTAGAGGCCATAGCTCGAAGCTTCGCAAGAAATCTTCTTTGCATCATGTAAGGATGTACTTTTTTAGTGTAAGAGTAGATGATAATTGAAATTGGCTAAGCGAGGAGGTAGTTAATACTAAGTAAATCCATAATTTTAAGGACAAGTATGATAAATATCACTAAGTACAAAATGGAACCAATCAGGAGACGGGAAGTTACAAGCTTGGGGTTCTTTTCCTTAAGCACAATTAGGTAGTTACGTGATTAAGAAAACTAAAAGGAAGAAAATGCCTCTCTTCAACCAGAACCACAATTCTACGATAATGAACTGAAACCGCTCCAAAAGAACCATATTGAAATTTCAAACACATCTTGAGCTCCAAGAGGCACTTTCTATTCACTGACAAACACTCATTATCATATAATGAATTTCAATCTCCTTCGAATAAAAGAAGGTATTATTATCCTTCTCATTATGAAGATCAAGGATAAATTTCCAGTCTGTATATAATAAGAGCCTCTTATTATATATTATATAACATCATATTAATGAAGTAGTATACCGTTAAATAAAATTTTCTCCAGTTGACAGTATCTCAACTCTCGGAAGGAAATAATATAATGAAACTAAATTCGGATATCGGAATTGTTTTATGTATTTTCCAAATATAGTAAGATAAGGTTCACTTAACTCGTAGGAAAGACAACATCGAATTCTAATGTAAATCGTTTCTCACATAACTGATTTAAATAGTCATATGAACAGAATTTTACTTAAGGCAATATATAAATACATTTTGTTCTTAAAACCCTCAGACTTGTGCAAGAATTACCCCCAAATATATATGAATACGATATAAAAGAGTTGAGCATTATTTGTTATTTAGAGTGTGCTAATGGATCACTTTCATTTCTAGATCTATAGCGACGAGCAAATTCCAGCCTACAGATGCCCGGAGCGCTTTCCCTTGCTTTGATGAACCGTCCTTTAAGAGTTCGTTCAATACAACCCTTGTCAGGCCAACTGAAGGATATATCGCTCTCTCCAATATGCCTGTACAGGTAAAGTGGTGATTCCCTTTCATTGGGTTTGGTACGTTTGGTGCAGCCGTTTTGAGACCGGCTGTTTGGGCGCTAAACCCATTTTGGCGACAACCCATTTGACTGGCGCTAAGAAGATTTTTATATTTTGAAAGTAACTAACCTATCTTTACAAAACAGATGGAGCCAAAACGGCATCACCCAATTGAACCATTCTGCTTTCACTGGTGATAAACCTCTCCTTCCTATTTGCTAGTAGAGGCTAGTTGGTACTTTCCTCTCTTGACACATCTCTCTTTCTAATATATCAGTATAGGTAAGTAAATGTTACCCTCACCTGATGAATTCCTCTCTCTAATATACCAGTACATTTTAGTAGTTTCCTCTGTTGATATTTTTCTCTTTCTAATATGCCAAAGCAGGCAAGCTGGTGATTTCTTTCCTCTTCTGATACATCTTTCTTTCTAATATATCATTACATGTAAGGTGGTGGTTTCTCTGCTGATACATCTCGGTTCTAAAAAAAAAGAAAAAAAAAGTCCAGGTTATTTCGTGGCTTCCTCTGCTGATGTATTTCTATTTTTACCATGCAATATGAGTAAGCTGGTGGTTTCTTCTGGTGATACATATCTCTTCCTAATATGCAAGCACAGGTAAGTTGCGGTTTCCTCTGCAGATATATATCTTTTTCTAATATGGCAGAACAGGTAAGTTGGTGGTTACCCCTGCCGATTCATCTTTCTTCTCAATATACCTGTCCAGGTAAGCTGGTAGTTTCTCTGCTGATACATCCCATGCTTATATACCAGTACCGATAAGTTGGCAATGTCCTCTACTGGTACATCTCTCTTTCTAATCAGCCGATACAGGTAAGCTGATGGTTTCCATGCAAAACTTTTTTTTTAATATGACAATGTATGTGGTTTCCTCTGTTAATAAAACTCTCTTTCTAATGTGCAAGAATAGGTAAGTTGGTGACTTACTCTGTAGATACATTTTCTCTTCAATATGCCAGTGCAGGTAAATAGATGGTCTTTTTCTATGCCAGTAGAGGTACGTTAAGTGGTTTACTCTGCTAATACATAACTCTTTCTAATTTGCCGGTACATGTAACTTGGAGGTTTCCACTTCTGTTACCTCTCTCTGTCTATGTCAGTAGATGTAAGGTGGTGTTTTTTTCCGGTACTAGAGCGGTCTTATTAATATGCCAGTGCAGGGAAGTAGGTGGTTTGCTGTCGTAGTAAGTCTCTCTATCCAATATACCAGTACAGGTAAGTCGGTGGTTAGCGCTGCTGATGCATCTCATATTCCGATATGCAAGTACTGTACACTTTAGTTGGGGATTTTCTTCCTCTTTAGATCTTTCTAATATTTCAGTACACAAAAGTTGGTTGTTCCATTTGCTAATACCAATCTGTATTTTTTTTAATATATATATATATATATATATATATATATATATATATGCATATATATATATATATATATATATATATATATATATATATATATATATATATTGCTATATATATATATATATATATATATATATATATATATATATATATATATATATATATATTGCATATATATATATATATATATATATATATATGCATATATATATATATATATATATTTATATATATATATATATATATATATATATATATATATATATATATATATATATATATATATATATATATATATATATAAAGAAAAAAAAAGACCCATGAATAAAACACAAAGATTTTTTGTATTGCTTCATATTGTGCTGTGATAAAAGTTTATTTTGCATATATATATATATATATATATATATATATATATATATATATATATATATATATATATATATATATATATATATATATATATATATATATATATATATATATATATATATATATATATATCAGCTTTACATTCTTAAGTCTTATGTGACGAATTTTTGAACCATTTCTCGATACATGTGTTGTTAATATAATTGCTAAAGTGTTTAATAAAAAAAAATTATGAACTCAATAGAACAATTACAGTAAACGTATTAAGTCTACAATATCCGGTCATTTACCAGCTAAAAAGACACACAAAGTAATCTACTTCTTCTACTTACAGAAATATTTCCCCCAAATTACAGTGTTAGCAAGTTGAATTTGTAGTCTTTGTTTGCAAAATGACCAATCAATGTTTTAAGATATGAAACCGAGCTTAATCTCCTTCAAGCAATCCACTTTTTGGTGTTTTATCCTGAAAATAAGTTTATATACTGAATAGGAATATCCATATACTTAATACAAACATTGGTAGTAAATCATATTTTCTTCCAATCCCACAGAAAGAACGTGCAAACTATCCCTCACCTGGTTTGACAGAGGTGATCTTCGAAAAGTCAGTTCCAATGGTGACATATTTGGCTTGTTTCATCGTTTGCGATTTCGAATACGTTGAGGTCATGACCAAAGAAAATAAACCATTCAGAGTTTATGCTACAGCTGATCAGGTATGATTAAAAAATATAGCACACCGAACTGTCATTATAAAATGGAAGTTGGCTCGCTGAGGTCACAGATTTAGGTTAAATATTTGTTTCATGAATGCAATTTTGAAATTGACAAAGCATAATACTCTGGAGAGAGAGAGAGAGAGAGAGAGAGAGAGAGAGAGAGAGAGAGAGAGAGAGAGAGAGAGAGAGAGAGAGAGAGAGAGAGAGAGAGAGAGAGAGAGAGAGAGAGAGAGAGAGAAATTCAACAAAAGATGCCAAAAACAGTTACCCCTGAGCCCTGTGGCATCCATGTACAAAAACAGGTGACACGTTTTGCAGGCCTGAAGAATTTCTCACAGTAAAAGTTAATTCAATTTTTCAGATGAATCGAACGGTATACGCCCGGGACATTGGTGTGGATGTCCTTAATTACTTTGAAGAGTATTTTGAAGTGGAGTATCCATTACCTAAACAAGGTAAGTTCGGACAAATGAACACTAACATGTTATAGAAAAACATTACGTTTCATGTCGATGAGACAGCACACCACATGAATTTGAGTGAAAAATAATGTCCTGAGAAATTAGTTAAGATGCAAAATCATAAATGTTGAAAGATAATTTACAATTCTTGTACACAACAAGATTAAGTGAGTAAAATAAATCGAATAAAGTGTAAGAAAAATTCTCAAAAACTCAATTAATCAGATGCAAATGACTTGTATTTATCCGAACAATTTATTACTGCCTCTCTTATCGTCACCACCACCATTATTATTATTATTTTTATTATTATTATTATTATTATTATTATTATTATTATTATTATTATTATTATTATTATTATTATTATTATTATTTCAAATATTATTTTGCAGATATGATTGCTATCCCAGACTTTATTTCCGGTGCTATGGAACACTGGGGTCTAATCACCTACAGAGAAGTGAACTTATTGTACGATGACAAGGGCTCTTCCTCTTACAACAAACAACGTGTAGCAAGTGTCATTGCACACGAACTTGCACATATGTGGTTTGGAAACTTAGGTAAGACTATAAATGAATGATTGTCTGTTATTATATTCATTTGTGTAAGCTCTTGGAGAAGTCGATTTCATGAATGGTTTTTAGTTCTATTGGTCATCTAGTAAATGACGAGCCTGCATAGGGCGGGGAAAAATCTCATTTTTCTCGGTCTCTATTAAATTTCTAATAACTCAAGCTCTCAGTAAATACTAAAGGAAGAATAATGTTCACTTCTCATAAAAGACGAGTTATCCAAGTGTTTTAATTAGCAATAGTAACAAACACTTGCAAGCATCTTATGTAAGACTTTTTTTTACAAAGGAAACAGAGCAAATGCTCCCCATCTGAAATCTTACTGCAGTGTCTGCATGTTTAATCTGTGAGTGCAGCAGTTGCAACACATCAAATGCTGTATGTACAGCCACAGATTTGGTACAGGAAGGAAAAGACCTCAGCAGCCAGAAGCACACACAAGGTTTATCATAGTCATCTCTACTAATGGTGGTTGTTGATCAAAAATATGTTGAATACTCAGTGAGAACGACCAGCCGCATAGACGGACAACCTATGAATAGTAGTGTAACAGCCACTCGATGAACTGATGAGCCTTCTGTGATGCTCTCTTCAGCAAGATCTATCAAGAGAATATTGCTACTCTTTCAAGTTTAATTAATGGAAATGAGCAAAAGTTTTTTTCAACTAAGGAAATTACTGGATTACTTGCCGGATATGTTATTGATAATGTATTGCATGCTAACTGAGCAGATTTTTACTTTCTCCTCATTATTTGTAATCTGGTCTTTTAAATTTCCAAATGATCGATCGACACCAGGCTAATACAAATATAGATTTCTACTAGAGCACAATTGTTGATTCCTCGACAGAAAACTGAAAAGAGACTATCTGACGTTTGGCCCACATACAGACTCCAACTTTTCAAGGAGGAAAACCATGTCAAATCTGGAAAAAAAATTCAAACCACTGACATGTTTATAATATATTTACGGATATATTTTGAGTAGTATATAGTGCCGTATCAATCAAACACTTTTATGGTGTACGTTTTTATATAGTTTTATATTTCAGTCACGCTTGATTGGTGGGATGACCTCTGGTTAAATGAAGGATTTGCCAGTTACATAGAGTACAAAGGAGTTGCAAACTATGAGAAAGATTGGGATATGGTTAGTAACTTTGCAGTTGAAATACATTATGAAAGCAAAAGAAGTTTAGTTTATGTGGAAGTACTGAACACCCAATATAAAACATCAGAATACCAATATTAACTCTTTCAAACATCATCATCAAAATTCCGAGGAATAAAAAAGCATGCACTAAGAAAAAGATAGCTGGAACAAGGCATTATAAAAGAGTGCTTTCAATTGATCATTCTTTACCCTGATAGGAGGGCCAGTTTGTCATAGATGACCTCCAGAGAGTAATGGTCTTAGATGCACAACTTTCATCGCATCCCATCGTCCAAGCAGTCAATCATCCAGATGAAATTACTGAAATATTTGACAGTATATCTTACAGCAAGGTAAGGTTCTTGTTGCCAAATGTAGAAAGCTAAAGAGATATTTGAATTCTTAATCACTAGTGTATATACTTTCAATTCTACACTTAATATTATCGTTCTGTCCACTACTAAATGTAATAGTTTTTTCCTGTGGTTTCAGGGCGCTTCAGTCCTACGTATGTTGGAAAATTTCATGGGACCTGATGAGTTCCGGAAAGGAGTTAGAAATTTCTTAAGGCGTTTCAAGTATGCTAACGCCATCACTCAAGATTTATGGGATGAGCTGGAAAAGGTCTCTGCTGCAAAACTTGATATCAGCAGGATCATGGACACCTGGACCCGTCAGATGGGTTACCCGGTCCTCTCAGTGAAAAAGGCTATCGCAAATTCGGTAAGGAAATTTTAGAACCCTGTTCATTCTGGAGTTTAAGGCTGCACTTCCCTTTCATTGATTATGTACATTTGTTTCTTTTAGTACATATTAATGTATACAAGCAAATTCACTTAATCTTGATCAACAATTATCCAATATATATTCGGAAAGTAACAATCACAAGTATTTATAATTTTCATTGGGAAGAGAAAGTTTTTCTTCAATTTATCAGTCGTGAAAAGGCGGGAAGTACCTAATCTTCATATTTTGCAGAATAAACTGGAAGTAAGGCAGTCACGTTTCCTACTCGACCCCACTGCAGTAAGTGCTGATGATTCCCCATACAATTACCGATGGGATGTTCCTGTCACTTTCGTTACTGATACGTCTAGCAGAATACAAGTTTGGTTTGACAAGGACATGGACAAATGTTAGTAGATTCTGAGGTGTAAACATATTTTCTAAGTAAATTGAACAGACTAAGGATTGCTTGGAATGAACAATGTTTACATCTTCAAATTTAATTCATATAGAAACTTTCATAGTTTCCTGTAAGCAGACGTTTGTCTTTATCCTTTTACAGTGGTAATGGATATGCCACCAGGTGCTACTTGGATCAAGATGAATGTGGGTCAGTATGGTTATTACAAGGTCAATTATGAAGCTTCTATGTGGCAGGATCTCATCAGCCTCCTCAAAGACAACCATACGGTATTAACTACATTCAGTTTAGAAATGAGTTGGTTATCATTGGGTCTTGTATTCTTTAGCTCTCGCTCTAATGAAGTAGAAATCTTAAGATGGTTAATTAGTCTATATGTACAACTCTTATGCCATGATATTTGTATGAATGTTATTTTTTCGCTGCAATATATCAGTAAGATTGAAATCCATAATGCATAAAACGATAAGACATGTGAAATCCTGATTTTATTTGTCGAAAGAAAATAACCTGAAATGAATTTACATGCTAAATATGCAGCTAAGTTATGAAATGGTAATTCATAATACTGCTTGTTTTTTTTTTATTAGGCTCTCTCAGCCCCAGACAGATCTAGTTTACTGGATGATGCTTTTAGTCTTGCAGCAGCTGACCAACTTCCATATGATACGGTGTTGTCCTTGGTATCTTACATGAAGAAAGAAACTCATTATATACCTTGGAAAACTGTAGGCTCTCATCTGTCAAAAATGGGTCGACTGCTCAGAAAAACGAAAGCATATCCTTACTTTAGGGTAGGTTCTTGAAAAGATGAGACAAAATGCTCCACTTAAGTCATTTATTCCTGCAATAGCCTTGCTCCTTGGAAGCACTGTATTGTACTCCTGCATTCTTACTAGCTATTACTCTTGGATGATATATCCAGTATTTATGTATAACCACTAATCTTTATTCCATCATCAGCATATTTAATATCTTTATATAACTGTTTTAAACTCACTGTAAACATATGTTCTTTTGGTGGATGATCAAGTAAGAAGCATACATAGGTATACATACATACAATTAATTTTAATGTAGGCTTGTTTCAGGAAACTAGTTAAATGATAATGCTTAGAATACATATATTCGCAGAAATACATCGTAAACTTAGTGAAAGATCACGTTGAGAGATTGGGATGGAATGACGAAGGTAGTCATTTAGAAAGGTAAGAACATATGAAGATATTTTATAATCTACACCTGGAGTGAAACAGATGAAAAATATATATGATGCAGAACAATATCTGCTTTTAAGTAGTCTCGTTTTGACTCTTTCTCTTAAAATTTTGTATTAAATTAAAAGGAGAAATCGACTGAACCTGATGGCGCTTGCATGCAACAATGGATATGACCCATGCATAGAAGGTGCATACCAAAGGCTCGTCTTGTGGATTCAAAACCCAAGTTATTTCATTCCACCAAATACCAGATCTCTGGTTTACAAATATGGCATGGAAAAGGCTGGTAAGTCTAATAGACAACTTGCGTCCTCTTTAAGGACTTAAAGTCAAATAATAATCACTGTTTCCTTTGGGATTAAGGCTTCCTCGATTATTAATTACCATTAGTACTACAATACGGCATATATCATATTCGAGGGATAAATTTATAAACTTTGCAGTGGTATAATTGATATACAATATTCTTGGATGTAGCCTAAGCCATCATGTCATCATTTGAAAACTTTACAATCTCACTGTACTTGAAATGAATTGCAATTATGAACATTCATCTAGTCTAAATATTTTATTTTTGCACATCTCGATTACACCCATATTACTAAAAAAATTGATGATGAGGATGCGAAATGATTTATTCACTATTTATCTGTCTACGACTTAGTTCCATGACTTTTATTTCTATACTGTCCTCAAGTACAAAGCTCAGTAAGGTCATTCTTATTTGTTTTTTTCAGCATTTGAAGAATGGGAAACCATGCAAGAACGTTACGCCACTGAGGTCAATGCTCAAGAGAAATCGAAGCTTGCAGTGGGTTTATCCAGCAGCAAAGAAGACTGGATAACTGAAAGGTGGGAAAATGCATAAAATATTAAGTTAGAAGCATTACGAAGTGAGTAGCTTGAGGTAAAGGTTTAGACTTGAAGCTTTTCAGTCCTCTATTATTCATAAGTTACAAGTCGTATCTGAAGGCAGTCATACAATATTATAACAAATACCTAATCACTGCATGACAATGATATCCGGCTCTTTGAACTAAAAACTTAGTACAGGTCTTTAGAATTACTCTATATCAACTGCTAGCAACTTTAATAATGCATTCAGACGCTGTCTTGGTATGGAAAGTGTATTACTGTATATTGGTTCCCTTATAATTATATCAGGTTCCATAAGATATCACGGTTTCTGTCTCCTCATCAGATGGATGGCACTTGCGAAAAATGAAAGCATCGTCCGGGGCCAGGACTACTTGATTATGCTTAGCAATATTGCCTCTAATCCTTGGAATACCCACATCGTTTGGAGCTTCGTTAAGTGAGTTAAAAAGTGGCATCACAATAAAACATCATAACAAGATGACTATTCATTCACATGAAATGAGACTTGGATGACAGTGATACTTATTTATAAATAATAACTACTGTATTCTGGTCTGTCGTTTTCCTTTGTGTGATATTACCTCATCTCTGCCTAGTCCTCAACCTTTTTATTTTCCTTCTTCTTGGTGTTTTCTTGATTAGGGCAGTTTTTGCCTGTCCCGGTGTCACACTATTAAAAAAAAGAAGTCACAATATTAATGAATATTTTAAGTCATTATTTATATTCTGAAACCGAATAAAACATAATTATGCAATTTAATAACTCATGGATCGATAAATGATGCTATTTTTTTTCTTTTTTACTATATCTGATGTGATTTTGCTTTTTTTATTTGCAGGGCAAACTGGCCTTATTTAGTTGAACGTTTTTCACTGAATAACCGATATTTAGGTCGAATGGTAAAAGATGTCTCTACAAGATTTACCTCTCAAAACGAACTTGACGATGTAAGTATTCATCCTCTTATTTATATTCACGAAAAAAATGACTCAGTATTTTTAAAACTGTAAATCCGTGGTCACAATATTTTTGAATGCCAGTAAGTTATATTTGACGACGTAACAATACAAGTTTTAATCAGCTTGGAATTCAAATTTCAGCCAGCGCTTTTGCACTTCAAATGAGTATTGAAAGTTTTAAAAATACATCAGCCACATAATATTATACTTAATCCCACAGCTAAAGGAATTCTTCGAGAAGTATCCCAACGCAGGCTCTGGTGCAAGAAGTAGAAAACAGGCCCTTGAAGAAATACAAAAGAATGTCGGCTGGATTGACAAACATTCAGAACATCTGTATGAATGGTTCTTCAAAAACAGCATCAAGATGTAAGAAAAAATAGCAGCACTATATATAATCTGGCATCCTAATATTGAGTCATGAGCGGGACAATGATACAGAAACTCAATTCAGTACAAGATAGCTTTCAGTAGATTTCTTATGAACATTCTCCATAATGCCTGACTTCTCATAAAATTTCAAAGAAACATTCCATAGTGAAGCTAAACAAAAATTACCTTTCACAAACCGCTACTGTATGAGGTCTATGTATATAACGTTCAATATGCTTCCTATTTCTAATATATCAGTGAATTCTTAATATTATTCCTCATGTTACCAGAACAAATTGTAATTAAAACTGAATTCACTGACGATTATTAATGGAAGCAGTTGGTTAGTCATTATTACGTGATTCTGAAGATGCTGCAGAGTGTGAGAGGAACTCTTATCAGTGTCAATGGTGTCTTTTAGCAGGTGAAATTATCTGTCATCGTCAAGGTCATATGTATGGCCTTTCATTGTAATTATAAAGGTTTCTATTTATATTAATAATGCAGGGTGAACTAATGCAACTTTATTACATAAGCAGTCTACATCATTTAATGGAACAAATGACACGTTAATTTCTATTAGGTTTTTATGTCCTGTAATGCACTGTCTGAATGAAATTTATTCGTTGTTGCATATAACAGTCCAGAATACTTAGTTGTTACAGACATAAGCAAAGCTGCTTTATACCTAAGGCCAAATATTGCTTTCTTCATAAATAATGATTGAATGTATATATACATCAGTTTGGAAGGGTGATCATAATCTCAGCTATTTCTGGACAAACTGCAGATAGGGCAGAAGGGGGTGAAACGGAGGACCTAATGAAAACACATCAGCACAAAGACACCTCTGCAAAAGAGAAGGCTCATGTAAATCTGATAAAAATCAGCTGTCAAGCACTTTAACCAAACTGGTCTTTGATGCTACTCTTTTCTCACCAAGTTAGCTAATAGAGGTCTCACAGTTTCACAGCCCTGTCTTTGAAACTACATTATTTGGCCAGTTAATAATTAAGGGTCAAATATTTTTGCAACTTCAGTCATCGGTCGTACTTTCTCTGACTAGTGAATACTCAAAGGACAAGCATAACAAATGGGGTCATGCCCTGTACGAACATCTGAAAAGCTGCTATTTGACTTAACTACCGTAACTCTTATTATCCAATACACTAAATCAAAGGTGTGGACAATCGCGATCTCTTCGCATTATACATGTTCGAAACGACAGGGCTTTTAAAATCGCCAAAATTTATACATAGTAAGTTTAGGGAATTCCGTACCGAAAACGTACAATTATGTCTTTGTGTCATTATGTCTCCTTGCCATCCAATGTTAAAGAAGAATTTTCTTTTACTTCTTAACTGTTGTATTTATTATAAAGATTATTTTAATATCTATAAATTATATAGCTATAGCAAATTTATGGATAAAACTCTATAGTTCCCAATATAAGCAAGAGGAATCATAAAGAAAAACAAAACTTTAAATGTGTATTTTATTTTATTGCTCATACTGTTAACAAACAATTTTTAAGTGTATATATAATGTTTAGTAATATCGTACAGCAGAGTCAGTGAAATTATGCTTTTTCAACACAGACTGAAAACAATACACCATATTTTTTTTTTTATCAAAAAATCATATATTGTATCATAAATTAAAAGACTTGTGATTGTGTTCCTCATTTCATACCCTTTTGTGCATACAGCTTACAACTTACAGAATGGTTCTAATAATCGAGAATGTTTCAAGCCTTATGATTTACTGTGTACACATTGCCAACCATGAACATTTTCAGGATATGCTCACAGAGCCCATAACAAAACACTTCAAAACAGATCAATCCCATAGAGCTTGTTACAGATATAAATAAATAAATAAATAAATAAATATATATATATATATATATATATATATATATATATATATATATATATATATATATATATATATATATATATATATATATATATATATATATATATATACATACATACATATACCTTGGCTGTTTCCCCCTTTAATTGGGGGGTAGCCGACATCAAGAAAGGAAAACAAATAGGGGGATTACTTTGCTCTATGGGCAATGACGAGGGAGCTAGCGACCGTTCAGATGGCACTGCTGGAGTGCCACAGCCCATCCTCCCGGCTCTTCTACAACCTGTGTCGCTTCACAACTGCCAGCTCCTCCTACTGCCCCTACCACAGGGCTATCTCTGTAAGATGCAGCCCCGTGGTAACAGCAGATGCCCATCAGAGCCGCGTCACAATCGCTCGCCACTCATTCCTATTCCTAGCACGCTCGCTTGCTTCCCTAACATCCATCCTCCTATCATTCAGGGCTCTCCTTACTCCATCCATCCATCCAAACCTAGGCCTCCCTCTAGCATTTCTCCCATCAACTCTCGCATTCATCACCTTTTTCAGCAGCCTTTCATCATCCATCCTTTCCACATGGCCAAACCATCTCAGAACATTCATATCTACTCTGGCTGCAATTTCTCTCCTCACACCCGTTCTTGCTCTCACCACTTCATTCCTAACTCTATCCAATCGAGATACACCAATCATACTCCTCAGGCATTTCATCTCAAACACATTTAGTTTCCGTCTCTCACTTACTTTCATACCCCATAACTCTGATCCATACATCACAGTTGGCACAACCACTTTCTCATACAAAACTTTCATAACATTCATTTCCAACCCTCTATTCTTCATCACTCCTTTCAATGCACCCAACACTTTACATCCTTCATTCACTCTGTGACACACATCTGCTTCCACTCCACCATTTGTAGCTATAACCGAGCCTAAATACTTAAATTGATTAACCTCCTCAAGTGTCTCTCCATTCAACATAACATTCAATCCAGCGCCATCCTCATTTCTTGTACACCTCATAACCTTACTCTTTCCCACATTCACTCGCAGCTTCCTTCTCTCACACACCATTCCAAATTCTGACACTAACTGACACAGCTTTTCCTGTGTCAGTTATATATATATATATATATATATATATATATATATATATATATATATATATATATATATATATATATATATAATATATATATATATATATATATATATATATATATATATATATATATATATATATATATATATATATATATATATATATATATATATATATATATATATATATATATATATAGTATATATATATATATATATATATATATATATATATATATATATATATATATATATATATAATATATATATATATATATATATATATATATATATACACAAAAGCTATAGTCCCTTTTATAAGGAAGGTGACTGAGTTAATGTAATGACACTGCAGGGATTCCCAGTCCACTAGTTCCGCCCCATTTAGGCGACTTTTACGACATGCAGGGGAACACTAAAGAGGTATTAAATCACAATCCACTTTCGTTTTCAAAAATGGCGTATCGCCACCATAAAAGTATTTTCTTAACATACGAGTTTAAGTAGACGTGGCTGCTGAAGTGAATTTAAAAATAAATTGGTCGTTGGCAGTCCTCTTTATTGCTTGGATCGAGAATACATTTCTCTATCAGCCATCTAACTCATGTGCTATGAGCCATACACAAGCAAAATGGTGAATAAACAAATATATTTTACAGCTAATAATGACGAAAAAGCCCGAGATCTCTCGCGAAACGTTCTCAGCATGTTAAAAAGGCTTTTTAGTGTATAAGGTGCCAAAGACTCTTGGGTTACTGGTAAAAATTGAACCTAAAGCATGGACATCCAGTATTTAGTATTTTTGTACAATATTTCCACAGACAAAACGAGGGATTGAATGACTCCCTAAAATATAAAAACATTAACATTTAAATTCATGTGAGTAATAAAAGACATTTTAGAACAGTAAAAACAATACTACTAAACTGATAAGAAATTAAAAAACTGTCACTGTAGCTACTGTATCTGAAAATGGTTCGGTACAATAATTTTCCGTCATCATTAGCAGTAATTACTGCATATTCATCAGTGCAAGAATGAACAATTAAGACTTTGAATAAGCAACAGCCACAACCAAACATAAAATGAAAACACAAAAGCTCTAGGGAAAATATATTAAGTAATTAATATACGACAGCAGCCTACTGCGGGGAGTTAGGAGAAGCATCAGCCTAAATATTAAAATGTCACCTTGAGGTTTAAGTAAGTAGCGACTTGTTTTGCCATTCATAAGAAAAAAATTTGCTACTAATATTTGAGATTTTTAAGTAAAAGACAAAGAAAACTTCCTCTTAATTAGCATAGTAGTTTGAAACGTGTGGTCTGTATGGAAATATCTTTCCCTTTTTGAATGAATTCCTCTCTCCTGGACAAAAAGGTGTTAAGTCTGCTGTGCAGAATTGGACAATAATAGGCCCCTGGCCGAATAAAAGCACTTACATAGGCGTGAAATTGTAATTATAGAGGAGGGCCTGATAAGGAAGTTTCCATTTACCATATATAAACGAAAGCTCTCACTATTTTCTCTTCTGTTATGATGTTTCATCTGACCAAAAGGTATCTCAAAAACTGTCAGAAATGTTGTACATACCTCACTTAGCTAATACAAACTTCAGACTTACTGTTCAACAAGGAAAATTATTATTATTAGAAAAGAATCTTTTAGCGTACTGCATAGTAGGTTCTGATAATGACCCCAAGCGTTATTTTCTGGACAAAAGTATGAAACTTTCGGAGATGGTGCTCAATAGCTCTACATATCATATTTCCATAAACTCCAACAAATATTTTATACTTTTACCCAGAATGGTCTCCATTTTCACCTTGGAATGTCTTATAATATATAGCAAGTATACAATTCTAACTATTTTCATTACAAAAATTACCCAAAAGTTAAAAGCAATGATATTCCAATAGAAATCACCCATACATGACACATTTTAGTCTTTTATTGGTGGATTTACATTCTCTAATTCATGTAATGAATTAATGCAACCAGCGTTTTGAATATATATATATATATATATATATATATATATATATATATATATATATATATATATATATATATATATATATATATATATATATATGTATATATATATATATATATATATATATATATATATATATATATATATATATATATATATATATATATATATATATATATATATATATATGTAAATATATATATATATATATATATATATATATATATATATATATATATATATATATATATATATATATATATATATATATATATATATATATATATATATATATATATATATATATATATATATATATATATATATATACGTGTGTGTGTGTGTAATGACACCAGTCACAAGTTTTTTAACCGTGCAGTTCAAAATAGATCTCTTATTTTTCTAAAGAAATAAGCCATGCCATATCATTAATGAGTCTTTAATGATAACAACTGATTGTGCTTTAAAACTTCACATTTGTATTTGCACAGTTCGGTGCACCGAAGGTCTGCTCTTTGGCAGCTGCAGTGGGAACAACACATTCCTTTACAACCGCATTTGATCAAAATGGAACTGCTCCCAGCTTCACGGATGGTTACCCACTTAGAAACCCAAGCACCATCCTCATTCTTCCAACCCCAATAAGATGGTGATGGAATACTTGGATGACTCTGTGTGCATGATGTCCATATTCCAGCTGTATAAGCTTCTCTCTTGCTGTGTCGCATTAAAGCATCCTGCAAAGATTATACATTTGCATCTACAATGGGTCATAGATATTAGATATAAGACATAGAACATATAATTGCCACAATATACTGTATTATCCCTAATAGGTGCACACCCTGGCTCTATGATTATTATATTATATAATAAATTTGAGTTAAAATAACTGTCTAAAGGGGCATATTTGAGTCAAAGTCTGGTTTCATACATGCCTGCTCATTAGGTGTATTAGAAATGAGATTTTATGAATGGTAGATTTAAACTAGATATTAATGACCTTGGGCTGATACATCTGATCATAAATTCCAGACAAAATGTATCCATTCATGCCATTTTTAACTTTACATTTAAAATAATTATTCTTAACTCTTCCATATATCACCTGAGAGGCACTCCTTGGAGATGGCTAAAACTGATAAGAGGTTCAGATTTGATGATCCTATCACAAAGAATCCTTTCAGACCTGTCTTGCTAAAATATCTCCATTTTGGTAGCCTACATTAACCTATCTGTACTGGAGATATATGGTCAAATGATCTTCCTTTCTTTGTGAACAGCCACCGACCTGCTTCATTGACATGAAGTAATATCAACCCTATGCCCAGCGGTCATACATCAAAACTGTGTAACATTCCAGGGCCTTCAAATGAGATGTGTCAGGTATTATTGGGTGTAATGGAATGTCTGCAATGAACAAAAATGCATCTGTTGCTTCAACAAAGCGTTCCCACGTCATCCAAGCAGTTTTCTTACCTTTTCCCCTAAATGCTGATGTGGTATCCATCCCACTGAAGCTGTGGAAGACAGGGAGAGCTCTGAATTATCTCCATCCCAGTTTCTCACAAATCTTCCATATGGCATAGAGTTTTTTGTCTTTTCCACTCCCAAATTCCACATATACTTCAATTCCTGGATAAAAGTTACTAAGATTAGGAAAATGTTCAATGAGAAGCACTATGACATCTGTGCCTGATATTCGCACCTTGATATTTGAATATCCACTCTGAAGAGCATGCAGTAGGTGAACAATGATGCATACATCAGCTACCTCGCGTGGTGACTCTTTCATTTCAGGAACTGGACCTTTGTGGGCTACCGATTCCCTTTTGTAAAATTAATGTCCTCAGTAGGTTGGAATGTTGCATCACTGACAGTGTGGCTGAGAAGTTCATTCATTTCTTCCTTGTTTTGCTAATTTCTCAAAAAGTCTTTGAATTCGTTTTGATTGGAATTTTGGTAGAAGTGGACACTTTAATTCTGCCTCCTTTTCCTCTGTTTTCTCTTGTTTCATTTTTAATGCTGGACTCAATGTAGCGATCCTGCACAATGTCCACTCTTTTAACTGTTTGTACTTGGTGCCTGATGTAACACACAAAATCATCTGCATATTGTTTTGGAAAAGGGACCTGTTGGATGAATGGTATGTAGTAGCATTCCTCCATCCTCTATTGTACAACAAGGTTTACCTTCAATCTGATCCACTGCTTCAAATACCTTGAGAAGCTCTGATTTGGTGCCAGTGTAAAACCTTCCATAATCATACAAAGAATTCCGAAATCATACAACATAGCATAAGTAAATGCTCAGTGAATATTCACCTACACCAACAGCTATGGCAAACATCATTTTTGATCAGTTGCTGTTTGGATCTGAACAGGGATTTATTTCGGGAAAAGAAAATCTAACTGAGAAAACAGTTGGAAGGAGTCATATCATGTCCCTCAATTCAAGCTTCTAGAATACATTCCACGCATCATATGCACTTGATTTTTCAAAATGACTTAACTCGACATTGAGCTAAAATAATATTTGGAGCTTACATACATACATACATACATACATACATGCATACATACATACACACACACACACACCTTTTGGAATCCGCACTTGAAAAAGCACATAGCTAAGCTTGAAAAAGTTCAAAGACATGCCACGAAACTGGTGCCAGAAATACGCAATCTCAGTTATGATGAGAGGCTGAGGGAATTAGACTTACCATCACTCGAAGCTAGAAGAGTGAGGGGGGATATGGTGACAGTCTTTAAATTCCTTCATGGTTATGATAGAGTGGATAGGGATCGATATTTTGATATGGCTGGCTCTAGAACTAGAGGTCATAGTTTGAAGCTTCGTAAGAAAACTTCTTTGCAGGATGTAAGGAAATACTTTTTCAGTGTAAGAGTAGTTGATAATTGGAATTGGCTAAGCGAGGAGGTAGTTAATGGTATCTCAATCCATAGTTTTAAGGACAGGTATGATAAGTATCACTAAGTATAAAATGGAACCGATGAGGAGACGGGAAGATACGAGCTTTGGGCTCTTTCCCGTAAACACAATTAGGTAATCAATTAGGTAATCACACACACACACACATATATATATATATATATATATATATATATATATATATATATATATATATATATATATATATATATATATATATAGAGAGAGAGAGAGAGAGAGAGAGAGAGAGAGAGAGAGAGAGAGAGAGAGAGAATCTGACACCCTTGGGTGCGGTCACTGAAAGTTTGGCACTTTTGTCTAGAAAATAACACTTGGATCCTTTTTTTTTTTTTTTTTTTTTACCGTAACGGAGCGTACTAGTAGAATTGCATCTATATACTCAAAACAAAAACAAAAACAAAAACATTTATTTCCATTTTGTACAATGGTTATTCAACACTAATAGTAACTTATAAGTAGACATGTAATTAAACTAACAAATAAGAGGGTTATACATATAGTTAAATTAAATGTAGCTTTCATAGAAAATAATAATGCTGTAATAAAAATGTTACAATAATGTTAATAATAAAGTAGTAAGTATGCCACTAGATACAGGATCGTTATTATCGGCATCATTTCCATATTTGTTTCCTTACAATGAGAATAATTAGTTCTTAATGAGCAGCAACTATTTGTCCAAATGAAAACTGTATAGTTTGCCTTTGAAAGCTGTGAAAGAGGATGCATTTTTAAGATGCTCTGGAATATTATTCCAGAGTGTTGGCCCTTTGATAGTGATCATCTTTGAACCTGCTTCTGTGTTTGTTCTGTGAATAAAGAGCTCACTGCTCTGTCTTGTGTTGGGTCCCCTTATATCCCTGACTGTTTTTAAATCAAATAGCCAGCTAGGATAATGATGGTCCAAAATTTTGAATACAAAAACATAAATAGCATAAGCAACCTTATTTTCTGCCCGCAGCCACCCAAGTTTATTGAGAGCTGGTGTGATGTGGTCATATTTTCTTATTCCTCCCAGGGCATCTCGAGCTGCAAAATTAATAAGCTTCTGTATTCTGTTTATCTGAGTCTTAGTGGTAGCTCCCCAAACATTTGTGCAGTAATTAATGTGACTTAGGGCTAGAGATTCAACAACAGTTATTCGAGTGGTAGTCTCAAAATTGTCTTTTATACGTGATAAGTACATTAATGTTCCTGTAACCTTTTTGCATACTTTATCTATGTGGGAATCAAACAACATGTGGTTATCAAAGTTAATTCCTAGGTTTTTGACTGTTTTGCTAGGTGTGATAATATTGTCGCAAAAATTAATTGTTGTGTTTTCTGGAATTTGTGCTATGTGGAACCTTGAACCAATAAATATGCACTGTGTTTTACTTTCGTTAATTAGCAGCCCAATTTCTTGGAAATAGGTTTTAATTTTTGACAGAGTGTTTTCTGCTCTTAAAGTTAGCTCTGGGAGATTATTAATATCACCACTCAAGGAGTAGTTGAGTGTCATCTGCATATTGTACGACTAGACAGTCAGAAATGAAAGAAGATAGATCATTTACGTAAATGGAGAAGAGGATAGGACCAAGTACTGATCCCTGTGGAACACCAAATGATACATTTTTTGGCACAGAGATAATGTTGTTAAGACGTATGGACTGTTTACGATTAGATAGATACTCGCTAAACCAGCTTGGATCAATATTTAAGTTAATACATTTACTTAAAAGAATTTAATGGTTTACACTGTCGAAGGCTTTTGATAGGTCTAATAATAGGAGAAGAGATATTTTTTTCATATCTATATTATTATATATACTATTCGTAACTTTAAGCAGTGCAGTTTCCGTCGAAAGTTTCGGTCTGAAACCATGCTGGTTGATACTTATTATTCTATTTGATTCTAAATATGACATAAGTTGGCATGCAACAATTTTTTCTAATATTTTAGAGAAAATGGGTAGGAGGGAAATGGGACGATAGTTTGTCACATCTTCTCTGTCCCCCTTTTTATGTAGAGGTATTACATGTGCTATTTTCCAAGAGTCAGGAAACTTTTTAGTAACAATGGAAGTGTTCATAATAGTTAGAATATAGGATGCAATCACGGGTAGAGCATCTTTGATGAACTGAAATGGTATACCATCTGAACCATAAGAGCCAGAGTTTCTTAGGCTCTTTATGGTAAGAATTAGGGTAGCACAATCGATAGGAATAAGCTTGAAGTACTCTCTTGTGTTTTCATTGGAAGAATTGTCATTTAAGCAATTACTCATATTCACTGAGTTGATGTTTTCTTGAGTTTTTTCATATGTATTTTTGCCAACGTTAGCAAAATAGTTATTAAAGTTTTCTGCTTTGTCTTTCAACTCCGTAATATTTTCATAACTTTCTGAGGTACTCTTTTCATTTGGTATCATGCTTCTTATCACTTTCCATGTTGCTGCTGTATCATGTCTAGAGTCATTAAATTGTTTTTTGTAAAAGTCTTTTTTACTTACACTGATGAGAGATCTGACACGTTTCTTTTCTGTTTTATAACGTTCTCGGAGAGTCATATCATATCTATTCATTTTTAGCTCTTTTTGTATTTGATTTCTGATTTGCATTGCCTCTTTGATGTCATTAGTTAGCCAGGGGGCTGAGGGGCGGGTTATTTTTCTTGTTACAATGGGTGCACAACTATCTAAGCATTCAAGGAAGACTTTTGTTAGAATCTCAACCTGCAAATCGACGTTATCTGTGTATTTAATTCTATTAAGTGCATTTGTGTTGTTGATTAATGTTTCACAAAAGATATCAGGGGAGTAATTTTTTAGACACCGGAATGTCTTGAGGAGAGGCTTCCTTTTCGGCTTGTTTATGTTTAGCATAGCAATGTTCAGCTCGTGGTCTGCAATTGGGCAGGGAACTACGTCCCAATAGAGTATACTTTCCACTTTATTTGTTATTATCAGATCTATAAGAGTCCTAGAATTGGGGGTTATGCGGGTCGGTTTTGTCACTATTTGTGTTAACTTCACAGTGTTGATCACCCTTTTCATTTTGTTATCTGCTGAGAGCAAGTCATCATTAAAATCACCAAGTATGTATATGGGTTTATGACGCACACAGATATTTCTGAATGTTTCTAGTAGATGATTGAATGAACTGGTAGGTGCTTTAGGGTGACGGTAAACACACCCTACAATGAAAGATGGAAGTTTCTGATACTGCACAGTGATCCATAAATCTTCGAGCTCCTCAGTTTTTTCTAAACCTGTGGCTATTTCTGATGCACTAAGATAATTTCTAACATAAATACAAACCCCACCCCCTCTGCCATGGTCATTGCGAAACATTTTAAACTCTGGAATATTCACATATCTATTTTCAGTTGTAGGAGGAAGCCAAGTTTCACTTACACAGAGGATGTCTATGTTGTAGTCTTTTGTTAGCATTATTATTTCCTCAAAATGAGCGAGCAGGGACTGAGCGTTCACATGTACTAATGTTACATTCTTACC
The DNA here is from genome assembly GCA_037179515.1 of Halocaridina rubra. NCBI lineage: Eukaryota > Metazoa > Arthropoda > Malacostraca > Decapoda > Atyidae > Halocaridina > Halocaridina rubra. The sequence continues at coordinate 31,551 of JAXCGZ010001899.1, forward strand.
ATGTTTCATTGGGGTGGTATCCATAGTCATAGTTGTAGTTTCGACTGTGTGATTCTGCTGGGAATTCATCATTGTAGTGTGTTCTGGGGTTAGCCCATGGATCCTGGTGTCTGTACCTGCCGTTGGATGTGTAACGCTGGTTTGAGTACGTGCCGTGGTATGATCGGGCCTTCCCAAAGTTTGTATGCCTAGGTGAGTGTCTAGGGTTGTAAGAGCCATCACTCCAGGAGAAGTCTCTTGTGCGTGGACGGCGATAAGAGAGGTTTGTATCGTGTCTCTTTCTGTAGTCTCGCGAATAGGGGATTGTTTCATTAGCTCTTTGCTGTTTATTTTGGTATGACTGTAGTTTGGGATATTTTGTAGAATACCCAGGTTGTGTCCATTGTTTGCCCCCACGAAATGGCTGGACACTTGTGCCTGTAGGCCATTGATTCAGTTTGTAAGGCACATATTCAAATCCTTTCGATATCGTTATTGCGAAGGAAACCCAGTTTGGTTTGCGAGAAAGCTCCTTAATCAAGACTTCTTCAGAAGGAATGCCTTGATTTGTCAATGTATTACGTATCTCTCTCTCAAAGGGGTTGCCAGGAATGCGAATATATATTTGAGCTGTAACCCTTGCACTTGCATTATTGGGCAACTGTGGCTGTGGGGGAGAGGACTTCGATGGAATGTTTAGAATAGAGACTGCTGCTATTTTGTCTTTTCTGTTTTCTTCATTGTTTTGCAGACTATTGCTGGGTTGGTTATTTGTGCTGGAAGATGTAATTTGGGTGTCCTGGTTAGTGATAGTTGCTGTGTTGTTAGGAGTAGTGGAGATTGACTCTATATCTTCTTCGCTGTTTTGCAACTCTTTATCAGGTTGGTTGTTTGTGCTGGGAAGAATCTTGTTCTGGTTAGTGCCTGTTGTTGTATTGTTAGGAGTAGAGGGAAAGGACGCTGTTGTTTCATCACTATTTTGTAACCTGTTACTGATTTGATTATTTATGCTAGATGGTGTATTCAGGTTGTCTTGATGACTATCACTTTTATCTGGATCTACCTCTTCTTCACTACCACTGTCACATTCGTCACTCAATGCACTGAAGGAATTGTGAGTAGAGACAGAAAACCTAGTTTGCAAAACCTGAGGGTTGTTGATAGAAGGGACATCATCGTTGTTAGGTGACAGCACTGAACTGAGAGGTGGAGATGTTTCTAATAGCAGTTTCAACCTAGAATTATCTCTTTTAAGTAGGACAATGTCAGATTCTAGTAAACCCACCTTGTGTTGTAAGGCTTTCACCTTTTCAGCATCTGCTTCCAAAATTTTCACCTTATCTGCAAGACTTTCTATCATTCGATGTAGGTCTCCTAGGTCGTGTGTTTTTTTAGACTCTATGGATTTTACAACCGAAGTTTGAGGTTGAAAGAGTTTGTCAAGTTCACCATTCATTGAGATATTCAGGACACTTGCGCTAAAAATTATTATGTTTGTAATTATCTCTTTTTTTACACATTTTTTTATGATGTGTTTACCACTGTATTGGGGAAAGAGTTCCACTACCTTCGAAAGCAAAAGTTGACTTGTTTTGTACAGAGTAACTTTTTTAATTTTTTCCAATTCCCTTCTGATGCCCTCACGTGAATATACGAATATTCTGTCCAGAGATGATATAAACACTTCGGGAAAATTATCAGTATTTACACACGTAAGGTCATAAAGGTCAACATTTTCCGATGAGGACATTCTGGTGTGAATGGGAGGGAAACTGCGGTATGAGGGGAACTGCAGGTTCACCTAAGAAAGGTCCTTTTTAGATGATCATTCTGCTTTACAGGTTAATGTGCTCTTACTTTTTAGGTATACAGGAGAGATTTCTTAGAAGACCAAAAACTATTAAACATGTTCTTTACGTGTCAACGATACTAATTATTATTGTACTCATGGGTAAATAAAACAATATACAAGTATATTCAAATTTCTGACAATTTAGGAGTTATTAGGCTGTATAATAATAATAATAATAATAATAATAATAATAATAATAATAATAATAATAATAATAATAATAATAATAGTAATAATAATAATAATAATAATAATTATTATTATTATTATTATTATTATTACTATTATCATCATTATTATTATTATTATTATTATTATTATTATTATTATTATTATTATTATTATTATTATTACGCTCCTTATGAGGAGCGACAAGCCCATTACAAAATTGCTGATGACAGGGAAGTCGTGACTCGCATGACACGCTGTCTTAATCTAAAAAACAAAATAAAAAAAATATAATTAGCATCCACCAAAGTGTGGGTGTCGCCAAGGAATTATATATAACTAAATGAACAAATGTAAACACATACTGACATACGTCAATACCAAGCTGTCTGTGGGGTATCAGGTCATCTCCCTAAGAGGAGCGACAAACCCATTACGAAAGTGCTGATGGCAGGAAATTATTATTATTATTATTATTATTATTATTATTATTATTATTATTATTATTATTATTATTATTAGTATTAGTATTATTATTATTATACCGATAAATAATAAGACACCTATGGCGAAATATTTATTAGAATATCTAAAATTTCTCTCTATTTTAATCTTTATCTTTCCTGAGCTATGCACGAAACTTTGTCATATACTTTTCTGGCGTTTGACAAAAAATTAACCAAATTTCAGAATTATGACTGATGAGAGTAATGGAGCTCATCCATAACTATCCGAACGAGAGGGAACTGACGGGCAAAGAAATTAAATTACTATAATCTCTCTGAGTTGCTTTCAATAAACACATACCCTGGATGAGAGAAACCACTATGTGAGTCGTGGGTGTGTTCGGATCTGAAGCCTATGATTAAGTTATACAACTGGTGTTTGAAACAGTTACTGGGAGTGAGGCGAACAACATGTAGTGACGTTTGTTATGTTGAATCTGGATACCCTCCATTGCCAGATCTTGTAAAATATAAACAGCATAAGTTCTTTCACAGAATGTGGCAAGAAAGATCCGAGTACCGAGATGACCCGCTTTCATTTGCTATTAGGACTGTCACTGAGGCGAATTATGTTACAGGTAGATTGGTGAGCGGATATATATCACGAGAGCCAGTAGATCTGAGCGTTGTGATGAGAGATGTTGTGTCTGGGATTAGGAACAGTGAGTCATCTAGACGTAAGATATATAAAGAAATTAACCCATCTTTTGACGTACATCATGTTTATAAGCAAAGACACTATTAATGAACTGCACAGACTGTCATTTACTCGTTTTCGCATGTGTGGACGTTCATTGGTGTGTGAGATAGGGCGGTGGAACAGGCGAGGGCGGGGGCGGTTGCTGCCAGAGGAACGTTTGTGTATGTGTGATGTACAGAATGAACGACACGTGGTTCAATATTGTCCGCTCACCGGTCAACTTAGGCAGAGTCATAATTTTGATACTTTGGAACAGTTAATGCATTCTGATCAATTCACGCCTGATACCGTATGTATGATAATTCATAATATTTTAGCATTGTATTGAACGGTGAAGGTATGGAGGCCATGTTTATTTTTTGCAATAAATTGCTCATTCCATATTGCCAGTTATGCCATCTATATTTGATAATGGTTTAGTTTTTGGACTACAATTTAAACTTTTGATTATAATTTTTATATGAGATTTGTATTATTGAAGAGAGTAACTAATCTACTATGCTATGTATATAATTTATCGATGTATTTTGTGGTCAATAAAGTATCTATCTATCTATCTATCTATCTGCACCAGAGATGTTGTCCTTGATGTAGAATCCATTCTCTGGAGAATTGTTTATAACAAAAGCCAATCTCCAACCTGTCTGTGTACATCCCACTTCGAATGAAACTTAATAGTGACACATGAAACACAAAAGCCAGCAACAAATAAGAAACAATTCCTTCAAGTAATAATATAAAGTAAACCTCAAAACTATAGTTAATTAAAGAAAAGTCGATATTTGAGTGAAGTCACAGCATACGGATTCAACAGACTTAATAAGGTAAGTCCTATACTAAATGCTGAATACCAAAAGCTTTCGCACAAGGAAAGAGTACCAGATAAATATCTCTATTTCATGATTCTATCTCTTCGTCTATAGTAGGCCTCTCAAAGAGGAGAAAGTATAATACAATAATTCAGATTTATTTCATTACTCCCATACTCATGACTGTTTGCAAATACATGCCAGCATTGTAATGAAACAAAGCGCATAGGTTGAAACAAGATCTCAAAACCTTACTCGATCTCAAAAGCAAATAACTTTCTATCCTTTTCTTCCTTTAGGACAAACAAGGTTACACAGCTGATGTATATGGAGGCTTAGGTGACTTTGGGGGAGGGAGTGGATCAAGGGGAAGGGGACAAAGGATATGATATCCCAGGAAGTAAAGGGCATGGTAGTGGTAATTAAGGTCCTTCATCAGCAGATGTAGCTAATCTTTCAGCAGGATAGGATAGTTAAAGAGTAGCATCACAAGATGGTGTTGCCAGGGCAGTTGCTGTTGTTATCGCTCAGTATGCGGCTTATCAAGTGTCAAGTACTTCACAGACTGCTGGAAATGCTGCAGGTTCTAAATATCAAGGAGTTCGGATAACATAAGTAACTCAAGTTAAGCAGTACAAACTGCTGCCTTTTCTAAATCTGTCCAGGCTGATTTAGGAAGCTAAGGCTGTAAAAGCTGAAGCTGCTATGTAGTGGGCTGTACAACAGGCTCGTAACTTAGCCCAAACCATAGCTGCTGTGGAAACGCAAGCTGCACAGGCTGCAAAGACTCTGCACACTGCACATAAAGCTTACAACAACTATGGTTTGGAAGGCATAACAGGTTGTTCATTTTTTAGCTCATCAACAGAGTGTTGCCCTAAATGACCTCGATTCTGCTAAGGTTGCACAGCTAAAGCTATGGCAGCTGCAAAGAGATTTTTACCTAGAGCTAAAGGAACAGGATATATAGGTTTTGGTAGCAATCATGGCACTTGTGGTGTTGGTTATGTACGTTGAATGTAAAAACATAATGTTAAAAGATCTTATTATTATTATTATTATTATTATTATTATTATTATTATTATTATTATTATTATTATTATTATTATTATTATTATTATTATTATTATTATTATTATTATTATTACATATCATCATCATCATCATTATTATTATTATTATTATTATTATTATTATTATTATTAGTAGTAGTAGTAGTAGTAGTAGTAGTAGTAGTAGTAGTAGCAGTTAATCAATCACAGTACTTATGAAACACAGGTACTTCATACTTTCCTCTTTTTGGATCCCTCTAATAAACGATTGCGCCAATTACTCAGATGTTATTTATGTCCTCTGATGTATAGAACACAAATTACCACAATTTGAGAAATCTTGAGGAGATATATGAAACTGTATTTATAGATATCTATGCTTATCGACCTTAAATGTGGTTGGCCAAGTCAAACCAAAAATTTGACTTTTTGTGGGAGAAAATTCCCCAACTCTGTCCCATCTAGTCGAATTTTACAACATTCAAGGGAATTTAGAGCGATATTCTTGCCTACCATCCCAAGAGACGGAATAAAAACATTGCAGAGAGAGAAAGAAATAATGATCAACTGGATGCAGAGGACAATCAACTCCTCACTGATAGAAAACCCCCTCCTTCAATAAAAAAAAAAAAAAAATGCTGTGTAAGAAAGAGTGAATATGGGAGGTAGAGGACGATCAACTCAAGTTTTTCGCATAAGGTTTTCATCAAGAATTCTGATTAGTAATAAAAGTATATCAAAAAGATATCTCAATACCTGGAATAAAAACATATAATCACAAGTACTGAAAGACTACATGAGAGGCCTCAGTAATTCACTGATTGAGCACACAAGTCGGAAAGTGCACGAGCTTGCCAACGGAGGTTTTATTCCAAAATGGAATGTAAGAAAGAGTATGCAGCCTTAATCCCCCAGTTTCAACCATTTGTGTGTCCACCCTCATGAATAGGAGCTGACTGTAACACATAAAACAAAGAAAAACTGAGACTGCAAATGTAAAATACCTTCTTCTAAGTCTATAACAAATGCAGGAGTTGCATTTGCTTACACAGTGATGAAAGGAGAAGACGGGCATTACTGGAGCCTTATATTGTATATCTTAAAAATGAAAAAAAAAATAAACTTCATAGGGATAAGAAAAAAAAAACTTTCAGACAATAAAATAACCATATATTAATCACTTCCTGACAATAAGGCTACCAAAAAAAAAAATCACCTCCTTGCAATAAAGTAAGCATGAATAAAAGCTTACTGGCAATAAAGCAACCAAGTATAAATATTTCCTGGCAATAAAGTAAAAAAAAAAAAGAATCACGCATTAGCAATAAAGTAATCAAAATGAATACACCCTTACAATAAGGTAACCAAAAGTAAACACATCTGTAACTATTAAAAAGTGCATGTTTTAGCAACAAGAAACTTGCTTTTATTTAGAGATGGTAACTGCTTAAATAAAAAGGGCCTATGATGCCAGTGTTTGGGGGTAACCAGTAGAAAAGCTTAAAAATATGGTATCTGTGTTTCAGGATACTCAGTAGATTAGCTTAAAAACATGGGCCTTTGATACCAGTGCTTGGGGACACTTAATACGATACATTAAAGAAATGGATATATTGTACTGGTGTTTAGGGATACTTTGAAGGATAGCTTATAAAATGGGCCTGTGGTGCCATTTTTGGAGGACACCCTGTAACGTGGGCGGTAATAAAGTTGCAGGTTAAAAAGAAACAAGTATATATTCACAGTATAGGTTAGGTTAAATCAGGTTAGGTTAGGATAGACATTTTTCCTGTGACTTTTTTCTATGGCTTTTTTACTGTGACTTTCGTCTTGGGACTTTGTTACCTAGATTTCCCTGTAAGTAAGCTAAGTTAATGTGCCTAAGGCCTTTATATTTAAGAATATCATGTAGGTTACAATAAATAACTAGACCTATGGTTGCTACCAACGCTTAGGGATACCCTGAATGTTAGCTTAAAAATATAAGCCTATGGTTCCAGTGCTTAATGGACACTTATTAAGATACTTAACAGGTTTACTGTACCAATATTAAAGGGTACTCTGTAGGCTAGATAAAAAAAAAAGAATGGGATTAAAGAGCCATTTTTTGCGATACCCTGTAGGTTAGCTTAAAAACTAGTTTTTTTTTTTTTTTTTTTTTTTTTTTTTTTTAAAGGGGGGAAACCTGTAGATTAGCTTTAAAAATAAGTTTATGGTACCAAGTTTTTCGGGGGGATACTCTGTAAGTTGATTTAAAAAAGGAAGCCTATGGTGCCAGTTGTATATATATATATATATATATATATATATATATATATATATATATATATATATATATATATATATATATATATATATATATATATATATATATATATATATATATATATATATATATATATATATTAATCTTTAACTCCGCTTAAATATATATGGACCTACGGTACAAGTGTTCAGTGACAATCTGTGGGGTAGCTTAAAATTATGGGACTATGGTAGCAGACTTTTAGGACACCCTGTAGATTAGTTTGAGATAATGCTCTTTAATTTCTAGGACGCCAGGTATGAATAAGAATTAACACAGAAAACACATGTTTAAAAGACTTAACTTGCCGTAAAATCCATAAATGAACAAATTTCTCATACTTCATAACTGCCTCTTTACGTCACGCAATCTGTAGCGACATTGAGGTATCATGATGAGTCTGGAAGGACAGAATAGAGAAATGTTGATGATACAGGAATTAAGTATTCAGAACTTCTAAGCTAGACGGATGAAATATGATCAAAGACTCAACAATAATTAAGAGATGTAGAATTAAATGCAACATCTGATTGGGGCTTATATTATCTTTTATACAAGTAAATTTTCTCTACTTTTGTACAATAAAAAGTATATGGGGTTGGTGTTTACTGTGAATCCTGAAAGTTTAAAATGTAAAATAATAATGTAATGTTTGTCAGTCAGAGACTTATTATACGTTAATTCATATTCAAACGTATATCTGTGCTACTGGTCTATCATGTGGCAAGAAACAGTAACAGATAGCTTAAACCAACACTAGGCTACAGGTTATGCTAATTCTGCAATCTAGGCTTTGGATACGATAAATAATAATAATAATAATAATAATAATAATAATAATAATAATAATAATAATAATAATAATAATAATAATAATAATAATAATAATAATAATAATATGAGGTCTAAATGTTTGATGGGTGATGAGGTATGGGGCAGGAACATATGGAGAACACTGGACAGAAACATCGACCCCACATAAAAGTGGGAAAAGATGTAGACGAATAATAATAATAATAATAATAATAATAATAATAATAATAATAATAATAATAATAATAATAATAATAATAAAAATGACAACAACAACAATAATAATAATAATAATAATAATAATAATAATAATAATAATAATAATAATAATAATAATAATAATAATAATAATAATAATTCCAAATTATGCCCTTTACTAATGACCTCCACAATAGACTTCCTTGGTGTAGTTCTACTCCGACGTCACGAATGCCATGTTTGTACACTCAGCTCAGTCTATATATATATTTATTATTTACCCTCTACAAAATTATTCTTCGAAAAGATATTTTGCAAAAGATTATAATTACGCTTCATTCTAGTTAAGTAAGGTATCCAAGCATTTGACGCGTACAAAACTGAGCTGCTAATTTAAAGCTCAAAGACGCATTTAATGGTTATAACATTAAATTTCATTGCATTTAATAACAGAGAGAAATCCTTGTGCGGCATGTGAGTTACTCGAACTCTTTAGGTCAAATTGTGTTCATTGAGATACGTCTATCAGGGAAAATCTGAAGATGGATTCAAGAAGATCTCGTATATGGGATAAGTAACACACACACACACACAAAGAGAAAACATTGGAAATTAGATCTATAAATGTACCCATGTGATACGCGACTGAAATGAATTTAATGAAAAATGTCTTTAAGAATCTGCCTTAAAAAATTGGAGAAATTCGGTTTAAGCTGCAATGCAACACAATGTGAAGAAGAATCTGAGGTAGTTTGGATTCGTGGTAATGATACGAAGAAACACATACATTTACAAAACTTGTAAGAAACAAATGAAATTGGATTGTACGTAACAGACGACTTTCACGAAAGGAAAAAAAAATAGAATATAAGCTTTGGATTTAAATATGGAGGACATAGTTGCAGAAGAAGAGCAGGAGGGTGTTTTGTCTTTAACAATCGTTTATGTCCGAGTTGATCATCTGAAGCACGAATTGAGACCTTTAATCTAGACAGACTGACGGTTCATTGCGCAGCTTAGGTTAGGTTAGGATGGGATAGGATAGGTGGGGGAAGAACAGTGACGGCGTGGAGTGAACTCTCTTAGCCCTATTCAGGGTGTCATCACTGAAGAGAGGGGGATATTGAATGGGAAGGATTGGGGGGATAAACACGAAAATGCGCAGCTTCGCTACGCAAAGTATTCCATGACCAAGTTTCTCAGTGTCCAGTTACCAGATGTATCATTATGTTTTCGCAACCTAGAGTCGCACAAGCGAAAGAGATAAACATGTGTACTCCCTCAATGTAAACGGCAGAAATAAAAGGAGACGAATAGACCATTCATATTCGTAAAGAATAGAAGTTCTCTCATGAGTGTCTGGTCATATTCTAATTAACCACTTATTGTAAATAGCTCACGGGATGAAAACGTAAACAGATGAAGAGAAAGACTTGCGTATGTCCGTGTGCGTATAAGCGTGTCTTTATATATATATATATATATATATATATATATATATATATATATATATATATATATATATATATATATATATATATATATATATATATATATATATATATATATATATATATATATATATATATATATTATATATATATATATATATATATATATATATATATATATATATATATATATAGTGTGTGTGTGTGTGTGTGTGTGTGTGTGTGTGTGTGTGTGTGTGTGTGTGTAATTACCTAATTGTGCTTACAGGAAAGAGCCTCAAGCTCGTAACTTCCCGTTTCCTGGTCGGTTCCATTTTGTACTTAGTGATACTTAGCATACTTGTCTTTAAAACTATGGATTGAGTTAGCATTAACTGCCTCCTCGCTTAGCAAATTCCAATTATCAACTACTCTTACACTAAAAAATAATACTTCCTTACAACCTGCAAAGAAGTTTCCTTACGAAGCTTCAAACTATGACCTCTAGGTCTAGTGTCAACCATATCAAAAAATCGATCCCTATCCACTCTGTCATAACTATGAAGGAATTTAAAAACCGTCACCATATCCCCAGTAATTCTTCTAGCTTCGAGTGATGGTAAGTCTAATTTACTCAGTCTCTCATCATAGCTGAGATTGCGCATTTCTGGCACCAGTTTCTTGGCATGTCGTTGGACTTTTTCCAGTTAACTACGTGCTTTTTCAAGTGTGGATTCCAAAAGGGGGCTGCATATTTAAGCTTTGGCCTCACATAGGTTACATAAATATTTCTGAACATTTCCGTGTCCATGTGCATGAAGGCTACCCTTAAATTTGTTAAGAAAGCATATGCTGTCCTTACTATGTCATTTACATGCATTTCTGGAGACATATCTGCCAGAAAGTTTACTCCTAGATCTTTCTCATTACCTTACATTTAGAAGTAATGAATTTCATTAACCACTTTTCTGACCACTCATGCAGATTATTTAGGTCTTCCTGAAGTTCTCTTCCGCTGTTCTTGTCTCTTTCTTCACAATCTTTGGATAATTTGCAAACATATTCATGAATGAATGTACAGACTCTGGTAGGTCATCTACATATACAAGGAACATAAGTGGTCCTAAAATTTAACCCTGAGGAACTCCGCTACTAATTCTTTTCCATTCAGGCACTGAGTTTCTTTCTATAACCCTCTGTTCCTATCCTTCTAAGTAAGTTTTCATCCATTCCAAGACATTTCCACCTATTCTCGCTATTTCTTGCAGCTTCTTAATAAGTCTCCCGTGTGGGACAGTGTCGAATGCTTTCTGAAAGTCTAGAAATATGCAATCTGTCCAGCCCTTTCTTTCCTATAAGATTCGGCGTACCTCATCAAAAAATTCTAATAAGTTTGTTACTGTTGATCTATCTTCTCTGAAGCCATGTTGTCTCACTGACAAAAAAGTTGAAGGATTCCAAGTGAAGAGAGATGTGTTTTCTTAAAAGTTTCTCCATAACTTTGCAAACTATGCTGGTCAAGGAAACAGGTCTTTAGTTTAGAGCTGTATCCCTCCTTCCCTTTTTGAAGATAGGTACCACGTTCGCTTGTTACCAACATCTTAGAATCTCACCTGATTCCAACAACTTTTCAAATATGATACATAGTGCCGCTTATATTGATTTAGTGAATTTCTTAAGTAGATAAGGGGATTTATCATCAGGACCTGCAGGTTTATGGGCATCGAACTCCATCAACGCTCTGCATACCTCTGTGACTGAAAAGATGATGTTCATTAATACTGGCCCATGATTTCCTATATCTGCAATCTGAGGGGGTGGGGTATTTTTTGCAGTTAGTACTGACTGAAACTCCTTGTTCATTTCTTTGTAGATCTCTTCATCCATCTCAGTGATGCTTTCATCCGCTCTCTTTAGCTTTAAAACCTGCTCTTTTACCTGCACTTTTCCTCTGATAGAGCTGAGGAATAGTTTGGCATTTTCTTTAGCCTTCATGGTGATATCCCTATCATAGTCCCTGTCAGTCTCTCTTCCTTTACTTAATCATTTCTTGCTCTTTTATAAGTCTACCGAGTATTTATGTTTTTTCTCCTCCTATATTTTTTCCAGCATGTCTCTCTCCACTCCTTAGGTCTCTTACACTCATTATTGAACCATTTCTCTTTGGCATGAATGACTCCTATTTTGGTGGAAGGTATGCAACAATCAACTATCTTCCCATATGTGAGTGTATATGAGAGGAGAAACAGCTCACATCTGCAGATTATATGAAAATTCTCTCAATAATATCTGGTCGTATTGTAATTAACCACTGACTGGTTGTAAATACCTCACGGAATGAAAACGTTAACAAATAAAAACAAAGACGTGTATATATATATATATATATATATATATATATATATATATATATATATATATATATATATATATATATATATATATATATATATATATATGTGTGTGTGTGTGTGTGTGTGTGTGTGTGTGTGTGATTACCTAATTGTGATTACCTAATTGTGTTTACGGGAAAGAGCCCAAAGCTCGTATCTTCCCGTCTCCTGATCGGTTCCATTTTTAGACTTAGTGATACTTATCGTACCTGTCCTTAAAACTATGGATTGAGATAGCATTAACTACCTCCTCGCTTAGCGAATTCCAATTATCAACTACTCTTACACTGAAAAAGTATTTCCTTACATCCTGCAAACAAGTTTTCTTACGAAGCTTCAAACTATGACCTCTAGTTCTAGAGCCAGCCATATCAAAATATCGATCCCTATCCACTCTATCATAACCATGAAGGAATTTAAAGACTGTCACCATATCCCCCCTCACTCTTCTAGCTTCGAGTGATGGAAAAGTCTAATTCCCTCAGCCTCTCATCATAACCGAGATTGCATATTTCTGGCACCAGTTTCGTGGCATGTCTTTGGACTTTTTCAAGCTTAGCTATGTGCTTTTTCAAGTGCGGATTCCAAAAGGGGGCTGCATATTCGAGTTTTGGCCTCACATAGGTTACATAAATATTTCTGAACATTTCCTTGTCCATGTGCCTGAAGGCTACCCTTACATTTGATAAGAATGCATATGCTGCCCATACTACGCCATTTATATGTATTTCTGGAGACAAATCTGCCAGTATGTTTACTCCTAGATCTCTCTCATTTTCTGTCTCTTGAAGTTGTACTCCAGCCACCGAGTAATCAAGCTTGGGCCTTCTTGCACTTGTACCCATTCTCATTACCTTACATTTTGAGGTATTGAATTTCATTAGCCACTTTTCTGACCACTCATGCAGATTATTTAGATCCTCCTGAAGTTCTCTACCATTGTTCTCGTTTTTTACTTTCTTCACAATCTTTGCATCATCTGCAAACATATTCATGAATGAATTTACAGACTCTGGTAGGTCATTTACATATACAAGGAACAAAAGTGGCCCTAAAACTGAACCCTGTGGAACTCCACTACTAACTCTTCTCCATTCAGACACTGAGTGTCTTACTCTAACCCTCTGTTCCCTTCCTTCTAAGTAAGTTTTTATCCATTCCAAGACATTTCCACCTATTCTAGCCATTGATTGCAGCTTCCTAATAAGTCTCCCATGTGGAACAGTGTCAAACGCTTTCTGGAAGTCTAGGAATATGCAATCTGCCCAGCCCTCTCTTTCCTGTAAGATTTGGCTTACCTCATCATAAAATTCTAATAAGTTTGTTACTGTTGATCTTCCTTCTCTGAAGCCATGTTGCCTCACTGACAAAAAGTTGAAGGATTCCAAGTGAAGAGAGACATGTTTCCTTAGTAGTTTCTCCATAAGTTTGCAAACTATGCTGGTCAAGGAAACTGGTCTATAGTTCAGAGCCGTATCCCTCCTTCCCTTTTTGAAGATAGGTATCACATTTGCTTGTTTCCAGCATCTTGGAATCTCCCCCGACTCCAGTGACTCCTTAAATATGATACTTAGTGCCACTGATATTGTGTTTGCGCATTTTTTAAGCACATGAGGGGATATGTCATCAGGACCTGTAGCTTTATGAACATCTAAATCCATCACATGTGTGTGTGTGTGTAGTGTGTGTGTGTGTGTGTGTGTGTGTGTGTGTGTGTGTGTGTGTGTGTGTGTGTGTGTGTGTGTGTGTGTGTGTGTGTGTGTGTAAGAGAAAGAACACTCATCTGCAGAATATATAATAATAATAATAATAATAATAATAATAATAATAATAATAATAATAATAATAATAATAATAATAATATTATAATTTTTATTATTATTGACCTCTGAATACATTAAGAACTCTAACCTCGTGTAAAATGCTACTATCCATATGATAATTCTATATATAGAATCTAATAAATAAAAGTTACTAGTATCATACCTAAATGTAAATCACAAAAATTAAGATGCGGACATAGTGTTTTATAAATGAAGGTATTTGTTTCAAAACTGAGTAACTTTTAGTTTGAAAAGAGTGTTATGAATTACGGCTTGGTCCATCCTATACCAAATAATCTGAGTTCGAGCGCATCTGCTTAATAATGTCGAGAACGTGGAAAGGACGGTCTGGGATGGTCAGAGTCTATCATTCCTTACCAGCACATCAGGCGTAATGAATCAGAGAATGGAAATAGCAGTCCACTGGTAAAGCAAGTTGCTTTATTTTCTCACACATAAAGCAAGGTATTCAAATGCCTGGCCAAAATAAAAATAAAAAAATAAATAAAGAGTTAGTAGCTTTTCCTGGAGTCTTTTAAGGTGAAAATATGGGGATGATGTAGCTCATTCTACAGATGAAAAGAACCCAATTTTTAAAAGAAAAAAAAAATACTGTTGTTAATAGGTAATGGCCATTAAATTAAAAAGAGATTTCTAAGATGAGGCACATTCAAAATTCCTCTACAGATATAAATTTTGCATAGAACGTAACTCAAGTGAAGAGTTTAACGCTAATCCATCAACAAAATCGTTTGTATGGACTGATGAAGTTCACTGGCTATGGACGAGTAACAAAAGAGGCAAATAAAGAACCATTCTCTCGCCTTCGTCCAGACAATTAATTATAAAGAGAGGGTTTTTCACTCTACTCACTCAGTTTACCTATAGCTTTCATTCGGTCAACATGAGGTCTCTCTTTATTCTGAGCTTCTTCTTCTTCCTGTGCTTCGGTAACTTTAATGTTTACCTTATAGCAAAATTGCAATCAGTACCCTTGCTAGTGTATTAAAAAACATCATGAGTAATACAGGTTTTCAGGATACTAATTTAGGAAGTCAGTGTATATAGGGTGGCGCAAAGTTGACTTGCCATTTCAAGAATAAAATATATTTTCTACTTATAATAAAACATAATTTCCTTTTGTTAAGGGTATTTTAATGAAGATTTAGAAGATTCTTTAACCGAGAAGTACAGTATCGTTATGGACAAGTACAAGACCGAATAAAAGGTAAAAGATTTCTCAATTCATGATTTGTGTTCATAATAAAATTGAACAGTCTTCGTCCCTCCTTTGGTACATCTCGATTATGAATCTTCAAAATCTTCACTCCAGGTCTGCAGTAGAGAGAAATCACGTACATAAAAAAAAAGTAATTTAATTTCTAAAATAAAGAGTGACTTTGCACCACCCTTTATTATATCTATGGAAACTGAATTTTGCATATTCTTCGTAATTTGCCATTACAATACAATGAATTAAGATAAAAACATATGGAAGTGCATTCAGTGCACTGTTTTTTACATTTGTTAATCTTAATTACAAAAAAATATTTAGCCATATTGTCTTCATAATATGAACAATGTATATATTTCATGTAGAAATCACCTGAACATCCTGAAATTCATTTTGGTTTGCTGTATAAAAATATTAAACACTTATTTCATAAAGTGATCAATGTATGGTTTCAAAAAAAAGAAGGAAAAAAAAGAATATTTCAGTGTTTACGTAGAAAATATAATTCATGCTTACGTGTGACAAGTAAGACGCACAGTATAAAACTGAATTACATTAAAATAAAATTAATTAATTAAGAAATAGTTAATCCATTTGCTATAATTCACGTATTTAATTTATCTCAATTCAGTTATTTCTCAAACTATAAGGTAGTAAATTTGGGTCAGTTTTATTTTGTAACTTTGCATTAAAATTTTCTAGAATAGTATTCTATTAATTAATAGGCAGAATAATATATATATATATATATATATATATATATATATATATATATATATATATATATATATATATATATATATATATATATATATATAATGAGTGTGACACCAGGACGGGCAAAAGAGAAAAAAAGAAAACTGTCCTCATCGGGCTTGATCACGAAGAAAACAGAAATTAGAAACAGAGATGAAGAGTGCTGTGACTTGTCAGATCTATAGTGATGACAAAAGATGTGTAATGAATATCTAAGAATATTTAGTGTAGAAGAAGGCAGGCAGAGAACCGCAGCTGCAAATAAAATATATAGGGAAAACCTAATATGAAGAATCAATAATTATCTGTCTGTTTCTCCGTACAGGAATGTGTGTGGTAAGACCAGTAGACAACATAGAGGAGAAAGACTCAACAAGGGTAAGATGAAAACAAACTGGATTTTTCTTACGACACACCGATTTTGGTTAATAATAATAATAATAATAATAATAATAATAATAATAATAATAATAATAATAATAATAATAATAATAATAATAATAATAACTTACCCATTTTTTTTAAAGGAAAAGAGAGGGTACACGGGAGGCAGTGGAGGATATGGTCGAGGAGGATTCGGAGTTGGAGGAGGACATGGAGGTGGTGGAGGAGGATATGGAGGTGGTGGTGGCGGCGGCTATGTGATCTCAGTAGGCGGTGGTTACGGAGGTGGCAGCCATGGTCCTTCAGCAGCTGAAGTGGCCAACCAAGCGGCTGGTAGGGCTAGTGCAGCAGTAGCCTCTCAAGATGGAGCTGCATGGGCAGCAGCCAACGCTGCCTCACAACAAATAGCTTATCAGGCCTCCAATGCAGCACAAACTGCACAAAACGCTGCTGCCGCAAAGTACCAACAAGCTGCACAAATAACTAGCGCTGCACAAGCCGCTCAGTCAGCTGCCTTTTCCGAAGCCGCGCAAGCTGCCAAGGCAGCAAAAGCTGTGCAAGCTGCCGAAGCTGCTAAGCAATGGGCTGTACAACAGGCACACAATTTAGAACAGGCTACAGCTGCTGCAGAAGCGCAGGCAGCACAAGCTGCTCAGACTCTGCATGCTGCGCAAGCAGCTTATAACAACCAAGCTAATATGGCGTGGCAAGCACAACAAGCTGCTCATTCTTTAGCTCAGCAACAAAGTGTTGCTCTCAATGGTCTTGACTCGGCTCAAGCTGCGGCAGCTAAAGCTACCGCAGCTGCTCAGAAAGCTTTAGCCAGAGCAAAAGGCACTGGACATGGAGGATTTGGTGGAAGTGGGAGCTATGGAGGCGGTGGTAGCGGCGGAGGTGGCTATGGACATTAAGGTATTAATATTATTTATTATCCAAAAGGCGATAAATGGTTATTTAAAGTAATTTTGTTACCTGCAATTTTACATACTAATCAAAGCCCATCAGCGTTGTTATATATTTTTAGGCATTTACAGAAATTTTGTCTGCTATACTATATTGTTATGAATTAAATGTTATCATCCTTTTTGATTTGTTGCATTCATTCAGTAAATATAAGAAAAATTCCAAAATATTAGCTGGTATAGGAGAATGATTCCTCACAGTTAAAGTAATTTAGACACTAGGGAAGCAAACCAGTTTAACTCGGTGTCGATTTCAAGTCCGGAACTATAAAGAGGGTTGGTTTCGGAGAGGATGCCCGGCTGTAAAACGCTGAGTCTAACCCAGATCCTATGCCCAAGGCTCGTGAGATCCAGAGACTCCAGATAAGCATCGGATAAACTGGCATTAAACAGAAAGGGATTACATATTGTTACAACATTTCAAACACCCGGGGGCATGCTAGCTCAACTCGTGCCTGCCCCATGTCTGGATCAATGGAAAATTCACATCAAGAAAGGCATCAGCTGTAAAAAATTGAGCAAAGAAACAGCCAATAATCCTATAGAGGCTACTGTGATCCAGCGACCCCATATACCACGAGAGAAATTAACGATATTTAAAACAATTTCTTTTACAAGAGATGATTAGTACTTTATGCAGACATTAAAGTCTACTCCAAATAAGACGAAACAATCGAGTAAACTAAATAATAAAAGAACATGCATTTTCTATATCTGAAGGCCTTTTGGACTAAAATGGGACTGGTTATAACAGGTTGGTGTAAAGTCTTCCTTCATTTACGGTTCTTTTCCTATGCATTCATTTACACCGAAAATTCTGGCGTATACAGTCCATATATCAGATCATCCACTCATATAAGACAAGTCACAATACTCCCCATATTTTTCTCTTTGCTTTCTTGCTCAGCATTATTATACTTTTTTCTTGTTTATCATTCTCTTATTTCTGACATGTTTTTAAGCTGCAACCTTTTCTTCAATGTGTTCTTGGTGCCCCGGCCCAATGAGGGCAGTTTTCTTTGCCTGTCCCGATGTCACACTCATAAAAGATAAATAAGGAATGAACACAAGACTCAACTCGAGAAGTGACAGATCCCTGATCAAGTCTGCCGCGGGACGATAGGAAGGATATTCAACCTTAATTCCCAGGTTTCAACTGGTGACCACCTATTAATGGAGTTTAGCAGTGACATATAAAACGTGGAACAAATAAACATAAATAATGAAATAAGGGTCGTCAAAAGCAACTTGGCAACCATGCAAACAGACAAACATAACATTGATGATTATTCATTTCAGTAATTTACAAAAATATCGAGCAGAATTCGACAAAATGTTGGCGTTACATGTCATTAAGCAAGGTTGCCATAAGCACCGAAAAGTATTACCAAACAATATAATTAAAAGTAATTAAAATATCATACATGAAATACTTAATTACCGATAAACAAATTAATTAAGAGGAAATTCTAGTATTCAGCTGGCACTAACTATCTATCTAACTATCTATCTGTCTATCTATCTATCTATCTATCTATCTATCTATCTATCTATATATATATATATATATATATATATATATATATATATATATATATATATATATATATATATATATATATATATATATATACACACACACGCAATTCAGTGAAACTTGACCCGAAAACGCTTTGTAAAAACAAATACAGAACATTTTAGTCTACAAGAATATATTTAAAAAATGATATTCGACTATTTAACAAAATACAGTAAAATAAAAAAAAAATAAAAAAAACCTACGTAGAAGGACCGATTTCTTTATTATTATTTTTTTCCAAAAAGGAGTGTAATAGGTGGAAGTAAATGGAAAGGTAGTGAATGGTGGAATGAGGGGGTGAGTGCAGTCAGTAGTGGCTGAAAAGAAGCAGCCATTTGAGGTATGGTTGCAATTAGGTAATGTTGAGTCATATGAAAGGTATATGCAAAAGGAGATTAGCAAGTGCATTGTGAGGAGGCAAAGAAAGAAGCGGATGTAAGGTGGGGTAGGAGCTTGTCTGAGAATTTTGAAAGGAATAAAAAGATGTTTTGGAAGGAAGTGAAAAGAGTTGGGAAAGGTGAATCTGGCAGGGAGGAGAGGGCGAAAGGAACAGATGGGCAATCGCTAGTCGACGACATAAACGTGAGAGAGAGATGGGCTGAGTATTTCAAGGAACTGCTAAAAGAGGATGATGATAGAGTGGCAGAGATTGTGGCTGTGGGAAATGAATGGAAAATGCCAATCAGAGGTGAAGAGAATGATAGAAAATAACAAGAGAAGAGGTACTTTGGCACTAAGAGCAATGAAAGCAGGTAAAGCACTAGATGTAGATGGGTGTCATGTTGAATACTAGTCAAAAGGTGGGGAGACATAAGCAGAATGGATGGTTGGGTTGTTGAATGTATGTTTTAGGAAAGGGAGGGTCCCAGTTGATTGGAGGAGTTCAAGTGTAATTCCACTTTACAAAGAGAAAGGAGATAAGATGAAAGTAGTAGTTTTAGAGAAATTAGTTTGTTGCATGTATTTGGTAAGGTATATGGAAGAGTGTTAATCGAGAGAATTGGGAAAGGTACTGCGAGACTGATTGGGGAAGAACAGTGTGGGTTCAGGAGAGGAAAAGGATGTGTGGATAAGATGTTGTGGTAAGACAGGCATGTGAGAAATTCTTAGAGAAAGGTAGAGACACTTTTTGGGCCTTTATTGATTTAGAAAAAGCGTACGACAAGGTTGACAGAAAGGTATTGTGGTACGGAATAAGTGGAAGTTTATTGCATGTGGTGAAGAATTTTTACATAAATAGCAGAGCATGTGTGAGAGTCGGGAAGCGCATGAGTGATTGGTTGTGGTGAATGCAGAGTTACGTCAAAGTTGTGTAATGTTGCCGTAATTGCTTAATGTGTATATGGATGGTGTGGTAAGGGAAATAAGTGGAAGAGTATTAGACAGAGGCTTGGAATTAGTGGGTGAGTATGGAAGGTTATGGAAATTGAATCAATTGCTATTCGTGGATAACACAACACTGACAGCTGATACTGAGAATGAACTGAATCATTTGGTGACTGAGTTTCTTAGAGTGTGTGAATAAAGGAAGCTGCGAGTGAATATTGTTAAATGAAAAGTCAAGAAATGCATGGTGATGTAAATGTTGGTAGATTGAATGTTGGAGTGAAAGGGGATTTTCTTGAAGAAGTTGAAAGTTTTAAGTATCTAGGGTCACACTATTAAGGAATGGACGAGTGGAAGTGGAGGTAAGTCATAGAGAAAACGAAGCAAGTAAATGTCTAGGTGGGTTGTAAAATGTGATGAGAAGTAGATATTTGGGAATGAGTGTGAAGAGAAGGATATATGAAGGTGTGATTGTGCCAACAGCATTGTATGGAGCAGAGACTTAGAATGCAAGAGAGGATGAAAACACAAGTTGAATGTATTGGATATGAGGTGTTTGAGAAGTATGATTGATGTATCTAGAATAGATAAAGTGAGAAATGAGGATATCAGACAGAGAATGGGTGTTGAAAGAAGGCTGTTGGATAGGTTAGATCAAAGTGTGTTGAGTTGGTTTGGACGCACTGAAAGGAAGAGTGAGGAAAGAATAGCAAAAAGAATGTGAAGTGCAGAAGTGGTTGGAGTTAGGCCAAGAGGAAGATCTAGAATGAGATGGATGGATGGTATGAAAAGGGCATTGGAGCAGGGAAGACAGCATGCAAGAGATAGGAATGATTGGCAGAAGATTGTGTTAGGTGACATGGGCCAAAGGGATTCCTCTCCTGCTAGTGCAGCGAACTGCTATGGACGGGTGTCAGGGCAGTTGCCATGTGATGAAGCGGTGGCCTCACTGTAGAATATCTTTGTCCACCTACCTTGTGAGTGACCCAAGCAAGAAAATGTGGCAACCCTTAATCCCCAAGTAGCTAAGAGGAGTAGTTGAGGGATGTGTGGATTGCAGTGACTGTGTGTTTTACAAGGGGGACTGGGACCATGCATATGTATGTATGTATCAAAATATATATCAGGATTATTAATAAATCATTGGACTATATGCACATATGATGGATTAGTAGGCTGGCCATGGCACCAGCCGCCCGTTGAAAGACGACTGAGGATATTAGGATTCAGCTAGGACTGGTCCAGACAGTTCCGGGTTGAGTCTTCCTTCAGGACGATTCTTTTGCTCATTCCTACATCTACACTGAATATTCTGGCGTATTCATTACACATCTCTTGCTATTCCATTACATTTGACAAGTCACAACACTCCCCACATCTGTTTCTTTTTCACTCTTTGTCCCACATATTTGCTACTATTTATGGAAGGTCCACAGCTAATGGCCTCCAGTACCCGGCATAGAGGAGTGCGAAGAATCTCCGGGGTTCGTGTTGACTCCACTATTGGCTTGAGGGCAGACACACCTGGTGGTAGTAATGGTTCTGCCCTTAACCTTGCACCTCCCAATAGATCTGCTTCTTTCACTCTTCACTATTCTAACACTCATGGGCTGAACTCTACTCTTTCGTCTGTGGAACAGCACTTGGATACTTTCCTCCCTAACCTCCTCCTCCTGTCTGAAACCCAGCTGTCTAAACATGCTTCCACTGACCCATTTCAAATCTCTCACTATAATCTGTATACTCGTTTTCGTTCCAAAGGTGGGGTCTGTGCCTACTGCAACACTGACAATCCTACTGCGAGGCTCATGGACCTTGAATCTCCTGACTTTGAAGTTTTCTGGCTTAAAATCTACCTCTCGACTACCACTATTTTCCTTTGCTTCTGCTACTGTTCTCCAAACTCCACCAAGTTAGTGTCTTTCTTTGAATATCTGTCATTGTGCCATGAGTCCTTGCTATCTTCTCACACACATGCAGAAGTTCTCTACACTGGTGACTTCAATGTACACCACAGTGAGTGGCTTAATTCTTCTCACACTGATGTGGGAGGAAGTGAGCCCCTTGCTTTCTCTGTTACTCCCGATCTGGAGCAAATTATCAAACATCCTACTCATGTTCCCAATCGTCACGAACATGCAGTAAACACTCTTGACCTATTTCTTACTTCTAACCCTTCAAACTACCCTTATTCTGTGCTTTCCCCTCTTGGCAAATCTGACCACTCTCTGATATCAATCTCTTCCATTTTCGCTCCCCCTCAACCAATCCCTCATACTCAGCGCCGTCTTTGGCACTTTGAGCGTACCCTACATGAAAATCTGCGTAACTTTCTCTTTGATTTCCCTTGGGATGACTACTGCTTTTGGTCCCGAAACCCTGATCTGGTAGTTCTAAAAGTTGCCGAGACCATGACCGCGGGAAAGGAGGCATACATCCCCTCCTCTACAAAAACTTTCTCTCCCCCTAAGCCTTGGTTTGACCATGCCTGCTCCTTGGCTATCCAGGCCACAAATTGGGCACACCGATATTACCAAGCCTCTCCTTCCGCTTTAACTCGCTCTGCTTCTATTGTTGCTAGGAATCACTGCACTGCTCAGATTCGAAGGTTTAAGGCTTCCTTTATAAGAAGGAAAGTTGATGACCTTAACTCCTCTCCCACTGACAAATGCCTCTGGTCCTTAGCCAAAAACCTCTCCAAAAACATCTGCAACTCAAGCTTTCCCCCTCTCATTCGTTCTGATGGTTCTATAGCTTGCTCTCCCACTGACAAAGCCACTCTCTTTGGCTCTCATTTTTCTGCCAACTCTTCTATAAACGATTCCAGCACACCTGTTCCTCAATCTTTTCCCCTCTCTAACCCTATGCCCTCCCTTATCCTTTCTTCACGCAAAGTTCATAAGGTTCTTTGCTCGCTAAAGACGAACAAGGAATCTGGTTCCAATGGTATCACTGCAAGGTTCCTTAAGGAGTTTGTAGATGAACTGGCTCTTGTGCTTTGCCATCTTTTTCGCCTCATTCTGTCAACCAGTATCTATCCTTCATCTTGGAAGCATGCTCTAGTTCAACCTGTTCCTAAGAAGGGTGACCGCTCTATTCCTTCAAACTACTGACCTATTGCCCTAACCTCCTCTATTGCTAAAGTTTTCAATACTTTGCTCAATGCTCACTTCCTGAAACGCCTTTAATCTAACTCACTTATCTCCAATCACCAGTACGGCTTCCGCAAAGCAAGATCCAATGGTGACCTCTTGTCTTTTCTTACTCATGTACAGTCATCTTTTCTGGGAACTATGGGGAATCCTTTGTCGTCGCCCTTGATATTTCTAAGGATTTTGACAGAGTCTGGCATAAGGTTCTGTTGGCCAAACTCCCTGCCTATGGGTTTACCCCTTCTTACTGTTCTCTGATTTCCACTTTTGTTTCTGACCGTTTTATATCTGTAATTGTTGATGGTGCGACATCTAGCCCTTGCTCTGTTACCGGTGGTGTTCAACAGGGCTCTTTTCTTTCATCCTCTCTGTTCCTTCTCTTCATCAATGATTTTCTATAATCCCCATCTTCCTCTCTTCTTCATGCCTTTTCTGATGATTCTACCCTTCACTATTCCTCTGCCTTTTCTTCACAACCTTCATCTGCTACTCGTAATCAGTATCGTATCACTCTTTCTTCTACTCCTAACTCAGATTTGCAGAGGGTATCTGAGTGGGACACTCAAAATTTAGTTAAATTTAATGCCTTCAAAGGACAATTTCTGGCTATTTCTTTATCTTCTTCGCCTCCTGACAACCCTATTATCTTCGAATCTAACGAAATTTACCCTCTTAATTCTATCAATATATTAGGAATCCATATAGCCTCTTACTTGTCTTGGAGGAATCACATAATCCAAATTTCTATATCTTCATCCAAAAAATTGGGTTTTTTTTTTCCATCATTACTTTTCCTCTTTACAGCTACTTAAAATGTATAAAAGTCTTATCCATCCCTGCTTAGAATACTGCTCACACATCTGGATGCTTCTTCTTATACTTATCTCCTTGATAGGGTTGAATCTAAGGCAATCAGATTCATTACTGATCCTTTTTTTACTTCTAATCTGGATTCTTTCTCTCTTCGTTGTAAGGTGTCTTCCCTTGCTCTTTTCTATCACTACTACTCTCCAAGCGACCTCATCTCACTGGTACTGTGTGGAGATTTGTAGCTCGCAGATTGGTCGGTGCAGCAACTGCTTCTTCCCATCTACCTCCAGATTCTGGAACTCTCTTCCTCCTTCTGTCTTTCCTAATTCTTATGACCTACTATCCTTCAAAAAGCGGATCTATCGTCATCTCAGGGTCTAGTCCTCCATATCTATGGGTCTTCTGTTCTTTGACTGTTTTTTCTGTCTGTCGTTTTCCTTTGTGTGATATTACCTCTTCTCTGCCTTGTCCTTAACCTTTTTCTTTTTCTTCATCTTAATGTTTTCTTGTGCCCAGGCCTTTATTGATTAGGGCAGGTTTTGCCTGTCCCGGTGTCACACTTATTAAAAAAAAATGTAATCCCAACCAAATATAACGGTGGGGAGGTGGCCAAAATTCACTCCAGTGGTGCTGTTCATATTTTTTATTCCATTCTGAGCCACACAATACTTTCAGACTTTTAAAAACTAGCAAAACGAGCATTTTTAGGTACTTCATATGCCAAACTATATTAAGTCTGCATAAAAAATAAAAGACAATAATGGACAATTCATGAATGATTTATCTTGATAATGAATTTTTTTTAATAAAAATCTATTCGCCAGACTTTCACATCTATTACAGCAGTCACCACAACAAGAAAAAATGGAAATGCGAAAAATTGGAGTCAAAGCAATGCCTTAGGAGATTGAAGACCCTATGTAATAAATTATATTTCCACTTAAGATGTGATATCCCTGTGTGTTTTATATATGTACACACAGAACAATGGCAGAGGTCTCCAGGAAGACTTAAATAGTCTGCATGAGTAGTCAGAAAAGTGGCCAATGAGTTTCATTACTTCAAAATGTAAGGTAATGAAAATGGGTACAAGTGCGAGAAGGGCCATGGTTGAATATTCAATAGCCGGAGCAGAACTACAAGAGGTGGAGAATGAGAGAGATCTAAGAGTAAACATACTGCCAGATTTGTCTCTGGAAATGCATATAAATGGTATAGTAAGGGCAGTATATGCTTTCTTGGCAAATGTAAGGTTAGCCTTCAGATACATGGACAAGGAAATGTTCAGAAATATTTAAGTAACCTATGTGGGGCCAAAGCTTAAATATGCTGCCCCCTTATGGAACCACACATGAAAAAACACAATAAAGCTGGAAAAAGTTCCAAAACATTCCACGAAACTGGTGCCAGAAATACGCAATCTCAGTTATGAGGAAAGGTTGAGGGAATTAGATTTACCATCACTCGAAGCTAGAAGTATGAGGGGGGATATGGTGACGGTGTTTAAATTCCTTTATGACTATGGTAGAGTGGATAGGGATCGATATTTTGATATGGCTGGCTCTAAAACTAGAGGTCATAATTTGAAGTTCCGTAAGAAAACTTCTTTGCAGGATGTAAGAAAGTACTTGTTTTAGTGTAAAAGTAGTTGATGATTGGAATTCGCTAAGCGAGGAGGTAGTTAATGCTAACTCAATCCATAGCTTTAAGGACAAGTATGATAAGTATCACTGAGTACAAAAATGGAACCGACCAGGAGATAGGGAGTTACTAGCATAGAGTTCTTTCCCTCAAGCGCAATTAGGTAATCACACACACACACACACACACACACACACACACACACACACACACACACACACACACACACACACACACACACATATAGTGTACGGGTGTGAATGTGTGAATTTAACTCCATTACTTCGAAGTTGGTTTTCTTAGGGAGACTTTTTCAAATACAGGCACAACTTAAAGCACTATTTTCATACGACAACTAGTTTAATAATCAACACGCTTGATTAGGTGGGAAAAATATATTACAGAATAGTTCTTAAAAATCTAATAATAGAATTTATATACAAACAACCGTAGTATGAACGTTAAGTGTGCGAGAATTATTCTGGTTATGCCCGTAAAATGCAAGATAAGTAGCAAAACTTGAATAAATAAATTAATATTATTGGGTAGCCATGTTTAGTTACTTGCATTTAAATTAAACATTTGAAGTGAAAGAACACAAGAGAACCTTAATGGATATCTTGAAGAACAAATGATGAAAAACTTATACGGAATGTAAATGCTGTTAAAGGAGACTTGGATCATTCTTCAACAGTGAAAATGTGAAATCACTTGCTAGATGCAGGTACAGTATAGTACATCAGTATACTGTTATACTGTACAGGTATAATAAAGTACATAAATATATTGTAAATAAGCTCCGATATATACTGCTGTAGTAAGCAGGCCATAACAAAGAGTAATAGACTGGAATGGAGACAAAGCTGATAATTTCTTTGATTAGGAAACATTTCACATACAGAAATGAACATTTTATGCACTCACGGCTTAAAAGGAACACTTTTGCTTTAAGAGTTTAGAATACAGATGAAATGGTTAATTTAAAAAAATATTACTAGAGGGCATAACTTGGACCAAACATCATCTTATAAAATACTATTTCTTTAGTATCAGACAAAATTATTCGATTTTTTCAAAATTTATACTTATTACAGACAAAACTGTTCTAATATCTACTCTCTTAGATAAATATGAGGACCTAAAAGAATTACATTTAGAATTTAGAAATAGATTTTAATAGCTTTTAATACAAAATATATTTTCTTTTCTACACAGTATTAAGAACACAATATATGAAGACCAATGACTAGGGTTTGGTCCCTCATGAAACATGATTGACACATCAAGTATTTATATCCAGAGATCATAAATTCTTTACATCAACAATGCGCTTCACATATATGCATCGTATGATGTACCGTATATATAAAATACAATATGTATTCATATTAAAAAGTCAGCACCACCTTATCTACAGTAGTTTAACCTAAAAGTTGGTAAGAATTCTGTCAATATGCTGACCTACAACACGATAAAAAACAAAACATATAATATACTTCTCTGGTATGCAGTCCATTACCTTTATAAAAAAAAAAAATGAATAATGTTTCTGTTTACCAAGATTTACATAGCCTATTGAGAATGTCAAAAGCAATTACTTCATATGAATATATTAACTAAAAACTTATTTGAATATACCCTTACTGTAGACAATGCAGCACATTATTTAAACACAGTTGTAATAGATTCAAATTAACCATGAAACAGTAGCATACACAACCTCACTTTAGCAAGCCTACTCGAAGGTTTTGAACCATCAAACAGTATCATTAAGCAAACTCACTTTAGCTAACCTGGTTATGGGCCATGAGCATGTAACAAGGTTTGTCAGAACGTCACCATTTCAAAGCGAACAATTAATGTACAAAAATGAATGGATAATCAAATAGGTTTCAAGCCTCTTCCCCA
This sequence comes from Halocaridina rubra, assembly GCA_037179515.1. NCBI lineage: Eukaryota > Metazoa > Arthropoda > Malacostraca > Decapoda > Atyidae > Halocaridina > Halocaridina rubra. The sequence continues at coordinate 59,332 of JAXCGZ010001899.1, forward strand.
GAAATAAAGTGACTTACTCGTTACTTTTATTGGATTTAGGGTCTTGCATCCACCCCTAAGGTGTCCCACTAGTATAAGTTACAATTATCCATACCTTGATATCTCAAAGGCACATGAATGGCACACAAATTCAGTTAAAAACAATCCTCTCTTGAAAGCAGTTATAGGTATCTAAATTGTAATTGAAACGGGAAACAACAATACAAAATTACTTATCTCACCTAGTAGTGATGATGGTGTATCAAGAAGTGATGTTGTTTAACAGCCTAGGCCAGCAAACACAAATGATGGCCCACAACACCACTTGGCCCTGGAGCCAGAAAAATTTTAACAATAGTACTCCGGTAGATGAAAACCACGTCAAAAACCACCCCAAGTCCTATCCAGGCAACTTCCTTCATCGTCGTTATCCACAAAACGACAAACAATGTAAATTCCTCACAAATACAGCTTCAAAATAGATTTGCCATGTCCATTGACAACAACAACTTCAACTCGCCTGCCCTTCGCAACTCTCCACGCAGTTTTGACACTTCCCAAAAATAATCCACAGTCAGGAGTACCAAATTTTCATCACAAAATAACATACCACACCAAACTAATATAATGGTTTCCCTATAAATACACCACACAAATCATGAATATTAATAAGATCAATATCACTTTCACAAGACGCACTGTTGATAATTACAAACATTTAGCAATAATATGACAACAATAATAGGAATTATATAATTGTATGATTATGGGTCTGGTACATTATAGCAAAGCAATTTTTACTAGCCGTTTGAGCGCTGAACCCATATCAAAGCCAACCCATTCGCCTGACGCTAAGATATCTATATTTTGAAGGCATAACGTAACCTTACCTATCTTTACAAAGCATTAGCTTTAAAAGAGCATCGCCCAATAATCCCATTCCATGTGATTATTGGGTCAGAGTAATACAGTGATGAATGTTACCTCACAGCAAGTACACAACTGTATTGAAAGAATGAAACAAGGATGTATAAGAGACAAAGAGCTGTAATTTCTATTCATTGCATCATTTAGAAAACTTCACTCCTATGGAACCTTACATACTTTAAGAGGGACTTCTTACTCGGTATAATATAAGATAGCTATGAATAGTGACACATATTTTTATGTAGAGAAAAATAAATCTTATCAATTTCAGTGAAACCAGATGATCTAAATTATCAGTCCAGTAATTACTTTAGATATACCACAATATTACATTTGGGAACAACGGAGGTGCTGTGGTAAGAGCGCTCAACCTAGGGATAGAAAAACTCATGTTCGAGTCCACCATGTTTGAATCCCCAGATCCATCTCGAATGCATATTATTAGTGACACATAAAACAATACATACTACATATACCACATGCACAGGACAACTGCAATGAGACACTTGATTATAGTAACCAAACACTATTAAAAGAAAATTAACACTATTGAGGATTTAGCGATTTCTCGCTATCTAAGAGATTGGCAAAACAGTCAGCCTCACCATCTATCAGTAATGAATCTAAAAACTGATGAACGGAACATTTAGACTTCTCTCACACGGGTGTGTCTGTGCGCGTGTCAAACGCACACACAGAAACGCGTCAGATTTTTGCACATGCGTTTTCCATGCCTAACTGCCTTGGGCGTTTGCGCCGCGTTGTACGTGCATGCAACATGTTGTGTGAAAGGTCTCATTGAACTCCATTGAATGTTAAAATGCCGCGCACACAAATGCGCATACGGGAACATGCGTACGGGAACACTCGTGTGAAAGAGTCCTTACATTGCACACAATTTTGGCCATTAAGCAATTTTCTTTTACATTATGGGGATGGACAAAGACAGATTAAAACTGAAGTATTAAGGCTGGATGTCTTTCCTAACATCCCGTCGTGGGCTCAAGTTTAAGGCTGTCTACTCCTGACCCTAGAATTTTAGCTACTTGCCCCCCTGAGTCCCCGACAGTCCAGCAAAAACAAAGTTTCTACATTCATCCTCTTTAATAACATTTTAAACGTGGTATAATAGTAATCGTCTTTCTTCTTTAAACACGTATGCATAGTTTTTATTCCATAATAAACATTAAATAAATTGTGAATTCATCATTGGTAATCTAGGCTTAAGATACAAAATTTTGCAGTAAACAGTATCAGCATTACTTCTTCAATTAGCACAAAAATACTGGTTAGTAATTCATTGCACCATAGGGTTGGTTTTCCTTATAAAGATGTTTGCTTCTTGTCTGCCTTGAGATAACCCAACACCGTTTATTAAACAAACCATAAAAATATACTGCACCCGAATAATTTACATTGGACAGCCATAATATGCAATATTAGGAGAAAATGTAAAAAAAAAATATATACTGAATTTGGCCATAATACTTGTTTTAACACTAAATAAGTACAAGATTCCTCTTTAGGGGCATTAGTAAAGTTCACTTAATGATAAAAAGTGGCACCTGAGAAATATGTCAACTTGCCTTGACCTGGCTGAACTAAACATAGCCTAAAGAATTCATTAGTGCGTGCATGAGAATAACAATATGTGACCAATAATCTTTTACAATTGTGTTTCCTAAAATACAGTAGTGCCTCATCTTATACAGTCAACTGGTTCCCCAAACCCCAAGTTATTCAACCTACGTGTACCTTCATGACTCTTATTTGAAGTGCCTCTGCAATTTTCATACAAGCTATTCCCAAGCTTCCGTATACTATAACTCAGGCCTAGCTTTCTGTACTATACTTCAACTTTACCTAATATTATGTAAATTCTGTGTAAAAACATCACAGTGGTTATTATATTGCTTCAAGGAAAAATATTTCATATATATATATATATATATATATATATATATATATATATATATATATATATATATATATATATATATATATATATATATATATATATATATATATATATATATATATATATATATACATATATATACATATATATATATATATATATATATATATATATATATATATATATATATATATATATATATATATATATATATATATATATATATATATATATATACAGTTGAACCTCCTCATGCGAACGCCCCAAACCACAAACATATTGACCTACGAATACAATTTTAAATCGGCCCACAAAACAACCCTCGAGGTACGAACGCACATACACACGTACATCCGCCAAGGCGACCGCCTGCTTGCTTTCAGTTCTGCAGTGGTGCCCGCACTGTGAAGACCGCTGGTTGCTGTTTCGTTGTAGATTTCCAGATTTTCTTGTTTTTTACTTTAAATTAGCCCTCATTGTGGCTCCTAAGAAAGTGGAAAGTGTCATTGATAATGACTTTAAAAAGCCTAAACATATTACTGCGAAAATGAACAGAGAAGTAATAGCTATACATGGGAATGGTGTTCGTGCTTCTGATCTCACTATGCAGTATGACATGGCGAAATCGACCATCTGTACTATTTTAAAGAATAAAGAGGCCTTAAAGGCGGCTAACATGGCTAAAAGAGTAACTATTTTAATGAACCACAGGTCTCAGGTTATGGAAGAGGTAGAAAAATTATTGTTAGTTTGGATAAATGAAAAAGAGTTTGCTGGAGATAATGTTAGCCAAGCTATAATGTGCGCAAAGGCTGTACAGCTACACCATGATTTAGCAAGCACTCTGAGTGCTAGTGGTACTAAAATTGACAAATTTAATGCAAGTAGAGGGTGGTATGAAAAATTTCGTCGATGAACTAGAATTCATAGTGTTGTTAGGCATGGAGAGGCAGCTAGTTCGGACCAAAAGGCAGCAGATGCCTGTGTGGTAGAATTCATTAATTCATCGAAAGTGAAGATTACTTCTTGCAGCAAGTTTTTAACTGTTCTGAAACAGGACTGTTCTGGAAAAAAATGTCTAAAAGAACCTACATAACTCAAGAGGCGAAGTCCATGCCTGGCCACAAACCAATGAAGGACATGCTTACACTTTTATTGTGACTAATGCAAGTGAGGATGCAAGATTAAACCTCTTATAGTCAACCACTCTGAAAATCCGCGCATTTTTAAGCACAATAATGTGTTGAAGGCTAGACTTCCGGTAATGTGGAGGTCAAATAGTAAGGCTTGGGTAACACGTATCCTTATTAAAGGATGGTTGACTGAAGTTTTTGGGCCAGCTGTCAAGAAATATCTTTAGATAAAAGGTTTGCTCCTTAAATGTCTTCTGGTAATGGACAATGCTCCTGCCCATTCTCCAGGTGTGGGAAAAGATCTTGATATCAAATACGACTTCATGAAAGTCAAAGTTCTGCCTCCAAATACCACTGCTCTCCTCCAGCCCATGGACCAGCAAGTAATTTCTAATTTTAAGAAACTGTATACGAAGGGTCTTTAATCCAGGTGTTTCTAGGTCACTTGCATGAATTCTGGAAAGACCATTTCAGTATCCTCCAATGCATAGGCCTCATTGACAAGGCATGGAAGAAGGTCTCTTCCTGCACGTTGGAGTCCACCTGGAGGAAACTTTGGCCAGGTTGTGTGGGTGATAGAGAAGTCGAGGGTTTCAAGCAGGAGACAACTGTCAATATAGTGAATGAGATTGTGGATATGGGCAAAACTTTGGGCTTGGAGGTCAATGAGGAGGATATGGAGGAGCTGGTGGAAGACCACAAACAAGACCTCACCACCGAAGAACTGATAGAGTTGCAACATGAACAGGTTAAGACTATCCAAGAGGAACAATCAGTGGAGGAGGAGGATGAGAAGGTAAAGGTTTTAAATGATAAGTTAAATTTTTTTTTAGTTAGTTGAGTGATGTGCAGGCTTTCATTGAGAGTCATCACCTGGACAAAGCTATGCGCAATAGAGATGCGAACATTTTAAATGACAATGTGATATCCCATTTCAGAAAAAAATCATCAACAAAGAATACGACAAATTTCTCTGGATCGTTATATTTGTGCCAATACCAGCCAGAGAACCACCTTGCAAGAGAGAAAATACATGCAGAGGGAAAGCACCAGAAATACCTGCACTTTTGCCGGACGTTTTTATGAAAGGGGACTCTCCTTTGATGGATCAGTCCTCCTCATCCTCCGCCACCACCGTCTGTGTGTGTCAGGAACTATCAACCACAAAGGTAAATACCATGTCTTATTTTAGTACAGTAGAATACTGTTCTGTTGTTTTCTATAATTAAGGTTATTCCTAATTCCATTCTATATATTGACACACATAAACTCATAAAGATAAATAAAAAGTATGTTTCTGAGGCTGGAGAACGGATTAATTGGAATTACATGCATTTCAATGGGAAAAATTGTTTCCTGTTACGAATATTTTAACTTACGAATGGGGTTAAGGAATGGATTAAGTTCGTGACTAGAGGTACCACTGCACATTGTATGTATATATATATATATATATATATATATATATATATATATATATATATATATATATATATATATATATATATATATATATTATATATTATATATATATATATATATATATATATATATATATATATATATATATATATATATATATATATATATATATATATATATATATATATATATATATATATATATATATATATATATATATACATATATATATATATATATATATATATATATATATATATATATATATATATATATATATATATATATATATATATATATATATATTGCGACCAGATACATTCAGAATGGCACTATCTAAAACTGCTTAAGATGCAGGGTCCTTGAATATTGTACAAAATTTAAGCCTTATTTTCATGAACTTAAACTAGATCTAATATAATTTATATAGCAGAGCAGTTGTTATATAATTTAAGGGTAAAAACATTTCTCCTTTGAGTATAATTTCCTACCACATGCATTTAGAACCTCACTATCTAAAACTGCATAAGACGTGGGCACACTGCATCTTGTACCTATTTTAAAAATTATATACATTATGTTTGTTTGGCTTACACCACTTCCTTGATGTGAAAGGTTTCCTTTGCAATTTTATGCTCTATATCTACTTGGTAATAACAAATCCAGTCATTAGTATACTGAATAATAATGATACTTTTGACCCAGAATTTATATGCATGTAATAAAAAAACCTTTGTATTATATAACTCTTGGTATCTAAATTAAATGCAATATGGTATTCTAAACAAATCTGGCAATTTATGTTTGGAGAGTACTTTATTCTTGGTATATCTTTAACTAATTCACATCAGACGCAAAAATGTATCCACATGCATAAATTTATTGCACATGTTATGAAACCGTTCAGAGAAGCACAAAAATGAATCATTAAAACCACTGACCATCTTAATAATGTGTGTATTTTGGCTTAATCAGTTTCTGTGAAGAGAAGCTTCAGACAATGAAGTTGGTCTTTAACAGTCTTTGTTGCACTTACTTAATTAATCACTAATATATTTTGTTAGGAATTATCATTAAAGTATAATAAAAGGTTGCAAAAAAGGAAGGTTTCCATCTCCAGGATGCCGATCTAGACATGAATGATGTTTAGGATTTTTGCACTTGTTCCACACTCCAGGATTCTCATAACCCCCCTTTGCTTTTCCTACAGATGATACCTTTAATGTTCTCCAGTGAGCTGCATGTTTCAAACTATCGATACCCATTCTATTTCGGGCATGGAGGCCTGGGTTAGAGCTTACAATGACATCCCTGCCTGAGTAATTGATAGTTGTGGGTATATTATGATATTCCTTTGGAAGATAAATACGACTTGTAGCATTATAATGATGACAATAAAGCTCTAAAAAGAAGTGAGGACAGTTGACAGTAATATACTTATATTTCTGGTTAACCTCTGTTCGGCAACCTGTAGGTTTTAATTCTGTATTTGCCTTAAGCCAAGTGGGATAGTCTTGACATTCAAAAACTATGTCTGTATCATAGTCCCATGGCAAGTAACCCCCCATTTTTACAGCTCCCAGTGCTGACCCTGCTTGAAGTTCATGAGACAAGTTGTGTTTTAGACCATAACTGGTCAAATAACTTAAATATTTTTCCATCTCTGCTATGCAGCAAGGTGGTAAAAGATAGGATCTAATGATAGACAAGGGATTCTTGCAAGAAATTCCAACGGAATCACAGCTAAAGTTATAAACTTTATCATCAAAGGAGAGGATTTTTTCCAGAGACCACTTCTTAGCAATCATAAGCCAGTCACTCTGATTCATGGATGTGTGATTATTCACAAAAAACATAACATCGGGACAGACCATTGAAAGGTGGCCAGTTGAGCGCACATGAGCAAACCAATCACGGTACATTGCAGCACTGCTGAGGTTCTTAGTGAAAGGCATATCTTTCATTAACTGAACACTAGCTACAAATGGTGTCAGTATATCATCACAGTACATACATTCATACTTTGAATGATAATATCCTGTAGTGTAGAAAGCTTGATAATTTGCCATTTTCATTTGAAGACAACCGTGAGTCCAGTGTCCACTGATATCTCTAGCAGCCCCTGCAACTATCTTAACTTCCTTAACCTCATCTAAGACCCGTACGAGTCGCTCAAGAGACGACTGATTGCTGAAATGAGCTAAATCTGTCCCCATCAAGACATAAGGTGTCTTAATGCTCCCCACCACACTGTTAAGAATTTTTGCTTCATCACTATTCTCACTAGCTTTTTGAATGGTAATGTTGGTCATATTTTCAATATCTATCACTGATGGTACAATGGCAATGATAGGTATATCATGCACATTTCTAATTTGACTAGTCACAAAGCTGATTTCGTGAGTTGACCATTTGAAAGCTGGAAGTACCACTGTTAGTACCTTGTTAAACTTGGGAACATAGGTGCATGATTCAGGATCCATACCATGCTGATTGTAAGGGGCATCATACATTGGTCCGTGATACACCTCTGGGCATACATGTCGATCCTTGTTGGGTGCCAAAGCAGGCATGTCTGGAAGTCTTGCAGAGTAATCCCAATTTGCTTTCGTCACAAGCAATAACCTAGGGTCGAGTTCTTCTGCTACGGCGGCTATCTTCAGTGACCATTTTGCGTCAATGATTGTTTGTTTACCTGGGGGAAAAAGCTCTTGTTTTAAAAAACAGGAATGAGTGAAACATAATGAATTCTAGTCCAGTGGGGGCATTAGGAAGGCATCCAGTCTTAATTTTCCATCTACAAACTGTTTGTATCCACATCCATTTGAATGGGGATAAATAGTAACAACAACAACAACAGCTAAGGAATAGTTATGCATAGCAAGCAACAACAACAATTAAGAATTAGTTATGTACAACATTAGCACTGTTAACATTCCTTTGTATATTATATATTCATATAAGACACCATATCCTGCTGAAGCCAGTTGCGTGGCTATAAGAGCAACAACAGTACTATGATAGCAGGTGGCATGAAAAATAGCGCTCAACTTGGGATGTTGCAAAGCTGGGATCAAGCTCAGCACTGGATGTTAAGAAGGGCATCCAGTCATAGTGTCCCGGTTCCAATCTGTTTGTCCACCCACACTCAATTGATAATAATAATAATATAAAATGGTGAAGAAAGAAAAAAATCCCCCAAAAGAAGCATAAGTGTTGGAGACACTACACAAGTTTATATTTTTACTGTTCATGAAATTAAAATAGGATTTTTGAAAAAATAAAATAAAATCTTAACAATATGCATATAATAAGCAGTAGGAAAACAAGAGATGCTACCCCAATCTTTAAAATTTCTTCATTTATTACCAGCCAGAACTGAGTTTTATTACCTGTTAAAGGTTGGTTTCATTACCTGCCAGGCGATGAATTTCCCGTTGAACCTCAACTAGAGAGGCTGCAAGCCTCCGTCTATGTTCGACAGCCAAAGAACAGTGTCTTGAGACCAGTCCATTATTTTCATCATCAGTCACTCCACTACCTATAAATATAAATTTGTCATAGATTTTTGTCCCTCATTCCTTCTAGTAGATGAATACAGTAATAGTAATGGAGTTAAGAATTATTTACAGAATTACTTAATACCGCACATAAAGCATTAGAAATATATATTGTCAAATACATAAGTACCGCATAATGGAGTGTTAGTATGATTTCGGAGAGCATGTAATGCAAAACAGTTGAAGGTGTTCATTTAAAGTCACATGATCGTGAATTATGTTCTCATAGATTTTGGGGGATTTAGATACACACACACGCACACACACGCGTTCACACACACACACACACACACACACACACACACACAGCACATAGCTAAGCTTGAAAAAGTTCAAAGACATGCCACGAAACTGGTGCCAGAAATACGCAATCTCAGTTATGATGAGAGGCTGAGGGAATTAGACTTGCCATCACTCGAAGCTAGAAGAGTAAGGGGGGATATGGTGACAGTCCTTAAATTCCTTCATGGTTATGATAGAGTGGATAGGGATCGATATTTCGATATGGCTGGCTATAGAACTAGAGGTCATAGTTTGAAGCTTGGTAAGAAAACTTCTTTGCAGGATGTAAGGAAATACTTTTTCAGTGTAAGAGTAGTTGATAATTGGAATTGGCTAAGCGAGGAGGTAGTTAATGCTATCTCAATCCATAGTTTTAAGGACAGGTACGATAAGTATCACTAAGTCTAAAATGGAACCGATGAGGAGACGGGAAGATACGAGCTTTGGGCTCTTTCCCGTAAACACAATTAGGTAATCACAATTAGGTAATCACAGAAAATGAGAGAGATCTAGGAGTAAACATACTGGCAGATTTGTCTCCAGAAATACATATAAATGGCATAGTAAGGGCAGCATATGCATTCTTATCAAATGTAAGGGTAGCCTTCAGGCACATGGACAAGGAAATGTTCAGAAATATTTATGTAACCTATGTGAGGCTAAAACTCGAATATGCAGCCCCCTTTTGGAATCCGCACTTGAAAAAGCACATAGCTAAGCTTGAAAAAGTTCAGAGACATGCCACGAAACTGGTGCCAGAAATACGCAATCTCAGTTATGATGAGAGGCTGAGGGAATTAGACTTACCATCACTCGAAGCTAGAAGAGTGAGGGGGGATATGGTGACAGTCTTTAAATTCCTTCATGGTTATGATAGAGATCGATATTTTGATATGGCTGGCACTAGAACTAGAGGTCATAGTTTGAAGCTTCGTAAGAAAACTTGTTTGCAGGATGTAAGGAAATACTTTTTCAGTGTAAGAGTAGTTGATAATTGGAATTGGCTAAGCGAGGAGGTAGTTAATGCTATCTAAATCCATAGTTTTAAGGACAGGTATGATAAGTATCACTAAGTATAAAATGGAACCGATGAGGAGACGGGAAGATACGAGCTTTGGGCTCTTTCCCGTAAACACAATTAGGTAATCACACATATACACACACACACACACACACACACACACACACACACACACACACACACACACACACACATATATATATATATATATATATATATATATATATATATATATATATATATATATATATATATATATATATACATACACACACACAATGGCTGCAATCCCATATGTATGGGGGTGGCCGAGTCAAAGCAAGCATATTCACAAGAAACCAATTCAACCTAATCACTCCTCTTAGATCCTTGGGGATAAAGGGTCGCCACCTAGATTTTGCATTCAGTACCATAGAACTTATTTTGCAGTACTAATAGTCAGCTCCATCAGATTTTAATAGTTCTGGATATCAATTACGTAAAATGTAAAGGAGTTGTATCTTTAATCAAAGCACATATTTATTTTGTCATTAACAAAAGCAGTATTTTTGTCGGTAACAAACAACAATTACTGTATTATTGCATTAGTTAAATTAACCTTCCAAGGTGTATAAGAGGCTTTAAATATCATCTATAGGAAACAAATATAAAAACTGCATTGACTACCCAAGTATTAACAGTTTTTTCTCTTTATGTATAAGACATCCAGCCATAATCCCCCCTCCTCCAATATGTCTTCGTCCACTCCCAATTTAAAGGAGACCGCTTGTAACACATAAAAAGGTGCCTCTTCTTCAGCTGTTAGTCAATAAATATATATACAGTAAAATTAAAGAACTAATAGTAAATTTACACAAGATTCTAGATGTTTTCAAATATGAAAAATATTTAGAGTTTTTTGCTTAAATTATCAAAGAATTTATGACGTTTTTCACAATATCCATAATTTTCAGGTTACTTAAATAAAGTAAACCTACATTACAATAAGTAAAGTTTCTCTAGAATTTAGGAGGTTTTGGGTATAATCCACATAAAATGTAAAAAGAAATATCTGTTATTAATATGTTATTTTTGTTAGTAACTAAATGGTGGATGTCTATGACTTATATTTGAGGAATGACGAATATTTTTATTTTTGTTAAGAAACAGGTGAGACGTAAGTAGCTAATAAAACAAAGCAGAAAGAGTGATACAAGACATTGAGATAAACGTATATAGCTACTCTTCATCTCTCCTCTAATATTATGCATATGCAAACATAAAATAATATGAATACAGACACTTCACAGCTTATGAAAGAGTTAGGTTCATAAGTAGAATTATTCGTACATACATATGCAGTACTGTTCACTACTTATGCTAAAGACACTTAGCTACTACATGAAACGTAAAGTATACAGTATTAATGAAATGTGATACAGATATAATAATGTAATAATACAGCACATTACAGTAATATATATACATTAATACATGAGTAGATAATGGGTAGGTTTTTGTTTGTATCTGTGAATGTTTGTAACTCAGTTTTTCGTAAGTAGAGTAGCTTCTGTAAACTCAAGAATAAATAGTAACATCAAGAATAAGAAATACAGCAGACAATACATATAGATACTAACAAAAGGGATGAAAAATAATACTGCCAATAATAACCACTGAAGTAAAAAATAGCACAACACGATACACATAATTAGCTTTGAAGAGGTATTCTGTTCCAAGATATGAGAGCCCACAGGCAGAGGCTCTAGTTGGAGTATGACTTGTCCCAGGAAATATGTAGGTGTGCCCCTAACAAGGGCCATTTGAAGTTCACGCTGATGGAGAGTGCAATGCCAGTACCTACCAACTTTATAGTTTTGTCTTGCCATTGGCACGCTGTCTCTGAGCTGTCTTCCCATTGCCAACTGTCCAGGAGACTTGCACATGCCTCGCAGAGGTATATTCAAGTACTGAGGCAGAGCCTGGGAGGCCTTGTTTGTGTCCAAGCTGTCGTTAGCACCTGTGATCCAGCTAAGAATCCTTTTAGCCGATTTGACGGCGACCTTGGTTCTGCTATTGGATTGGGGTTAGTGTGCAGAAGATAAGTGGACTGAATCTTCCCATTTTTGAGGAAGGCTAGCATTTCCATGCCCCTCTGGTTAGCACCTCCGTTCATTGATAGCAGCGCCAGTGCTCCCCAGCAGGTGAAGAATCCTCATAGCTTCGCGATGATTTTTACTGGAGGAGGCACCACTGGGAAAGTGTTTGATCTCCAGTCATCCCATGAGTCTATCCACATACACCAGGTGCCTGTGTCCCTCAAGCTGTAAGAGATCTACCACTGTCTGTTGGAAGGGGGTATTTGGCTGGCAGGGCCATTATTACTACCTCAGACAAAGAGAAGGGTGTGTGCATGTCACAAGAGATACTGGTAGACCTGTGGTGTTACAGATCCCCCTCCATGCCATGCCAATATACTGTCTGTCTGTCGTGCCTGAACACTGAGTCTAGCCATTGGTGACCTGTGTGTAAGTTAGTTGCAATCATGAGGCAGCAGGATTCAAGAATGACCAGGCATACTCAACCTGGCTCTCAAGTGTACATGACAAGGTCCTGGGCCACAGCTAGTCTGTCTCTCATGCCGTAGACGGGGCAGAGACACACTAATTCCTGCACCTTTTATTGGGGAGCAGTCACCTGCTAGTACTTGAGCAGCACTCAAGTGTATCCTCATCCATGACGATACTGACTTCCATACCTAGTGCTGCCACAGTAGCCACTGTCATGGCCACTACTAGGTTGTCTTGTTGACCATTGTCCTATCGTGAAGTGATTGTGTGTAGTGAGAGCGAGAACGTGTAGGCATTGAGCTCTCGATAATATTGCGTTTATCAAGTGACAGAGTTTAAATTCATAGCTACAAAATTAACGACAGCCTACTCAAATATAAACCCTCAAAATTAAGTAAGAGTGATTATTACAACTTTAGTATTTAAAAAGATACAAAGAAAATTAATTATAATCTTATAACATTTCAGAAACCTTTGAGAGCATCTCTCCCCATGTAAATGATTTCAAACACATAGTTTCGGGATCAACCTAAAAAGGACCTTCTTGGGTGAACCTGCCGTTCCCCTCCCATTAACACCAGAATGCCCTCATCAGAAAAAGTTAACCTTTCTGACCTTTCGAGTGTAGATACAAATATTTTTCCTGCAGTGTTTACTTCAGCACTGGATACTATTTTCCAATATTCACGTCATGACATCAAAAGGTAACTGGAAAAAAATAGAAAGACACTCTGTACAAAACAAGTCAACTATTGCTTTCAAAGGTAGTCGAACTCTTTCCAAAACACGGTGGAAAGCGCATCAGCAAGAGACAGATAAAAAGGAAATAATTTCAAATAAAATCACTCTCAGTTCAAGTGTCATGAATACCTCATTAAATGGAAAACTTTACCAACTCTTTCAATCTCAAACTTCGGTTGCAAAATTTGTGGAGTTTGATAAAACACTCGACCTAGCAGATCTACATCTAATGATAGAAAGTCTTGCAGATAACGTGGAAGCAAACATTGTTCTACTTAAAAGGTTGAAACAGCTAACAGAAGCACCACCTCTCAGTTCAGTTCAGTGATGTCACCTAATAACGACGATGTCTCTTTTATCAACAATCCTCAGGTTTCACAAACTAGGTTTTCTGTCTCTACTGACAATTCCTTCAGTGCATTGAAAGACGAATCTGCCAGGGCTAGTCAAGAAGAAAAAGATCCAGATAAATGTGATAGTCAACAAGACCGCCTGAATACACCATCTAGCACAAGTAATCAAGTCAGTAATAGGTTGCAAAGCAGTGAAGAAACTAGCGTCCTTCACCACTACTCATAGCAACACAACAATAGTCACTGACAAAGACAACCTGATTACACCATCCAGCACAAATAACCAACCCAGCAATAGGTTGCACAGAAAAAATAATGCCCCCCTCCACTACTCCTAACAACACAACAACTATCACTAACCAGGACAACCAGATTACACATCCAGCACAAATAACCAAGCCAGCAATAGGTTGCAAAACAGTGAAGAAAACAGAAAAGACAAAATAGGAGCAGTCTCTAATCTAAAATAGTCCATGGAAGTCCTCCCCCCCACAGCCACAGTTACCCAATAATGCAAGTGCAAGGGTTACAGCTCAAATATATATTCGCATACCTGGCATCCCCTCTGAGAGAGAGATACGTAATATTTAGCGCATCCAACAGCAGGCACAGACACCAGGATCCATGGACTAACTCCAGAACATAATATGACGATGAATTCCCAGTGGTATTACAGTCAAAAAAAACCTTGGGCAAACCCAAGATCAAACTACAAACTATGATTACGGATACATCCCTTAATGAAGCATGGTAATAATGTAACATAAGTGCTTAAGAATGCTCAGTCCCTTCCTGCTCATTTTGAAGAAATAATAAATGACTAATACATAGATATTCTCTGTGTAAGTGAAACTTGGCTTCTTCCTACAAATGAAAATAACCATGTGAATATATCAGTGTTTAAAATGTTTTGAAATGACCATGGCCGAGGGGGTGGGGTCTGTAATTATGTTAGAATTTATTTCAGTGCATCAGAAATAATTACAGGTCTAGAAAATTGAAGAGCTCGAAGATAAATGAATGAATATGCAATATCAGAAACTTCCATTTTTCATTTTAGGGTGTGTTTACCATCATCCAAAAGCACCTTCCAGTTCATTCAGTCATCTGCTAGAAACATTCAGAAATATCTGTGTGCACCATAAACCCGTATACATACTTAGTGACTTTAATGATGACTTGTTCTCAGCAGATAACGAAATGAAAAGGGTGATCAACACTGTGAAGTTAACACACCTTGTGACAAAACCGACCCATATAACCCCTAATTCTAGGACTCTGATTGATCTGATTATAACAAACAAAGTGGAAAGTATATCCTACTGGGACGTAGTTCCCTGCCCAATTGCAGTTCACGAGCTCAACAATGCTATGCTAAACATAAACAAGCACAAAAGGAAGCCTGTCTTCAAGACATTCCGGTGTCTAAAAAATTACTCTCCTGATATCTTTTGTGAAGCATTAATTAACAACAATACTGAATTCGCAGGTATATCAAACACAGATAACGTCGATTTGCAAGTTGAAATTCTAAAAAAAAGTCTTAAATGAATGCCTAGATAACTCTGCACCCGTTGTAACAAGAAAAATAACCTGCCCCTCAGCCCCCTGGCTAACTAATGACATAAAAGAGGCAATGCAAATCAGAAATCAAATAAAAAAGTGCAAAAAATGAATAGATATGATATGACTCTCTGTGACCATTATAAAGTAGAAAAGAAATGGAAAATATAGGCATCCAAAGTAGGTCAGTGGCCCATGGGGATGTGGCAGTATTGATATCTCCTCCAGGGGGTGATGAAAGTCATCAATTTCCTGTTTTCCTGGTCCAACTCCACCTGGTGGAAGCTCCACAACATGTCTACCACTGCCTTGAAGGAGTGACTCAAGATATAAAATAAGATATCATGTTGAAGGGTGCAGGGGTGTGATGAGTCTCCCTCAAACACGAGGCATTGAAGCGTTGATTATCCACAGTGCATCTCAGGTGGCTGTTTTTTAGCCACTTCCATAATCCTGGAGCACCTCTCTGCCTTAACCTCCACCTCCCAGTGTTTGGGGACAACGGTGGGGGGGGTGGCAAATAGATGGGCGAGATCGGGCCAAGTGTACATGGTGGAGAGAGCCAGACATTATCAGAAATGGAGACCTTGTAGTGTAGAAGGTGGAAGACAAGAAATATCAGAGTAGCCGCTCTTGAAGTCATGCAATGTCCACCTCCAGAAATGGGAAGGATATGGCCGCAGGGTAAGGTGGGTAGGTAGCATCCTCCACTGTGAGGAAGGCCTCAATATGTATATGATGTGAGAAGGAGTCGGGGACCATCCCCAGGCTCTTACAAGAGGTCTGAGATAAGTATATATATGGTGCAGATACCACAAATAAATCTCCTGTGCTGATGACACGCCTTCCAAGGTAATGTGGCATTCTGTAGTTATCACACATTGCAGATGGTGCCCTGCCACATCCTTCAGCCTTAACAATGTACAAGCTGGGTAGGAGGATCTTGCAATGAGAGCAGCAGCGACATACCTGAGCACCTGTGTCGGCTACAGCCATAGCGGGGAGAGCCATCTCTCACTGGACGCAGAATTGAACACAGCCAGGTTGGCCTGGGGAGACGTCATAGACACCACCACCATGGCACTAAATACATCTGCAGAGGTTGCCTTCATTCCACTCCTGCAGCACTTCCTGAAGTGTCCCACTTTTCACTTATGGCAAGTAACGCCCTAGGGAGGGCAAGAGCTCTTATCCATGTGCAAGTTCCCACAATTTCTGCAGGGGTTAGTGGGGGGTAACTGGGATCATGTGCATGGCGACGCCAGCTATCTCCTTGTCGACATCCTTCGTATTGGGTAGGTGAATTTTGGCAGGAAAAAGACCCTTTTACACCTGCGTCTCTCATTGCAGCCTCAAAGACCGAGCACTTAGATCTAAGCTTATCTACACCATCATACAAAAAGAAATTCTGACAAATTTCCCTTATTAGCACTGGGTCACTAAACCCTACTATAAATTTACGTAAAGAAATACAATCATTCAGACTGCGGTTACACTTAGGGCACTTAAATGCACAGTACAACAGCAACTGCAAATATCTTTGAAAATATAGACCTTTGGGCTCTTCTGGAGCCTGGAAATCACTGAAAAACTAACACCACATTACTGCCTGATTAGTAACAACTAGTATTAATGCCTCAGTATTGTCTAAGGCTTGCATGGGAGCAAGACGCACATTTCCCTGGTATAAATGGAATCCAAGGCTTGTTGAAGAGTCAGCATGCAGGAGAACCAGATGTACTCAACGGCTTCTAGGTAAGGCCACCAGTTGAGGAATATCTAGGTTTTCATGGTCAGCCTCCATATCCTGTAGACAGTGGAAGACATCTTGACTGCAGATTTCTTCAGAGCAGAAGGCACCCAACAAGTGATGCATTTTGAGAAGTGGCAACGTTCGCCGGTACCGGGGTCGTCGTGAATTGTGATGGCCCAATGCAACTTCTGGCTCTGATAAAGAATTTATCCTGTAAGGCATCACCCAGTGAAGTCTGGAAGAGGTTTCCAAGCCTCGTAGTCGTATCAGGGCATAAACTGCACTTCACTGCGCCATGGTTGATGTGGAAGAGTGAAACTCGAGGCATGACGAACAGTTCTTTATTAAGCAACAAGTGAGACGTATCTAACTAATAAAACCAAGCAGAGAGCGTGATACAAGACATTGAGGAAAACGGATGGTATGGGAAATATATAGTAAACCTTCACTAATTATATAAAAAAAAATAGTCAGATTACTTTACTAAAAATTAGGTATTTGATGATGAGAATTTCTCAGAGGCAATTATAGTACAAAAGAGTCCGGGTACATCACTTAGAATACAGTGTATGAGAATGAGAATTTTTCAATGAAAAATTTGAGTCAATTGAGTCATGGCCCATCACTGAAAAATTAACTCTATGATGATATGAATTTCCAGGGACAAATATATTACGACAGAGTCATATTATATTACTTATAAGTAATGAATCAGAAGATAAGAATTTTTTAGGTCTAAATGGGGTGCAATTAATCAATAATTTGTGGACAATTCATGACAGTAACACATGCAACTAAATAACAGAGATGAAAAAACCAGTTAACTATAAACAATATTAAAAAGAGAGTCGGACCACGGCTAGATGGTAGGTATATAGTCAGGATCTGTGCTATCACTGTCCCTTGCCTGTGTCTCTTATTAGAGACCTTTAACCATTAACCTTTCAATTGCGTATTGAATATTACAAACAATAAATTTATTCTATACATTCGAAGCTTATTTCTTTGGCAGCGATTCCCACCCATAAGGTTCTGATATCGACAAAGGGGTTATTGCACTTTTTTCTCCCAATTAGTCCCCATTCAAATGGGAATGGACAAAATGCTATAGCCATGGTATTAAATCTAGGTGCCTTTCCTAATTCCCGCATTGGAATAGTGCCCGCGTTAGTTCATTCGATTGGTGCGCTCTACCAATGAGCTACCATGGAAAAAAAACTTTGGGATAAGCAGGAGTAGAGCAACATCCGATGAGTGGTAGCCTAGTTTCCTAAAAGCTCGGCGACTACATCATTAGCTATGCGGAAACAGTACTTCTACAGCATCTTTATGAGCTCAGTACTCAATTTCTGGATAAATGATCCACCAGCAGCTCTCAAAAACAAAAAAAGTTTATAGAATGTTAGTAAATAGTTAACATTCTCGCCATAAGATGGTTAATTTTCAGAAAAATGGGATATAGACTGTATCCATTCCTATACAAATGGAAACTAATTGTGACACAAAATACGTTAAAGAAGATGTAGGCCAGCTATGTGTACATTGGCTATATAAAACCGAGACGCTTCCGGGAAAACATATAGTTACAAAACTCCCACTAATATATATATATATATATATATATATATATATATATATATATATATATATATATATATATATATATATATATATATAATATATATATATATATATATATATATATATATATATATATATATATATATATATATATATATATATATATGAATCATATTTTTACCCCAACCGGGACTTGAACCTGGGACTTATTATTACTAAGCCAAGGAGCTACCAACTACAGAGTGGTGTAGTTGGTAGCACCTTGTCCTAGTAATAATCTATCTACCTTGGCTGTTTCCCTCTTTAATTTGGGGGTAACCGACATCAAAAAAAGAAATCAATAAGGGGATTACTTTGCTCTATGGGCAATGACTAGGGAGCAAGCGACCATTCAGATGGCACTGCTGGAGTGCCACAGCCCATCCTCCCGGCTCTTCCACAACCTGTGTCGCTTCACAACTGCCAACTCCCCTACTGCCCCTACCACAGGGCTACCTATGAAAGATGCAACCCATGGTAACAGCAGATGCCTATCAGAGCTGCGTCACTATTGCTCGCCACACATTCCTATTCCTAGCACACTCACTTGCTTCCCTCACATCCATCCCCCTATCATTCAGGGCTTTCCTTACTCCATCCATCCTTCCAAACCTAGGCCTCCCTCTAGCATTTCTCCCATCAACCTTTTTCAGCAGTCTTTCATCAACCATCCTTTCCACATGGCCAAACCATCTCAGATCATTCATATCTACTCTGGCTGCAAATTCTCTCCTCACACCCGTTCTTGCTCTCACCACTTCATTCCTAACTCTATCCAACCGAGATACACCAATCATACTCCTCTGGCATTTCACCTCAAAAACATTTAGTTTCCTTCTCTCACTTACTTTCATACCCCATAACTCTGATCCATACATCACAGTTGGCACAACCACTTTCTCATACAAAACTTTCTTAACATTCATTTACAACCCTCTATTCTTCATCACTCCTTTCAACGCACCATACACTTTACATCCTTCATTCACTCTGTGACACATACCTGCTTTCACTCCACCATTTGCAGCTATAACCGAGCCTAAATACTTAAACTGATAAACTTCCCCAAGTGACTTTCCATTCAACATAACATTCAATCCAGCACTATCCTCATTTCTTCTACACCTCATAATCTTACTCTTTCCCACATTTACTCACAACTTCCTTCTCTCACACACCATTCCAAATTCTGACACTAACTGACACAGCTTCTCCTCTGAATCTGCAACCACCACAGTATCATTTGCAAACAGCAACTGATTCAGCTTCCACTCGTTATCATCCCCATCTACCATTCTCAAATCTCTACGACGCACTCGCTCATTCACCTCTCTTACGACTCCATCAATATACAAATTGAACAGCCATGGTGACATCACACATCCCTGTCTCAGTTCCACACTCACTGGAAACCACTCACTCACTTCATTCCCTACCCTAACACAACCTCTACTGCCCTCCTACAAATTCTTCACTGCATGCAACAGTTTACCATTAATTCCATATAACCTCAAAACATTCCACATTGCCCCTCTATCAACTCTATCATACGCTTTCTCAAGATCCAAAAATGCAAAATACACACCCTTACCCTTTGCTAAATATTTCTCACATAACTACCTAACTATAAAGATCTGATCTATACAACCTCTACCTCTCCTAAAACCACTCTGCACTTCCGAGATCACATTTTCTGTCTTATTTAATTAATATCAGTAACCAGTATCCTACCATACACTTTTCCTACCACACTCAACAAACTTATACCCCTAAAATTACTGCATTCATACACATCTCCCTTACCTTTGTATAGGGGCACTATACAAGCAATCACCCATTCCACTGGCACCATTGACAACATGAACCATATATTAAACACTCTCACTAACCATGACGATGCAGTCACACCCCCTTCTTTCGACTCCACTCTCACACCATCCATTCCAGGTGCTTTACCTGCTTTCACTTCATACAATGCCCTTTTCACCTCCTCTCTTTTAATTTCTCTTTCATTTTCATCTCCCATCACCGGCACTTGAACACCCCTCACTGCCACTATAGCTGCCTTTCTATCTTCCTCAACATTCACCAAGCACTCAAAATATTCTGCCCATCTTTTCCTTGCATCGTTCCCTCTTAACATCTGTCCATTCACATCTTTCACTGTCTCTTGCATCCTCGATCCACCCTTCCTTACTCTCTTCACTTCTTTCCAAAACTTCTTTTTATTCTCCTCATATGACCTACTAAAATCCTGTCCCCACCTAACATTTGCCAACCTCCTCTCTTCTTCTACCTTCCACTTGCTTTCCACATTCTACTCCCTATATATTTCATATTTCTCCCTACTGTTACACTGCAGCCATTCCTCAAAAGCCCTCTTTTTCTCTTCCACCTTCATTTTCACCCCTTCATTCCACCACTCGCTGCCCTTCCTCATGCCACCTCCAACAAACCTCTTTCCACACACATCACTTGCATGTCCCACAAAGCATTTTTTCATCAACCCACATTCCTCCTCTAACTCCCCAACTTCTCTTTCTTTCACCCTGTCATATGCCACTTTCAACCTGTCCTGATATTCCTGACTCTTCTCTGGCTTTTTCAACTCTTCCACCTTCACCATTTCCCTTCTACATCCCCCCACTCTATTACCCCACTATTTTACCAGTACCACTTTTGCTTCAACCAAAAAATTATCAGACATCCTAGCAGCCACACCCCTAAATGCATGCACATCTTTCACTCTACCAATCATGCTCTCTGCTACCAATACATAATCCATCAATGCTCTTTCTTTCACTCTTCCATTTGCCACTCTCATCCATGTATACTTATTTATTAATTTCTTCTTGAAAAAACTATTACCTATCACCAACTCTTGCTCCACACACATATCTACCAATCTCTCGCCTCTCTCATTCCCACCTGGCACCCCATACTTTCTTACACCACCTTCTACCTCTCCATCCATTCAAGTCACCCAACACAACTACATAGTTCCTTCTACTCAGACCATCCACACGCCTAGTCAACTCATTCCAGAATTCATCCCGCTCTTCCTCACTTCTCACAAACACACACACACACACACACACACACACACACACACACACACACACACACACACACACACACACACACACACACACACACACACACACACAATGAATGAGCTTTTTGCAGTTATTGACTGGAAAACCTTATTTTACAACAAATCTGTACAAGAAATGTATGACATCTTTTGTGAGAAATATGGGAAGATAGTAGATTGCTGCATACCTGTCACCAAAGTAGGTGTAATTCATGCCAGAGAGAAATGGTTCGATAATGGGTGTAAAAGAGCTAAGGAGTGGAGAGACAAATGCTGGAAAAGGTATAGGAGGAGAAAAAACTTAAATGCCTGGCAAACCTACAAAAGAGCAAGAAATGACTACCTAAGTAAAAGGAGAGAGGCAGAGAGAGACTATGAGAGAGACATCACCAGGAAGGCTAAAGAAAATCCCAAGCTTTTCCACAGCTTTATCAGAGGAAAACTGAAGGTAAAAGAACAGGTTTTAAGGCTAAAGAGAGCGGATGGAAGCATCACTGAGACGGATGAAGAGATCTGCAAAGAATTGAACAAGGAGTTTCAGTCAGTATTTACAGTAGAAAATACCCCACCCCCTCAGATTGCAGTGAGAGAAGCTCAAGGACCGGTATTAGAGAACATCAACCTTACAGCCACAGAGGTATGCAAAGCGCTGATGGATTTAGATGTTCATAAAGCTACAGGTCCTGATGACATATCCCCTCATGTGCTTAAAAAAATGCACAAACACAATATCAGTGGCACTAAGTATCATATTTAAGGAGTCACTGGAGTCGGGGGAGATTCCAAGATGCTGGAAACAAGCAAATGTGATACCTATCTTCAAAAAGGGAAGGAGGGATACGGCTCTGAACTATAGACCAGTTTCCTTGACCAGCATAGTTTGCAAAGTTATGGAGAAACTACTAAGGAAACATATCTCTCTTCACTTGGAATCCTTCAACTTTTTGTCAGTGAGGCAACATGGCTTCAGAGAAGGTAGATCAACAGTAACAAACTTATTAGAATTTTATGATGAGGTAAGCCAAATCTTACAGGAAAGAGAGGGCTGGGCAGACTGCATATTCCTAGACTTCCAGAAAGCGTTTGACACTGTTCCACATGGGAGACTTATTAGGAAGCTGCAATCAATGGCTAGAATAGGTGGAAATGTTTTGGAATGGATAAAAACTTACTTAGAAGGAAGTGAACAGAGGGTTAGAGTAAGACACTCAGTGTCTGAATGGAGAAGAGTTAGTAGTGGAGTTTCACAGGGTTCAGTTTTAGGGCCACTTTTGTTCCTTGTATATGTAAATGACCTACCAGAGTCTGTAAATTCATTCATGAACATGTTTGCAGATGATGCAAAGATTGTGAAGAAAGTAAAAAACGAGAACAATGGTAGAGAACTTCAGGAAGATCTAAATAATCTGCATGAGTGGTCAGAAAAGTGGCTAATGAAATTCAATACTTCAAAATGTAAGGTAATGAGAATGGGTACAAGTGCAAGAAGGCCCAAGCTTGACTACTCGGTGGCTGGAGTACAACTTCAAGAGACAGAAAATGAGAGAGATCTAGGAGTAAACATACTGGCAGATTTGTCTCCAGAAATACATATAAATGGCATAGTAAGGGCAGAATATGCATTCTTATCAAATGTAAGGGTAGCCTTCAGGCACATGGACAAGGAAATGTTCAGAAATATTTATGTAACCTATGTGAGGCCAAAACTCGAATATGCAGCCCCCTTTTGGAATCCGCACTTGAAAAAGCACATAGCTAAGCTTGAAAACGTTCAAAGACATGCCACGAAACTGGTGCCAGAAATACGCGATCTCAGTTATGATGAGAGGCTGGGGGAATTAGACTTACCATCACTTGAAGCTAGAAGAGTGAGGGGGGATATGGTGACAGTCTTTAAATTCCTTCATGGTTATGATAGAGTGGATAGGGATCGATATTTTGATATGGCTGGCTCTAGAACTAGAGGTCATAGTTTGAAGCTTCATAAGAAAACTTCTTTGCAGGATGTAAGGAAATACTTTTTCAGTGTAAGAGTAGTTGATAATTGGAATTGGCTAAGCGAGGAGGTAGTTGATGCTATCTCAATCCATAGTTTTAAGGACAGGTATGATAAGTATCACTAAGTATAAAATGGAACCGATCAGGAGACGGGAAGATACGAGCTTTGGGCTCTTTCCCGTAAACACAATTAGGTAATTAATTAGGTAATCACACACACACTCACTTGGAATCCTTCAACTTTTTGTCAGTGAGGCAACATGGCTTCAGAGAAGGTAGATCAACAGTAACAAACTTATTAGAATTTTATGAAGAGGTAAGCCGAATCTTACAGGAAAGAGAGGGCTGGGCAGATTGCATATTCCTAGACTTCAATACTTCAAAATGTAAGGTAATGAGAATGGGTACAAGTGCAAGAAGGCCCAAGCTTGACTACTCGGTGGCTGGAGTACAACTTCAAGAGACAGAAAATGAGAGAGATCTAGGAGTAAACATACTGGCAGATTTGTCTCCAGAAATACATATAAATGGCATAATAAGGGCAGCATATGCATTCTTATCAAATGTAAGGGTAGCCTTCAGGCACATGGACAAGGAAATGTTCAGAAATATTTATGTAACCTATGTGAGGCCAAAACTCGAATATGCAGCCCCCTTTTGGAATCCGCACTTGAAAAAGCACATAGCTAAGCTTGGAAAAGTTCAAAGACATGCCACGAAACTGGTGCCAGAAATACGCAATCTCAGTTATGATGAGAGGCTGAGGTAATTAGACTTACCATCACTCGAAGCTAGAAGAGTGAGGAGGGATATGGTGACAGTCTTTAAATTCCTTCATGGTTATGATAGAGTGGATAGGGATCGATATTTTGATATGGCTGGCTCTAGAACTAGAGGTCATAGTTTGAAGCTTCGTAAGAAAACTTCTTTGCAGGATGTAAGGAAATACTTTTTCAGTGTAAGAGTAGTTGATAATTGGAATTGGCTAAGCGAGGAGGTAGTTAATGCTATCTCAATCCATAGTTTTAAGGACAGGTATGATAAGTATGACTAAGTATAAAATGGAACCGATGAGGAGACGGGAAGATACGAGCTTTGGGCTCTTTCCCGTAAACACAATTAGGTAAACACAATTAGGTAATCACACACACACACCGAGGTATGCAAAGCGCTGATGGATTTAGATGTTCATAAAGCTACAGGTCCTGATGACATATCCCCTCATGTACTTAAAAAATGCGCAAACTCAATATCAGTGGCACTGGGTATCATATTTAAAAAGTCACTGGAGTCAGGGGAGATTCCAAGATGCTAGAAACAAGCAAATGTGATACCTATCTTCAAAAAGGGAAGGAGGGATACGGCTCTGAACTATAGACCAGTTTCCTTGACCAGCATAGTTTGCAAAGTTATGGAGAAACTACTAAGGAAACATATCTCTCTTCACTTGGAATCCTTCAACTTTTTGTCAGTGAGGCAACATGGCTTCAGAGAAGGTAGATCAACAGTAACAAACTTATTAGAATTTTATGATGAGGTAAGCCGAATCTTACAGGAAAGAGAGGGCTGGGCAGATTGCATATTCCTAGACTTCCAGAAAGCGTTTGACACTGTTCCACATGGGAGACTTATTAGGAAGCTGCAAGCAATGGCTAAAATAGGTGGAAATGTTTTGGAATGGATAAAAACTTACTTAGAAGGAAGGGAACAGAGGGTTAGAGTAAGACACTCAGAGTCTGAATGGAGAAGAGTTAGT
>JAXCGZ010001899.1:90000-97500 GCA_037179515.1 Halocaridina rubra
TAAAAATGTAAAAATTCGCTTATACGTCTGGCAGCGCAGTGCGGAAAAGACAGCGCACGCATACGTGGTCTCATTTCTGACAACCCAATCCTAGGCGTTCAGTTTTCCTGCTCCAAATATATAAATCAGGGTTATACTTTCACAAATATCCCATATATATATATATATATATATATATATATATATATATATATATATATAGATATATATATATATATATATATATATATATATATTTCTTCTTCTTCTTCTTCTTCGAGAGAGAGAGAGAGAGAGAGTCTCCCTCTCTCTCGCTCTCTCTCTCTCTCTCTCTCTCTCTCTCTCTCTCTCTCTCTCAAGAAGAAGAGGAAGAAGAAGAAGAAGAGAGAGAGAGATAGAGAGAGAGACTCTCTCTCTCTCTCTCTCTCTCTCTCTCTCTCTCTCTCTCTCTCAAGAAGAAGAAGAAGAAGAATTCTCTCTCTCTCTCTCTCTCTCTCTTCTCTCTCTCTCTCTCTCTCTCAGATAGAGAGAGAGAGAAAGAGAGAGAGAGAGAGCTTCTTCTTCTTCTTACTCTCTCTCTCTCTCTCTCTCTCTCTCTCTCTCTCTTACCTCAATTTATAAGAGATTGCCTACTTGTTATGTATGCTGATGACACCCAGATTATGCTTACTGGTGACATTGACAGAATTCCTGAAATCTTAAAAAGGGCTGAAGATATATTAAACTGTGCCAAAAGTTATTTTAACAGTAATGGTCTTTTACTGAACTAAAATAAAACTAAATTCGTTATTTTTTGGATCAAATCAATACCTGTCCCGCATTCCTGAGAACATCAGTATAAATTTCAACAATGTTTCACTCTTCCCATCTAATAAGGTTAAAAATCTAGGAGTTATTATGGACAGTACCATGACATTTAATTTTCATATCGATGAACTACATAAAAAAGTGAACGGGACCCTTATTTACTTGAACAGAGTCTATGAAAGATTCGAGCCTGATTGTAAGGTAATTGTAGTACAAACATTGATTTTAAGTATTCTCAACTACTGTCTGAGTGTTTGGGGTTCCACGACTAAGACCCAGATGTTACGAGTGAAAAGGCTCCAGAATTTTGCTGCATGAGTTGCCATAGGGGGGGGGTGCATAAATATGATCACGTGACTCCCCTCTTTGAGAGATTGGGTTGGCTAAGGATGGACATGAAGTTCATATATAATATCTGTCTTTTAGTTTTTAAAATAAATCATGGAATATTACCGGAATGGCTCTTCTCATTGCCAACAGTTAATCAAGTGAGTATCAATAACGTCAACACCAGATATCAGAATTCTTTTTACGTGCCCAGAACTTCCACTGATATTGGGGCAAGAGCCTTAAATGTAATGGGCCCGAGACTTTGGAACTCTTTACCCGCAAACTTAAGAAGCTGCCAAACATTACCTCACTTAAATCTCATCTTTTAAATCACCTACTTAATAAGTGATTTTAGTCTCATTATTATCCTCCCATTGGGTAGACGAAGTGCACGTATGCTTATTTTAATGTGTAAATATTTTGATTTTGTGCTTTGCAAATTTCATTTGTTTTATTTTGACATTTTACATTGTAATTTGTAATTAGATTAATTATCATGTAATAGCCATTTTTGATGGAATAAAGTTTTTGACTTTGACTTTGACTCTCTCTCTCTCTCTCTCTCTCTCTCTCTCTCTCTCTCTCTCTCTCTCTCTCTCTCTCTCTCTCTCTCTCTCTCTCTCTTCTTCTTCTTCTTCTTCTTCTTGAGAGAGAGAGAGAGAGAAAGTCTCTCTCTCTCTCTCTCTCTCTCTCTCTCTCTCTCTCTCTCTCTCTCTCTCTCTCTCTCTCTCATGAGAGAGAGAGAGAGGGAGAGAAAGAGAGTCTCTCTCTCTCTCTCTAGAGAGAGAGAGAGAGAGAGAATATATATATATATATATATATATATATATATATATATATATATATATATATATATATATATATATATATATATATATATATTCCATATATTTATTGTTCACTAGGATCAATTCTAACATAATTATATAAATGGAAAAGTAAGGGCAAATATAACTATACCAAATTACTTTTTATTTGCGTTTACCAGTACATACAACTTACATTTGAAGGATTCTGTGAATGACAAAGATGAAACATTATTACATTATTAAATGTAAAATATTAAACTTAATATCTTCTCAGTATAAAATAATGAAAATGAAACATATTAAGATCAGTTATTGTAATATGTGAAAAACAAATAACTTTAAAATAAATTACATATCTATATGGGAATAAAATGCTAAAATTAAAGTTACAAACGTCATCCTTTCAACCATTCTCTCTTGCCACGATACCCTTCCTTCGGGGGAATTACAGTATTCCTGCCGACTGCGTACAACCCCCTACGAACGTGTAAGTTCCCCTACGATGGGTCGGGAGCGTCGGGAGCATGGTTGGCCCAGTCGTAATGGTCAAAAATTTAATTTCCCTTTTTCTATGATGAGACTTACGTTTGCGTACGATCAGTCGTACGCTAAATTACGTGTCCAAACTACTCCGTACGATTGCAATTACGGTCCATAGGACTGCTTACGCGGACGTACGACACACTTCCGACAGGCACAGGAATGCACCTGTCGGCTAAAAAATCTGCCGGATCTCCAAGGATTGAGCGAAGATTCCGTCGGAAAGCGGTCTTAAGAAACGGGTCGGGAGTTTTGGCTATGTGTGACGCCAGCATTAGTGTTTTATTCTTTACAAGCAATGACTGGCAACTTTTGAAAAGCAACATATGTGAAAAACAAATAACTTTAAAATAAATTACATATCTATATGGGAATAAAATGCTAAAATTAAAGTTACAAACGTCATCCTTTCAACCATTCTCTCTTGCCACGATACCCTTCCTTCGGGGGAATTACAGTATTCCTACGAACGTGTAAGTTCCCCTACGATGGGTCGGGAGCGTCGGGAGCATGGTTGGCCCAGTCGTAATGGTCAAAAATTTAATTTCCCTTTTTCTATGATGAGACTTACGTTTGCGTACGATCAGTCGTACGCTAAATTACGTGTCCAAACTACTCCGTACGATTGCAATTACGGTCCATAGGACTGCTTACCGCGGACGTACGACACACTTCCGACAGGCACAGGAATGCACCTGTCGGCTAAAAAATCTGCCGGATCTCCAAGGATTGAGCGAAGATTCCGTCGGAAAGCGGTCTTAAGAAACGGGTCGGGAGTTTTGGCTATGTGTGACGCCAGCATTAGTGTTTTATTCTTTACAAGCAATGACTGGCAACTTTTGAAAAGCAACATTCGATGCGTTTTGTTTTTAAATGAAAACCATTATGTTTGACATCGTTCTCATCCCCCCTTGGCAAATATATCTACTAGCAGACAAGAAAAAAAATTTGAGATCTATTAGAGATACCTTTGGAAAGTAGATGAAAAATACAAATAAAAAAATCGGGGGTATAACGTACATCTATACATTCGTAATCTCTCTCTCTCTCTCTCTCTCTCTCTCTCTCTCTCTCTCTCTCTCTCTCTCTATCTCTCTCTCTCTTTCTCTCTCTCTCTCTCTCTCTCTGTCATTAAGGAAATTCTTGTAAAAGATTAAAAAATAATAAAAATACATATATGCATAAAGTTATAAAACAGGAAATTCGAAGAAAAAGACATGAACTGTAAAATATCAGTTGCGATGCAGCAGTGGGTACCAATGACGTTTTTTTAAGTTATCAAACAAAAAACTTTCAATTCTAATTATATTTAAAGAAATGAATAAAAAAAATACTAATCGCAATGGGAGGAAGATCCAACACAAAAATCCAACCTCAAAAAATAAATGTTTCACATGTTTTAAAAGTAGTTATTCACTTATAACCTAAAAGTCTTGAAATGCCATAAATCTTTTCCAGTCACTATAAAAGCAATAAATACAAATATATTTATTTCCTACAATTCTAGCGTTATATACCTGCTTTCTATATACACGTTGTTATTGGAACATGGCGAGAGAGAGAGAGAGAGAGAGAGAGAGAGAGAGAGAGAGAGAGAGAGAGAGAGAGAGAGAGAGAGAGAGAGAGAGAGAGAGAGAGAGAGAGAGAGAGAGAGAGAGAGAGAGAGAGAGAGAAATCATGCCCTTAAGCAATTTTTTTTTCTAACTAAAATGACTCTTTACACTTACCCACTTTGAGTTTAATTGATATTATAAAGGGAGGGTCTCTTCTCCTCTGATATCATCATCAAAGTAACAAAACTCCCAGGTAAAAGATAAATTGGTTTTCTGATATGAAGTACCTTTTTGAGTCTTGGATTAAAATATAAAATGAGTACTCATAGTATCAGTAATATTAAGAGTGACTTCATCAACTGATATCCCAGGAAAAAAATAAAGATGATGCATGACTGCGTTTCTCATTTGAGCAATCTCGTGTCGCAATATATTTCTGGCAATATAACAAATAACACTTTAACAAACGTGAATTTTTGTAAATAATGTTGATAATTTGTCAGAACATTGCATGCTGACCCCCTGTTTACTCTAAATACAGAATTTACTGAAAGAAACCAATTGCATATACAACATTTCTTACAACAATAAAATATTGCATAGTAATTCTGTTTTAGCTATAAACCATTGCATATATTTATTTGTTTATAGTAATGTCGACTGCTTTCAACGATTTTGGAATAAAAAAAATGAGTAAAGCAGATCGATTAATCTATATTCCTACATTAATATACATTGAAAAAACTTTTCTTAATTGAATAACCAATAGTAGCCAACTTGGTTTCATCAATATTCCTTAATGTATATTCAAATAGTTGTTTCTTGGTAGCTTACTGTTTGAAGTAGAAATAAGTAAAATTATTATTATTATTATTATTATTATTATTATTATTATTATTATTATTATTATTATTATTATTATTATTATTATTATTATTATTATTATTATTATTACTATCATTATTATTATTATTATTATTATTATTTCAAAAGAAAAAATAAGTATGTCATATTAAATACTAGTAGTAGTATAGTTGGGCGGGATATGCCTTTTGCAACGGCTCCCATACAATGTCAAATTAAGTAAAAATACGACAATCTACGTTGTGCGTCGCTTGAATGCTACTGCGGGTAACCTAGCATACCACCACTAACTAAACACTTCAATTGAGAAGAGTTCATAAAGAATATAGTACATTCCAAACACGATACAAATAGTACTCTTACACCTTCACTACTCATAATTTTTTCCTATTTACAAAAACTGCAATACATAGTCGCTATACCCATTATAAAAACATGTGAACAATTTTCGAGTATTCATTAGTCATACGCGTACACACCATATGATCAATTGTTTTTAATGATATTTTTTTTAATTAACTCCCATGGAGCCTTATCTATAAAGTTCTATCAGTATACATTAGCCACATTCCCTCTTATAGAGAGGGGATGGCTGAGTCACAGTAAAATACCTTGACTATGCGGGAAGTAAAATGCAAAGGAGGGAATTCCCTGTCCTCTTGCTATGCCTCATATAGTCGACTTTTACGACACATAGGGGAATACGGAGGAAGTATTCTTACCCCGTTCCTCATGGGGGATATATATATATATATATATATATATATATATATATATATATATATATATATATATATATATATATATATATATATATATATATATATATATATAGTGTGAAAAAAGGGAATCTCTGCACATATATTTTAAGGAAGTGGCATAAGAGAGGACAGCAATCTTTACAGCAATCTTCACAAGAGAATGAGAGAGATCTAAGAGTAAACATACTGGCAGATATGTCTCTGGCAATGCATATAATGGCATAGTAAGGGCAGCAAATGTTTTCTTAGCAAATGTAGCGGTAGCCTTCATGCACAAGGACAAGTAAATGTTCAGAAATATTTATGTAACCTATGTGAGGCCAAAACTTCAATATGAAGCCCCCTTTTGGAATCCACACTGGAAAAAGCACATAGTTAAACTGGAAAAACCTTCAGAGACAAGTCACGAAACTGATCCAGAAATACACAAGCTCAGTTATGAGGTGAGGCAGTGATTACCTAATTGCGATTACCTAATTGTGTTTACGGGAAAGAGCCCAAAGCTCGCATCTTCCCGTCACCTGATCGGTTCCATTTTGTACTTGGTGATACTTATCATACCTGTCCTTAAAACTATTGATTGAGATAGCATTAACTACCTCCTCGCTTAGCCAATTCCAGTTATCAACTACTCTTACACTGAAAAAGTATTTCCTTACATCCTGCAAAGAAGTTTTCTTACGAAGCTTCAAACTATCACCTCTAGTTCTAGAGCCTGCCATATCATAATATCGATCCCTATCCACTCTACCATAACCATGAAGGAATTTAAAGACTGTCACCATATCCCCCCTCAATCTTCTAGCTTCGAGTGATGGTAAGTCTAATTCCCTCAGCCTTTCATCATAACTGAGATTGCGTATTTCTGGCACCAGTTTCGTGGGCATGTCTTTGAACTTTTTCAAGCTTAGCTATGTGCTTTTTTCAAGTGCGGATTCCAAAAGGGGGCTGCATATTCGAGTTTTGGCCTCACATAGGTTACATAAATATTTCTGAAAATTTCCTTGTCCATATGCCTGAAGGCTACCCTTACATTTGATAAGAATGCATATGCTGCCCTTACTATGCCATTTATATGTATTTCTGGAGACAAAGCCGCCAGTATGTTTACTCCTATATCTCTCTCATTTTCTATCTCTTGAAGTTGTACTCCAGTCACCGAGTAGTCAAGCTTGGGCCTTCTTGCACTTGTACCCATTCTCATTACCTTAAAATTTGAAGTATTGAATTTCATTAGCCACTTTTCTGACCACTCGTGCAGACTATTTAGATCTTCCTGAAGTTCTCTACCATTGTTCTCCTTTCCTACTTTCTTCACAATCTTTGCATCATCTGCAAACATATTCATGAATGAATTTACACTCTGGTAGGTCATTTACTTATACAAGGAACAAAAGTGGCCCTAAAACTGAACCCTGTGGAACTCCACTACTAACTCTTCTCCATTCAGACACTGAGTGTCTTACTCTAACCCTCTGTTCCCTTCCTTCTAAGTAAGTTTTTATCCATTCCAAGACATTTCCACCTATTCTAGCCATTGCTTGCAGCTTCCTAATAAGTCTCCTATGTGGAACAGTGTCAAACGCTTTCTGGAAGTCTAGGAATATGCAATCTGCCCAGCCCTCTCTTTCCTGTAAGATTCGGCTTACCTCATCATAAAATTCTAATAAGTTTGTTACTGTTGATCTACCTCCTCTGAAGCCATGTTGCCTCACATGACAAAAAGTTGAAGGATTCCAAGTGAAGAGAGATATGTTTCCTTAGTAGTTTCTCCATAACTTTGCAAACTATGCATGTTCAAGGAAACTGGTCTATAGTTCAGAGCCGTATCCCTCCTTCCCTTTTTGAAGATAGGTA
>JAXCGZ010001899.1:112500-157500 GCA_037179515.1 Halocaridina rubra
CCTCCGTCTGGTTAACATTAGAAAAAAATTTCCAATTCTCCCTCTTGTATAACCGCTGTAGTCTACTGGACTAAGCTGTGTTGCTCTAGACTAGAGTTGGCAGGTTCGATTCCCGTCAAGGAAGGGAGATTATTTGAAGACATTAAAAAATGCGTAATTACATTGTATTTGTTTCTGTAATAATAATAATAATAACAATAAAAATTAAAAAAGAATAATATTATGATAATGATAATAATGATAATTATAATAATAATAATAATAATAATAATAATAATAATAATAATAATAATAATAATAATAATAATAATAATAATAATTTATAAAGGCCACTATCATCATCACAATGTGAGTAAGCTTTAAAATTATTTAATTCCTTTTCATGTAAATGCACTTACATATAACTCTCCTCGATGAATCACTTATTATATTCTTATCCACTTTAATTTACGGCCCTGCCAGACTAATATGCTTGTCTATTCTCATACCTGAGCTCTAATTGTATAACTAAAAGAACCAAAATTCTATCACCATGGAACGAGGCGGGTTCGTGAGATCGATAAGGAGAGCTCCTCTTCTGCCAGTGTGAAGAAGGTATGAATAATAAAAGATACTCTGATGTCTTCGCAAATAAGATTGAGTAAATAGAGGAAAAGTCGTTCTTTTTACCCCTTTCCTTCTTCATATATTTATTTATTCAGTTAGGGAGAAATCTGCTATCCTAAACTTAAATAAAAAGGGTAAAAAGAGAGAAAATGGCAAGAAAGAGTAGTAGAAAAAAAAATATACGAAATGACGAATGAAATATGGAAAGCATTATTTACGGCATAGTAGACTTCAATGACTAATGATATCAGTAAATATAAGAAATAAAGCTATGATGCTATAAGATCTGAACTATGACTCACTGATAAATAAAACCAACCAAGTACAAAAATCCAATATGCAAAACGCCTCTTCGCCTTAACAGTATCACTTATTTTGTTTTGTTTTGCTTGTTGAGTTCGCATAGCTTATATGCTGGAAAGATATGTATATGCAAATAAAATGAGTAATAGCATTAGAAAAGACTGCATAGCTTCAAATTACCCAAGGCAAAAGACACCATTTTCAAATATATCCTTTGAGTAGTATGTTTATAGAAAAAGCTATGTAATCTCTATGGAGGAGATATTTGAAGCATAGTGTCTTGTACTATGAGAATATAAAAATCGTGATTTTGGAATAAACCAATATAAAAAACTCAGCATTGTTATCTAGGTTTCCTTTGGTTCACTACATATCATATATATATATATATATATATATATATATATATATATATATATATATATATATATATATATATATATATATATATATATATATAAATACATATATATATATATATATATATATATATATATATATATATATATATATATATATATATATATATATATATATATATATATATATATATATATATATACATATATATAAGCAAAATAGTTTTGAATTAGAAGGTTTCGACTTTCAACATTTACAAGGGACTCCTGTCTTGATTAACACTTTCCAAGGGTACAGGAATTGTATTCTACTGTCCAATGACATTCCACATTTTCTGCTAAAAATATGTAAAAGGCATAGGAATATACCTAGCTGAAAAGTGGCTCCCAGCATATGTGTTATCAAGCAAGGCAATATTAATACACATCGTTCTGAATCATGAAACCTACAGTATTTCATGTTTCACAGCATAGTCATGACGCACGACAAGAGTCAGCTCCAATTAAATGGAGGAATTACCCTCTAAAACATGAGGACAGCATATACGGTTAATAATTAATGATTCACGCAGGCGAACACAAGAAAAGAAATGGGGGGAGTGGGGCCACACGTCCTCGATGGGGAGGCCTTGCGGATTAGGACTGGATGCTTTTCCTAACGTCCCACGGTAATCTCGAACCTACGTAAGTCACCTCCAAACTCGTGCACTACCTCAGAGCTAGCGTGGCCCCCTTATGGTGAGTATAAAAAGAATAATTACAGAAGAGTTACAGAGAGACAGCTAATAAACTCATTTAGTTATCACAAAAGAATAATTAATAATATGAACAATTGATATCAGGCAGTGCTAATGGAGAAAGGCCAAAACAGAACCTAATGATGATTGATTGGCTGAGCAAAATACCTAGCTATTTGCTTGCTTGTGTAATACACACATACATATACAATGGTCGCAATGACTTTTGTAAGGTTTTGGCCAAGTCAAAGCACACACATTCACAAGAAACCAAAACATGCCTTGAACATTCCTCTCAGCTCATTGGGGATAAAGGGTTCCACAATCATCCTACCACCCTGCTTGGGTCATCCACACTTTACTTTACTTTATTTCCATTTCAATACAATGGGTATTCGTCAGCCAGGGTAAGCCCCAACCCCCCACTGTGGTGTCCAACCACAGCAGTTCCTGCCAGTAAACAGTTTAAACTCTCGGTCTTGGACGGGAACCGATCTTTCGACCTCATGAATGCGAAGCAGAATTTTCTGCTGCAGGAAATTTATCCCCACCGCTTAATCAAATGGCAACACCTCCCACCATGCCTACAGTTCCAGTTTACTGAGCTAGATAGTGCGAGAAATCCTTTTGGCCTGCGTTATCTATACACTACCTTCCTCTACTCATTCCTATCTCATGCACTCTCTCCTACCTGATCCACTGACATACATTAATAGTGCTAATTAAGTATTTACATAATTATACTGAGGAAATTTGAATAAGAAAACATCAAATTAACCATCTATATCGTTTTTAAATCCACGATGACTGTCATCTGTAGACACATGAATGCAGATATCGCTATAAAGTTAATTCCAATATTTAGGATATAATAATTCCTATTTATATTAATAAATATTATTTGTATTTGTAAGATCACATTTATATGCCTATCAACAGAGAGCTCTTAATTCAAAACTATGATACTGGTGCATTTATGAAGCTAGGAAAAATTCAAAAACTTATACGTACTGCAAGCTTAAATGGACAGCAAAAGTTAACAGAAGGAAACCAACTACCAGACTTTCCAACGATTTATTTATGTTTACACGTGAGGTAATCTCATATACTTTTAAGATATCCATATTCAATTGCAATCCACAGTAACTGGGAAGCGATATGCATATATTTCTAACAAACTTAGCATCATTTATCATCTCCCAAAATAAAGATAATACATATAGAAGTCAAGGAATACCCGTTTCTAGGTTTCTGAAGCACAAATTTTACCATTGTCAAAAAGTGACCTCATTAAGACACTGTTTCACCAATGCCACAAATATATAATGGGATAAACACTGAAACCTAATGAGATAACATGAGCTACAATGCAAGGAACGGCATTACCTTATCTCTCCATAGTATCCCTAAACTACTCTGGCAGTAAGTCACTGCAGCCACACTGGATAAGTGAACTAGGGAGAGCCAGCCTATACCTGCTGGCTGCCAATGAATAGTACTACTGCTTCTCATGTGATGCAACCCAAACCTGTGAACAGCCCAAGTCCAAAATGTCATCATTATGGTGGCCAATGAACATCTATCCATGAGAAAAGAAATCCACAAGATCAACAATTCAAACATTCTTGATAGCTATTCTAGCACAAATAACTCAGATATTTATGGTGACATGCTTGTCTTATTGACTTTTCAGCATTGATGAAGCGGTCAGTGATAATGCCTTTATAAACTACATAGGTGTCATTGTGTGCAGATTTGCAATTACAATTACACGTACAATTACACTAACAAAGAGTCAGTATCATATTTGATATAATTAATTGCACTCAGAAACAAGGCTTGAAATATTATACAATGACCTAGGCATA
This sequence comes from Halocaridina rubra, assembly GCA_037179515.1. NCBI lineage: Eukaryota > Metazoa > Arthropoda > Malacostraca > Decapoda > Atyidae > Halocaridina > Halocaridina rubra. Next base: position 116,374 of record JAXCGZ010001899.1, read on the forward strand.
GAGCTCATATTGAACTATAATGATATGAGAAATGACACAGAGCAACATGCACAATACATTTAGACACATTTATCTCTTTAAAATATCTGCTGGATCTAGATGTGCTTCTGTCTATCAGTGATTAATTTATACTATTCATTCTAACTGTTTATTTTTGATACTTCTAAAAAGGAGCTCAGTTCTGTTAGCTCTTATAAATTAGTTTACTTTTCCCCTACATGCATATACTAATAGTATGATTCAATACATTTTGCTAAAATTATGATTCTATAATAAATAATGTAATGGAAAAAAGTAGGGTGAACTAATGTCATTTTCCCTTCTAAAGAAAAGGCAAGTTTCCATCAGCAGGGTATCTATCTAGACACGAATGATGTTTTGGTGTTTTACAAGGATGCCAAATCCCAGGCTTCCCATATCCTCGGCTCCTGTCAGTTTTCGTGAAATGGGATGAATGTTGCACGTGTTTCAGAATTCCATACCCCAAACTATTTCTACTAAAAAGACCAGGATTAGACATTACTTTGGTCCATCTTCCTCCGTACCAAATATGAGTTGAAGTATTTTGATATGCCAAGGGTAAAAATTTCTTACTTAACTGATTTCTGCACAGTATATCTAATGTGAATGAGGGACACATTATTTTAAGAAAAGAATTTTTGTATTTGATTTTTGGTGTGCATTTGTATGTCTTTGCAAATGCACTAAATTGATGACTCCACTTTTTGAAGTCCTTACAATTTACGTAAATGTCATGGTCTACATCCCATGGAAGAAAAGCGCCAAATTTGACAGCTCCTAAAACAGAGCCAGCCTGCAATTCATAATCCAAACCTAGAGACTCTGCAAAGTCAACTAACATCCCTATATCATGGTGAGCAGATGCTATGCAACATGGTGGAAGGAGGAGGGATTTTGTAATGAAGTGAGTTTTGTTACAACCAATACCAATTCCTTCACAAGGAAACTTATACCTGTCACCAGTATAGGATTCCACAGTTTGTAATGCCCATCTTTGGGCAAATGACAGCCAGTTTTGATACTTAACATCTATATGACTGTTAATGAAGAACATAACATCTGGGCAAGTTACTATCAAGTGACCTGCCTCTCGTACCCTTACAAACCAGTCCCGATACAGAGCAGGCCCATTTAGTTCATCACGAAAAGGTATTCTATTAATCAGCTTTCGAGTCGTGATAAAGGGTGTTAGCAAATCATCACAGTGCATGCAATCATTACTTGAATGATAATATCCCAGTTTATAGGAAGCTTTATAATTAGCAATATGCACTTGTAAGCAACCATGAATCCAGTGCCCTTTCAAGTCTCTAGCTGCACCACCAGCCACCTTCACATGATCCACTTCATCCAAAACCCGAACTAGTCGTTCCAAGGAAGACTGGTTGCTGAAATGTGACAAAGAAGTTCCAAGAAATACGAAAGGCGTCTTTGAATGTTTTACGAGCTGGTTTAGTACAGTTCCCTCTGAGTAATTCTTATTAGAAACTACTATTTTGACACCTTTATTTCTCAGCTGAGATCGAGTCACATTTGACACAACAGCAATTATTGGAATATCATACACTTCTCTTATTTTAGAGATGACAAAACTTACTGCAGCAGATCGCCATGAATGAGCTGGAAGTATAATTGAAAGGACTTGACTAAGCTTGGGAACATTAGAACAGTTTTGGGATTCTATTCCATGCTGGTAATATGGATGATCATATCGTCTCCCCATAAGCACCTCAGGGCATACATGCCTTGTCTTATTAATGAAGGAGTATGAAGGCTTCAATTGGTATGTTGCACTGACCAGGGAAACTCTCCTTGGATCTAGTTCTTCAACTAAGCCTCTTAATATTAAAGCCAATTTCGCATCAATGACAGCCCGGTGACCTGTTATAAATGAAGAAAGATTGTGGTATATTATCTGCCATTCACATTATTTTCCCAAGCATAAAACGTTGGACACCTGCTGAATACCTATATTTACAAATACAAGCCCCTTTGCCCAAAATAGGTCAAAGGTAATATGATGATGTAAAGATATATTCACGACAGGATCATATTCCTTGTTGAATTGCTGAAATACTGTATATTTAAGAAATATAAGCGAATAAGATATTTCCGAAAATATCACAAACTCTAAACAGCTTTTCTTTCTCTAAAAATTGTATTCTTAACAGTCAACTCAATGACAGTTGACTGTCCACACTGAATTATAAAGTTCAAATGATAATTGTATTTACGAAATCAATTTCTTGCATGCCATTAAATAAGCTATTATACCCCTGTTACTTCAACCAAATTCAGTCACTCTTACCTGCCATTCTCGTTATCTGTCTTTCAACATATGATATTGTACTAGCCAGTTCTCTACGATATGCTACTTCCATTGGTGGTTTTGTGTAAGAAGCAGATGTGCTCTCTCCTATGTAAGACTGCCTTTTTGAAGAACACGCAATCTCAGCAGAACATGGAGTACAAAGTGTTGATTGTGAGGACGAAATGGTAATGGGAGCATTTTTACTAGTTATATCAGTCGTTTCACTGATATTCTTTTCATTTCGTAGAGCTTCTGTAGAGTTGCTTGGCAGTTCAGCATTTTTCAGCACAGGTGGATCTATAACACCAATGCAACAAAAATGTCAAGTATAGAATACTAAGCAAAATTTCGACAAGATCTTCATATCAGTCTATTTGAAGAACTATATATGGATATAGTCATACACTGAATTAAAATTGCTTACTGCATGTAGTGCATACATCAGGTTAAGAGGATCTTGTTTCCACTGACCTCGAAGAGGTTTTGGATTGTTGAAAAAGAGGCTGAAGATGATGACACCCACTAAGAGTAGAACAATGCCCCTTCTCCATAGCCAAGACCAGGGGATCATAGATGAGAAAGTGAAGTTAACTTCTGTTATCAGTATAGAAATTTGTATTTTAATGAAAGAATGGTATAGGAACGCACTTTTAACTGGGCATGAATGATATCAGTACTTTTCACGAATAAAGTCAATGAACAAATTTCAGCAATCATCTATAATTTAATAATAATTTTATTGGTCACATTCAATATATATACAAAGTTACTGTCTAAAAACAATCACGTTTAAAAGGTGAATTTGTTAGATCGCAACGATTACTCAAGACATTGTATTTTTCGCTAACGATCCTTTTGATACTATATTTCTAAGCAAAACTCTCAACACGATAGAAATGACATGATAACTCATTGCTAGTTAAAGCAATGTAGATTCATCTCATTTGAGATTTGCTAAAACAGTTATAAAAAGGGGAAAAAAATAATATACGGTAAACGGTGAACGGTAATAATGGCACAGGAAAAATGGCAACGTAAAAATGGTACAGGTAAATATGGCACAGGTAAAAATGGCACATGTGAAAAAAAAATACGTAAAAATGGCACAACAAAAATTTATTCTGTTGTCGGTTAGGTTAGGTTAGGCTAGATTGTAGGTTGGGTTAGGTTAGATTAGATTAGGTTATATTGTTACGTAAGGTTAGATTGTTAGGTTAGGTTAGGCTAGTAATAAGAATATGGTTTTAAAAGTTGATATAAATCCGCGTTCTCATGTCTGAACAATGTTCCTATTCGATTTTTAAGTTGATTTATATATTTCAATAAACTTATTATAGTTGTGCCATTTTTTCCTAATTTTTAACTTGTGCCATTTTTTCTGTGCCATTTTTACCTGTGCCATTTTTACCGTGCCGGCAATTTTACCGGCCCTGGCCATTTTTACCAGTGCCATTTTTCTGTGCCATTTTTACCTAAATTCACAGTAAACATACCCATTGCACTTCCTGGGTTCAAGATAAGGTAAACGCGAAGTTATCAATAACCGAGAGCTGCGGATGAAAGGAAACAGATTTTTTTTATTATTATTATTAATGGAATTATGAAAAGCAGGTTATATATGAATTGTTAGAAGAAATGTGGATATTATTCAAAACATGAGATGTATAAGAGAAGACCAAGTACTTTAGCTAAAAAAAAAAAAAATAAGCCGTATGTAATCTTAGAAATAGCAACCACAATCTTATGTGTATTAGTCCACGTTAAACGTAAATACTAAAAACTATAAAAAAAAAAAGTCTGAACTCTTCACCACACCATCTGAAAATTGTAAGAGAGGATCATAAAGGGAAAAAAGTTTCAATTAAATAAGTATTTATGAAATTTGTTACCTTCATTGGTATACTTTTGGTCAGGTAGCCCGTTGGGGTTACAATCTTTTTTTTTATATACATTTAATGGGTCAACATTAATCATCATTGAGTAAATGGACACAGACAGACTGAATCTAGGGAATTAAGGTCGGATACCCTTCGTAACGCCCAGTGGGGGCTCGATTGTGGATCTGCCACCTCCCGAGTCGAACATTCTATCACTTCGCTACGGCGGTCAGATGAGGTACGAAATTAAGTAACCAATATATGCGTCCTATTCATTCTTGGATGACCTGTCCAATGAGAGAGAGAGAGAGAGAGAGAGAGAGAGAGAGAAACACGCGCTCGCGCGCGCTCACACACAAGTTCTGCGTAGAATGAATAAAATCTGTGAGTTTAAGGCTCGAGTTTCCCAAAATTTTCAAGCTGAAACAACGACTACATCCACTGATTAAAATTCATGAATGCCAAAGTGGGTTCAGGGCCGATACAAAGCTGTTTTTTCCGGACCTGATGATGAATAAAAGTTAATACTGTATAAGCTACATATACTTAGAGCCACCATTACGAATATTTCCTCAAGTGAATTCTGATGCCTATTTGCAAGAATTAAAAACTTAGATATACCTACACATTTCTGGGCACATTTAACATAGAGGCATCCATATTTACTGGCTATTATTTTTCTAATTATCTGTAATGTAGGTTATCTTTCTCCACGTAATCGCTTTTATTGATTACTCAAATAGTTTAATGTCAAGCCATTTTTTCACTTATTTCCTTACGTTTTGATATATATATATATATATATATATATATATATATATATATATATATATATATATATATATATATATATATATATATATATATATAGTTTTGGATATTTACATGTATTTTTTTTTCAATAAGGAATAATTTAAAATCATATCTCTCTCATTCAGTTTGATAAGCATGGCTCATTTAGCTTATTATGTCCAATAATGATAAGCAGGATTAACTGTCGTATGTTAGGAAGCTAAACCGCAGTTAAATGATGGAGGATTAACCTCGATAGCTTAGTGGTTTTAGACCTAGAATTTCGCAAACAAAACAAGGTTCCGTGTTTACCTCCCCAAGAATGCTGCTTGCGAACATATTTAAACAAGAATGGTAATACTGATTGATCCTGGGAATGTGGATAAACATGGTAATACTGTATAACACACACACACAGGAATTCGCTAAGTGAGGAGGTAATTAATGCTATCTCAATCCATAGTTTTAAGGACAGGTATGATAAGTATCACTAAGTCTAAAATGGAACCGATCAGGAGACGGGAAGATACGAGCTTTGGGCTCTTTCCCGTAAACACAATTAGGTAATCACACACGCACAGACACACACACACACACACACACACACACACACATATATATATATATATATATATATATATATATATATATATATATATAGATAGATAGATAGATAGATAGATTAAATTCATGATAATATTATTTTTTTCATGAGAGTTGAGAAAAGGTTGCATGAACTACTAGGGACATCGCAGGGGATTAGACTGGGATACACAGTTAAGAACCAACTGACCAAAACAAAGTAACAATTCAATGAAAGAGACAATAGTGCGTACCTTAGCTATAGACTGAGGAAATAGAAAATAAACACATTTGATTACAAAATTACACTGGTTAAAAATACGAAAGTTAAAATAACACATAAAACATATTTAAAAAAATAGTATAATAGCGACATAATTATTGGATAACTACAAACAGATAAATATATATAGCAAGTCAAACAAACAGGACACGGTGATCATATTCAATCGAAAGACCAGCACTGTGACCTTAGTAACACGATATAAAGGTACCTGCCCTCTGGATGAGGTACGCGTGCATGCAGTATGCTAGGCACTAATAATCAATGCTCTGCACAATTTATTATGATACGAAACATTATAAAAGCGACGGGACTATTGAGCTTTGTGACTCAGAAGAGAGAGAGAGAGAGAGAGAGAGAGAGAGAGAGAGAGAGAGAGAGAGAGAGAGAGAGAGAGAGAGAGAGAGAGAGAGAGAGAGAGAGATGCCTTACCCCCGTTCCTGTCACTTGCTGCTTCCAATTTAAACAGAATTTCAACGACTTTTTCGTAGAGGACGCTCAGTGAGTGAGACGGAACGGGTTTTGAGTAGCTTAGGTCTAACATTACAGGTACCGTGAGACAAAATTTAATCCCAGCAGCTCTTTTCACAATTCTTTGTAGCTTCTCATAATGATAATAATAATAATAATAATAATAATACTTTATTTCCAACATACATTGGGTATTCGAATATGGGTGTACAATTAAAATTTACAAGTAAAATCTTCCTTTAAGAGTAACTTCTTAAGATTATATTTAAAAGTATACACTGAACCAGCATTTTTTAGTTCTCTGGGAAGCTGATTATATAAATGAGGTCCACGAATGTTTATATCTCTTGAGCCAATATCAGTTTTAGACCTTCGTACTAATAAATCTTCCCCTTGACGGGTAGTTAACCCGGTAACTGAGCTTACTGTAGAAAAATTATACAAGCAATCAGGAATATTGTTTCTTAGTATATTAAAAACAAAGGTACATATATCAAAAACATATTTATCTCTAATCTTTATCCATTCTAGATCTTTTAAAACAGGAGAGATGTGCTCGTATTTTCTTACATTGCCAACAGCCACTCGTGCTGCAAAGTTTTGTAACTTTTGTATTCTTTGTAATTGAGTCTTATTTGTACATCCCCAAACTTTGAGACAGTAATTAATTAAACTCATAGCTAAGGACTGGACAATTATTATACGAGTTGATGTTTCAAATGAGTCTTTTACCCTATTTAGATATATTAGAGTACCCATTACTTTTTTATAAATTTCATCTATATGCATTTCAAAATTCATGTAACGGTCAAAATAGACACCTAGGTTCTTTACCGAGTTCATTGGCTTAATGATATTACCGTTAAAATTTATATGAAGATTGTCATCAACTTCTGATAATAATTGTCTGGATCCGATAAGAATAGATTGGGTTTTAGTTTCATTAAGTAACAGACCATTTTTTAGAAAGTAACGTTTAGCCATATACAAAATTTCTTCTGCTCTACGAATAATATTTTCTAAATCATTAATTTCTCCTTCAATTAAGATTTGAGTATCGTCAGCATATTGAATGACATAACAGTTAGGTAAATATTTTACTAGATCGTTTACATATATTAGAAAAAGTATAGGTCCTAGGATCGATCCCTGAGGGACCCCAAACAATACCTTCTTGGAACTTGAAACTGTATCTTTTATTCTGACTGACTGGTAGCTGTTTTTTAAATAGTTCTCGAACCAGCTTGGGTCAATGTTCATTTTTTTGCATTTTTCTAATAATATACTATGGTTTACACTATCAAAAGCTTTAGAAAGATCGAGTAGTAGTAGCAATGATATTTTCTTATTATCTATATTTTTGTATATTTCATCTGATATTTTCAATAAGGCAGTTTCAGTTGATAATTTTGGCCTGAAACCGTGTTGACTTTTTGCAATAAGTTTATTTTTTTCAAGAAACTCACTTAACTGATTTGCAACAATCTTTTCAAGTATCTTTGATAAAATTGGTAGTAAAGAGATTGGTCTATAGTTAGAGACGTCGTCAGGATTTCCATTTTTAAAACCAGGAATTACATGGGGATTTTTCCATAAATCTGGGTAGATATTGGTAACTATGGAAGTATTGATTATTACCGTCAGATAATAAGCTATTACAAATAATGAATCTCTAATAAAACGAAAACAAATTCCATCTGATCCATATGCATTAGAGTCTTTCAGATTTTTTATTACTAAGATTACTGTATTACAATCTACTGTAGTAGGGTTAAAGACATCAGTACTTCTATTGAATGCACTATGTTCTTCCAAATTTACATTATTATTATTATTGCTACCATCATCACTATTATCATTACCATTACTACCACCATCATTATTATTTACACCATTATCAACATTTCTATTATTATTACTACTACCATCATCATTATTATTACCACCATTACTATTATTGATTTCATTTATTATTTCTTTTTTTGTTTTTTCAAAGGTTTTTTTCCCCACTTCAGCGAAAAAATTATTGAACTCTTCTGCTTTAGCACTTACATCTACCTCATCGGGTATAATTGATATGTTACTACTTTTATTACAGTTATTGGAAAGCATGGTTTTAGCAATTTTCCATGTATCAGAGATATTGCCTTTAGCGTTTTGAAATTCATTTTTGTAATACTGTTTCTTACTGTTACTTAATAATGATTTTACTTGTTTCTTATGCTCTGTAAACTTTTCTCTTAAAGGGATATTATCTCTTTGTAGTTTTACTTCATTTTGTAGTTTGTCTCTTTCTTTCATAATGTTTTTTATGTCATCTGTTATCCAAGGAGCGGGGGGACGAAATATTTCTCTTGTCACGAGTGGTGCACATCGATCTATACATGATGATAAGACACTGGTTAAAATTCTTACTTGTTTATTTATATTATCGGTATATAGAATTTCATTTAATTTATGTACTTCATTCATAAGTAAACTACAAAGTAATTCTTGTGAATAATTTCTTAAGCATCTGAATGTTTTAAAGATTGGTTGTCTCTTTGGTTTGCGAATATTTAGGGACGTTACATTTTCCTCGTGGTCTGCTATAGGGCTTGGCATTACGTCACACTTAGTTATCATATGTTTGGAGTTTGTTATTACTAGATCGATTTGGGAAACTGAAGTGGGAGTGATTCTAGTTGGTTTATTTATAATCTGTTCTAGATTTAAATTCTTAATAAGTCTACTCATTTTATTTTCTCTTTTTAGTTGATCATCATTAAAATCGCCATATATAAAAACTGGTTTGTTTTTTAAAATTATCTCCTTAAAAACGTCCAAAATATAGCTAAAGGAGGTTACCGAGGCTTTGGGGTGGCGGTACACGCAGCCTATGATAATAGAAGGAAACTTTTTATGTTGGACAGAGATCCATTTATCTTCCACTCCTTCGTGCTTCTCAGTTTCAAGATTTAGTTCAGTGGCCTTCAAATAATTTTTAACATATAAACATACACCTCCACCTCTACCACTGTCATAGCGATAAATATTATATGAAGGAATATTAATAAATGCATTATTAATTGACGGATACAGCCATGATTCGCTAATGCAAAGAACATCAATATTTTCTTGTACAAGCTTATGTTCAATTTCTAGTATATGGGATAACAGGGATTGTGCATTTATATGTACGACAGATAATCTATCATTATATTTACAAGTAACTTTCACATCGACAGCAGTAACAGCAACAGCAGGAGACGAGGTATTACCATGTTTCATTGGGGTGGTATCCATAGTCATAGTTGTAGTTTCGACTGTATGATTCTGCTGGCCATATATGTATTAGTTTAACCTTAACGATATGCACAAAATATCAGTATGCTATCGTAAGTACCATAGAGTATTATTTAAATGGTTAATATATGAGTCCTCATTCTTACTGATCTGTATGAAGATGAACGTCTATTCTTACTCTAAAAACAACAATGCCTATTATATTATGTCCATTTTTATAGTTATTATTATTATTATTATTATTATTATTATTATTATTATTTGTAATAGTAGTAGTAGTAGTACTTTATCTCTAAGTTGATCTGTTTCTTGCCCGATAAAACGCAAGTTCCTTGTATTATAGACCCAATGTATATGCACCATAATGTAATTCTCTTAAAAACTAAGTTTTCATACCTGATTAAAAGCGCGGTCACGCACACATACTGTGCCTATATATATATATATATATATATATATATATATATATATATATATATATATATATATATATATATATATATATATATATATACACACACACATGACAATGTACATTGCATATTTGTGCACTTTATACGTGTATGGAACTTGCGTTTTTTTTTAAGTTAAACGTATGTTGAAATAGAAAATAGAAGAGACTAAGGTGTATCAGTTACATCAACTACATGTATCATTGTTCACCGACTTTTACTCATTTGAGAGAGAGAGAGAGAGAGAGAGAGAGAGAGAGAGAGAGAGAGAGAGAGAGAGAGAGAGAGAGAGAGAGAGAGAGAGAGAGAGAGAGAGAGAGCCTGTAATGCTATCTATAGTATAATATTTCCGTACCTCTCTATTCACCTCCCATGAGTATCATAATATCATTGTTAAGTAAAACACGACAACCTTACCATTTTCCAGGGGATCGTAATTTAGTTGATGGAGAACTCAGGAAGTTCCAAGTTCACCTCTCCTAGGTGTTCGATGAGGTCTTCTTCGTCGATTATATTCATCAGTGACTTCTTGGCGTTTTTGGGACTGTAAAAAAATATTTGTAAAGTCTTTCAGCTTGTCAAAAGGTAACCTGATACTTTGAAAGGGACCCCGCTTACATCTCCAACCCATACAAATGCATCTAAAGAAATCAAATATTTGCGGATCTAAATATATCTAACTAGATTGAAATATAGTAAAGGAGATTCTGTAAATTTTTTTTGTATTTTTTGCTTATATTTGCTGTTTTCATTGTAGTAGTAATAGTAGTAGTAGCAATAGTAGTAGTAGTAGTAGTAGTAGTAGTAGTAGTAGTAGTAGTAGTAAAATAAATAGATGAATAAATAAAGTTAATCCTCCATAGTTTTTCATCGTGCAAAGGCTCTCAGACAACGTAAAAACGACAAATCTCTCTCTCTCTCTCTCTCTCTCTCTCTCTCTCTCTCTCTCTCTCTCTCTCTCTCTCTCTCTCTCTCTCTCTCTCTCTCTCTCTCTCTCTCTCTCTCTATATATATATATATATATATATATATATATATATATATATATATATATATATATATATATATATATATATATATATATATATATATATCTCAAGAAAACTTAGAAGAATTTCCTTTTCTTTTAGGAAACAAGTATTAGGAATTATATTATAATGATATATTAATAAATACAAATCCACACGAGACAATGATCTAAACCCAAACACATGCAATACGACGGGGAGGGTTCTGGTGGAATATCCCAATCAGAACCCTTACAATGGGCGTGTGCTTTGGCTAGGCCATCTCCCTTATGAGAGGCATATCGGTCTCTCTCTCTCTCTCTCTCTCTCTCTCTCTCTCTCTCTCTCTCTCCTCTCTCTCTCTCTCTCTCTCTCTCCAATTTTATTTAAGAGCTAGGGCGATGCCTTCTTTCGGACTTTGGCTTTCGTAGTGCGACTATTACCCTGAGTGAACAACCTTTCTAAGCTCACACAGTAAGGGGTCTTGAACCGATGACCTGACGATCAAAGTCGAGTTATTACCCGGCCATGGGTGCCATATATATATATATATAATATATATATATATATATATATATATATATATATATATATATATATATATATATATATATATATATATATATATATATATATATATATATATATATATATATATATATATATATATATATATATATATATATATATATATATATATACAATTATAAAATACATAAGCAAACATTAGTTATATACAAAGGAGTTGATCGTAACTATACTCCTTTAATATGGCCTATTTCCCCTCCAAGGGACTAATTGAAGCTGAGGAATTCAAAACATGTGCATAGTATTTTACTTATTATTTCTCAATAAACTAATTTTCGAGGCGTCTTTAGAAATCGACGGTATTGTCTATGTATCATATTTATATACAGTATATTTAACAGCCCCCCCCCCACACACATATAACATTTACAGTAATGAAAAATTCGCCATAAGTATTAGTTTAATCGCAAGTACAGCCAAAGCCCAAAAGGCTGTTTTACAGGTATCTAATAAGTGTTATCTTCTCACCATATTATTATTTTTATTTTTATTTTTTTAATTTGAAAGGATATTAAGTACAACACACAAATTTTCACTTAAACAAAAAACGTTTGATATCAAAATGAAAGGGCTAGTATGACTTGCTCCCTATTTTTAAATAATTATTGTTTGGGAACTAAGTATTTATTCTTTTATTGGTATTGCTACATATTTTGGAATGGAAAGTTTTCGTGAATTTAATAATATATATATATATATATATATATATATATATATATATATATATATATATATATATATATATATATATATATATATATATATATATATATATATATATATATATATATATATATATATATATATATATATATATATATATATATATATATATATATATATATATATATATATATATAACCCAGCCACTGAGGGGGCAAACCAGCCTCTGACGTATTGTTTAATTACTACGTTATAATTATTAGTACCAGACGGGTACAAGGTAAGAATGGACAAGCAGTGATTCCTTTATCTTAATTTATTCTAGAGTACAACACATTCGACGCCTCAATGCCCCCACCCTATGACTATCACAATCTATGATCTATTCGTGCCCCGGGCAAAGTTCTAACTAACTGTGTCTGCCCTGGGTGGTTCTTGAAATACCCCCGGGGCAGGGCGTGGCTTGACATCCAATCCTGCCAATGAACTCGAGTGACATCTAGTCCTGCAAATCAACGCCAGGTTCGAAGTGGAGTCCCTCCCTATTTCGGGGCGGGGCTGTTTCAACAAACCTATAGAACGGAAAAGTTCCAGGTCAGAGCGTGGCTATTGGGTAACTCTCCAGGGCATGTACATATGTATGGGCCACATGTTTGTGTTTCTTGTTGTTTAGGAAATGGCTAGCTTCCTGGCCTTTCATCCTCACCGGGTACTCGATGCCAGATGCTAAGTCTCATGGTTCCGGTCATATATCTCCTTGACACTTTCTACAAACATGGGCCGTACATGCAGAAAACAAGCCTCCCACATTTGTTCCAGGTGCCTAGCCATAAATCGCGGTGGTCCCAAAGGAAAGCATGGTCTGCACCCAAAACTCAATAAAAGTGAGGGCATGTAATAAAACATCTGTGCCCTCGACCAACTGTTACAAGTTTCAGATTCTGGCTTCAGCATACCGGAAGTCATACGACATCCCTCCCAACCAAAACTGAAATATCTCTTATTTCAGTCGAAGCATGGGATATCTTTTGAGAGCTCTTGGATATATCCTAGCTAACACTAGTTTACAATAAAAATGGGGCCGAATTATTTAAGCTATCATCTATGAATTCCTGGTTCTATGAACACTAAACAATCTTTAGTACAAACATCCCTATATTCAACAAATACAATTAACTTTAATCATTAGGATTTCAGTGTGTAACTACTCATTATTAAATACTAATTAAGATCACAAGTTAGTTTAGATCATGACGTTACTGTGTCTATTTCTCTCCTTTTTTCAAAAGATTTACAAAAGTTGGTTAGCTACAGTAAAAAGATAAATCATGTAAAACATTTAAAATGCAATAGACAATAACATAAATGGAAACTTCCTATCGTTACTATGGGGCATTGATTTGTCTTAAAATTAGGCCTTAAAAACTACTCCTTAAACAAACTATTGGTTACGATGTGAAAAGTCAGAAAACATTCATCATTCCAATGTGCAATTCCTATTCAGAGACAAACTGATATGAGAACTCAATGAACACAAAGATTAAATCATGATTCAAACAATGATAATGCTAAAGCAAAACACTAATATTATTTAAACAGAAGACAACTTATTACTGTCGGTGCAAATCATACAATCCATCAAAGGCACTTATTCAAAACTATCTTTAAAGGAGTCTCTGAGTTGTCGCTTAAAATTATCTTAAAACTAGGTAAAACAAGTAATAAAAGGGGACCTTTTCTTTCCCATTTTTTTCAGTTCTACAGCGTGGGTTGTTCTTTCCAACAACTAATAAGGGATTTTTAAATACCCTTCTTTCTCTCTGAGATTTCATCAATTCGTTTACATGGCTTTTTAGAGTGTTTTTCGGACGTTGAAGACTTTTGTTTTCTCTGTCCCTTGCTCATGAATTCTTGCTAGGCGCGATTCCACGGTTTCTCTCTGGGATTTCATTTTTTCACTCCCCCGCCGTCCTTGCTGCAGGCCCAGGTTCGTACTCTACCATAAATTATCTCCATTTCCAAGATAGGCAAGACAAAGAGGAAGCGATCGATGCACCTTTCTAATCCTTCCAGCCTGGCTTTCTCGTCCCACCCTCGGCCGATCTTGACTAAGACCACCACGTAGGAGACCTGCAACGTCACAGCGATTTCTCTCCCGTACGGCAATCCACACGTACCTTCGAAGCAGACCTCGGGATGAAAATTTGAACCTATGTCACTACTACAGTTATAAGAAAGGTTCCCTATGACTTCTGGGTACCAACAATGGCCATACGTTGGTACTTGGAGGCTATACTTTGCCTCCCCTGCAACTGCAAGTGATTGCAATCTCTATTCAATGGGCAACAGGGACTTGTTTGAGAGGACAAAACTAAAGACTTTTAGAACTTGCAGGTCGGGGCTGCCTAGAAATAGGGTGGTAATGGAAGGTATGTGTCTACACAACTAGATTATTATTCCAAGATACTTAGGACTTAGCTGAGAAACTGCTAAATAGCATTACTCTACTATAGACATCAAAAAGAACAATCATTAAATACTGAGAAAAACCACTAAAGAAATATTCTTATTAGCAGTGGCTACAATAACATCAAGTATGAATTCAGATAAAAGATACAAATCATCAGATTACGGCTGATTGTATTTCAAAAATAATAATTAGCAACAGGCCATTGAGAGATAGCAACAATATCAGTCAACATAATAACATTACTAATAATCATGATCAAAATAAGAATAATAAAAAATAAAAATAAAAATACTAAATCAGAAATATCAATATATATACAATGGAGACTGGCATTCAGAAGTAAGAACAGAGTTCTATACTTATATTTCATAGTAATGCTCATTCTAACACAGTCTCTTTCACTATTCAAATTCCTGCTGTCATAATCTATGTAAATATATAGAGCGTAAGAGGCAACTCGCTGGCTCCACAATTTGTCAATGGGAGTTCTATCTATTCTCTAAACAGTTGCGACATGTGGCAAAAATATTTATGCAAATGGCGGTACTACCGATGCCTTATCAGTATTTATGCAATAACAGCATGCAACAATCCATCGACTGCAATAAAATGTAGGCACAATTATCGCCTCGCTTCGCTGGAAAAAAAAACAAAAAGAAGAATCAATGACGGCAACATTCTTTTGGCATCGAAAGGAGCCTCTGTCAGTCTCAGAGTCGAGTGAAAGGTAAGAGAGAGAGAGAGAGAGAGAGACTGGGCGACCTTGAAATACGTTGCGGTTTCCACCCATGTGTCAGCTGAGACGGGCCTCCGTCCTTTAACTTGTACTGAAAATAAAAAAATCGTCGCAGAGTATTTCTAAAAATAAAATAATAAACAAATGGAAGTGAACAAACTTTAGGAATGACTATCGATAGAGTTTTACGTTTATTGTCAGCGGCTATTCTCATTCCCTCATTAACAAAAAAAAAAGCAAAAAGAACTTAGTGTACAACTGCAGAACTGTCGAAGCATAAATCCATTCCTTTCTGTTTAATATTGCTAAGGACTTTACTGTAACAGCATACACATCCTTGTCTATAATGACGATCTTTTTCTTGCTATAAATCAGAGGGTTGAGTCGAAGCACACACACTCTGATGAAATTAAAGCAAAAGATTAAAATCATATGTGACAATATCTTTACTACTATCAACAAAAGTACAAATATCTTTTTCTTCACAGACGTCTTATCATGACTTAAGTATCATTAATTTTAACTTTTAAAACTCAACATACAATCTCTGAGAATCTCAGTTATCTTAATTAGCTCAATTATAGTTTTAAATCCATAACAGTGATAGTAATTAACAATAATTATTTCTAGATACTCTTTTCAAAACTCTTTAATTAAGATTTTAAAGATTTCTTCAATACAAAAAACTATATAACAAGAACGGGTATCAAAGAATATAAAAAGTCTATCTCTGTGTATGCAATAATAAAACAAAAAGTATATTTCATTAGCAACAGTAAAGAATGCATTTTGCTTAAGTTTCAAATTCTCGTACGGAGTTGTACATGAACAATTCAAACATAAAATATATATATTCTTTTACTATCTCGAATTTGACTTATGTAAATTACTAAACAACAGAATTTCCTCCAGAACAGGGAGAAGTTCGACATCTAACTGTTCTGTCTGTTTGCTTTTACGGGGGTGCGCATGTGGGCGCTGTTTTCTCCCCTGTTCTTTTGGCTTCTGGATCAACTTCTGCTCTCTCAAATACGGGAAACAGCTATGTGACATTCTTGTTGTCATTTCGTGTCAGCTGTCACTCTTTCTTTATGACCAAGCTGAAATAATTTTGATAAAACATTATCATGGCTAAAACTCGCAAAGTTTTATTTTATCAATCTAACATATCTCTTCAGACAAATAATGTATATACTGCAGCTAGCAAAGAAAATAAAGTATCATTCATAGATTCACGTCCTTTATCACGTAATATCTATCTTGGAACTCTCGGAAATCGAATAATAATCTCATTGGCGGAGCAGGGGACAAAACAAAAATAAAACAAACTTGGCATCTCAACCATATCTGGGCAGGTGGAGAATCGTTTTCTCAAAAATATCCCTCACTAGATATTGCAACAGCGCATCACCTCCCATAAATATACTCTGATATGGCATGCAGAAGAACCTGGCGGAGCAGGGGAACGACCCTCGCAGAGACTCCCCAATCATGTTTCCTAACGGTGCTTTCCGCGATTTCACCCCCTAGAGCAACCCCCCATTATACCCCCAGTCATTCATACTCATTCTCTGCCTCACTCGCTGCATCACTTTCAAAACAATCATCCCCGTTCTGTAAAATTCCCTTTTATTTACAACGTTGGTTTCCCTGAAGAAGTGTAAAGGTGAAATCTCGGTTGGGCCGCGCGGTCACAGACTGCCTCACCAGTCCTAGGTCCCATTCTAACGAACAAACAAACATTCTACTCTCTTGAAGCTACGTTTGGGTGACACTGAAAAACCTTCCCTATTCTAGGACAGCACAAATTCCTCTAATTTACTCTTACTTTCGCCTGCATAGCGTGAAATAAACTCACCTCTAAATAATATCACAAAATTTCTTATTCTTCAAATAAGCATGCCACACACGTATCGTAATGTTAATCTCTTCATCATAACAACATTAAAAGAACAATCTGTCATTTATGTCTTTCTTTCGCTAAAACATTACTCCCGCGGAGAAAAAACAAACAAAAAAAGAAAGAACCTTGAAAACAGGCGCAATCTTAACACTCGATTTCTTGCGCTTTAAGAAATTAATATAACAATGATTTCACGTACATTAAATATCAAAGATCAGTACAATTACTACATATTTATAATAACGAGGTTGGGAGAGCGATTGGTCACTTCCGCATTCCTTTCTCGAAAATCACACGTGGTCTATGAAAAACTTAAAAGCAGATGCACGTATATTTCTCACTATAATTCTTACGCTTAAGAAATTGATATACTGTAATAGTGATTGCACGTACATTAAATTTTCAATTAAAATCAATACATTCGCGTTCTTTAAAATTCAATCTAGGCATTAATACAAATAAATGGAACACACTTCCAACGCAATTTCTTTACATTACTCAAATTATAACAAAAAACGGAGTTTATTACTGCTTATAGCTATTACAACAAATTATCCATGTTAGTAATGGGTACAGAAATTCTACTTTTATCAACTTATTAGGCACCACACCCCTCATAGGCGGGTTGGCTGAGTCAAAGCATAACTACAAGATAAAATGGCGGCGTCCACCGACCTCAATTTCTGTTAATAATTGTCCCATTACTCACTGGATACAGATCACAAGTGCTTAGCTATTTTAAGGAGGTGGTCCTGAAGAACTTCATGGCAGAAGGCAAGGAAGGAGGGGGTTCTCCTTCTTCTCTCGAGTAAAATCGACGAATCGCCATCTTCTTGGTCGGATCCGGCAACTTATATTTCTTGTAATGGGCATTTTCACTCAATGCTCCGGTCACACTTCGGCTTACTAAGAAATATCTTAGGAATAGTTCCTTAAAAGTTTCATAATATTCTCTGTTTGACCACTCGTCACTTCTCATCCGCAGACCCAAGTATTTCAGGAAGTCGGTCGTGGGAATAATGGACGGACATTCGAGGTCTTTTACATTTGCGCCATCGAGGTATAAAGGTGAATTTTTGACTCGAGGCTCCTTTACAACCAGGGCACGGGGTGGGGGCTTATCCTGCTGCGTTCCCTGTGTCACCATGGGGCTCGGAGCGGCAGGCTGTTCGTCGATGTTTGAGGCGTCGGTTTCTCTGTCGGCGTCGACCAAGTTCCTTCTCGACGGAGCGGCGTCGGCAGGAGTTTGTAGGCGCCGCACATGCTCCTCCAGTTCGAGAATTCTCTGGTGCTTGGCCTCGTCACTCATTTCTTGAATTGGGAGATGTTGGATTTATGCTTTTGCCATTCTTATTTTCTTTTCTTCGCACTGGTTTCTTCTGATATGAGAGTCTCTTCATATGTTTTCCAGGCGTGATGATCCGTACTGCGCTGCCACCAAGCTGTCGTATGAATTTTGGACTTCCATTTGAATTCACCAATCTGTAAGATGACTGGGTTATCTCACCGCTTTTCACCACTGACGTATTGTTAATTACTACGTTATAATTATTAGTACCAGACGGGTACAAGGTAAGAATGGACAAGCAGTGATTCCTTTATCTTAATTTATTCTAGAGTACAACACATTCGACGCCTCAATGCCCCCACCCTATGACTATCACAATCTATGATCTATTCGTGCCCCGGGCAAAGTTCTAACTAACTGTGTCTGCCCTGGGTGGTTCTTGAAATACCCTCGGGGCAAGGCGTGGCTTGACATCCAATCCTGCCAATGAACTCGAGTGACATCTAGTCCTGCAAATCAACGCCAGGTTCGAAGTGGAGTCCCTCCCTATTTCGGGGCGGGGCTGTTTCAACAAACCTATAGAACGGAAAAGTTCCAGGTCAGAGCGTGGCTATTGGGTAACTCTCCAGGGCATGTACATATGTATGGGCCACATGTTTGTGTTTCTTGTTGTTTAGGAAATGGCTAACTTCCTGGCCTTTCATCCTCATCGGGTACTCGATGCCAGATGCTAAGTCTCATGGTTCCGGTCATATATCTCCTTGACACTTTCTACAAACATGGGCCGTACATGCAGAAAACAAGCCTCCCACATTTGTTCCAGGTGCCTAGCCATAAATCGCGGTGGTCCCAAAGGAAAGCATGGTCTGCACCCAAAACTCAATAAAAGTGAGGGCATGTAATAAAACATCTGTGCCCTCGACCAACTGTTACAAGTTTCAGATTCTGGCTTCAGCATACCGGAAGTCATACGACACCTCAACTTTGTACTGGTCCCAAGCCCGGGTATATGGGGAGGGTTGGCGGCAGGAAGGGCATCAGGCCTTAAAAAAAATTGCCAAAACCAAAATATGGCCAGTACAGATAACGAGAATAATCACCATTCTAGGGTGTTCCCCGTAGGCGACGCGTTGGGGCTTCGCCTGACCCCTCCGGAAAGACAGCAAGGGCTACCCAGTCATGGACGGGCTGGGTTAAAGAGGCAAGCTCTAGGGAGAGTGTCAGAGGGGGTGCTGTGGGTGGGCATTCTTAATGTGGGGACGATGACTGGAAAGGGGCGAGAATTGGTGGACATGATGGAGAGGAGGAGACTTGAAGTGCTGTGTGTGCAGGAGACCAGGTGGAAAGTAAATATGGCGAGGGAACTGGGTGAGGGTTCCAAAATTTTCTATAGTGGAGCAAATAAGGAAGGGAGGAATAGTGTAGGAATAATACTCTTCATAGACCTGAAGGAAAGCTTACTTGTTGTGAATAGAAAGAGTGACAGAATTATGAGTTTAAAGCTGGGACTGGGAGAAACGGTAGTCAATGTGGTATGTGCCTATGCCCCACAAACTGGCTGTACAGCGGAGGAGAAGGATGTATTTTGGGAGGAGATGGACCAGGAGCTTAGAACAATTCTTATAAGGGAGAGGGTAATTTTGGGAGGAGATCTAAATGGCCACTTGGGAATTGGGAGGGATTGGATAGATAGAGTTCATGGGGGCTGGGGGGTGAGCGAGAGAAATGAGGGGGGAGAGAGAGTGATTGATTTTGCAGTGGCATTTGATCTGGCATTGGTCAACACATTCTTTGAGAAAAAGGAAAGCAGACTGATTACATACAGTATTGGTGGGAGGGAGAGCCAGCTAGATTTACTGTTGTGTAGGAGAGACCATCTGAAGGAGATTAGCAACTGTAAAGTAACAAATGGGGAGAGTGTAGCAGTGCAACATAGGATAGTAGTAACTGATTGCAGGCTCAGGATATGAAGGAAATGTAAGAAGCCGAGGATGGATCCAACGATAAAGTGGTGGAGATTGAAAGATGCAGAGCTGAGAACTATGTTTAAGGGACGAGTGTTGGAAGCGATAAGGTTGCATGAGGAGGAACAAGAATGGTGGACAGAGAATAATAAGGTGATTTTGAGGGCTGGTGAGGAGGTACTTGGAAAGTCATCAGGAAGGAAATCCCCAAATGATAAAGAGTCATGGTGGTGGAATGAGGAAGTGCAAGAATGGGTGAAGAACAAAAAAGAAGCAAAGAAAAAGGCAGATTTATCAGGCTTGGAGCAGGATAAATAAGAGTACAAGCAGGCAAAGAAGGAGGCAAAAAGAGCAGTAGCAAAAGCAAAGGCAGAGACTTTTAATGAAGTCTATGAAGAGCTGGAAACACCAGAAGGAGAGAAGAGAATATTGTGAATTGCCAAGGCCCGAGATGCTGCATCCAAGGACTTTACCCAAGTAAGACAAATAAAGTATAACCATGGAGTAGTTCTAGCAGAAGAGGATGAAATAAAAAGCAGATGGGAAACTTATTTTGAAGGATTACTAAATGAAGAGAACCCAAGAGCAGTATTTGAAGATGGACTTCCAAATGAACCAGTTACAATAACAGTGACTAGAAGAGAGGTAGAGCTGGCAGTAAGGAAAATGAAAAATGGAAAGGCAGCAGGACCTGATAAGATGCCATTGGAGGTATGGAAGAGTCTTGGAGAGGAAGGCATAGATATCTTGTGGGACTTAATGCAAAAGATCTTTAGTCAGGAAAAGATGCCAGAGGAATGGAGAGGAAGCCTAATCATCCCAATCTATAAAGGGAAGGGAGACATTCAGGAGTGTGGAAACTATGGAGGTATAAAGTTGTTAAGTCATACTAAGAAGATATGGGAGAAGATCATAGAAAGGAGACTCAGAGAGGAAACGACAAATGGGGATGAACAGCTTGGCTTCATGCCTGGAAAAGGGACAGTGGATGCCATAATTGCCTTGAGATAAATTATGGAAAAGTATCAGGAGAAACAGAAAGGACTGCATATGGTCTTTATTGACCTGGAAAAGGCATATGATCGAGTACCACGTCCAGAGGTGTGGAGGTGTATTAGAGAAAGGGAGTCCCCGAGAAATATGTAAGAATCACCCAAGATATGCATGAGAGGGCAGAGGCAAATATTAAGGGCAGTGTGGGCTTGACGAATAGTC
This sequence comes from Halocaridina rubra, assembly GCA_037179515.1. Taxonomy (NCBI): domain Eukaryota; kingdom Metazoa; phylum Arthropoda; class Malacostraca; order Decapoda; family Atyidae; genus Halocaridina; species Halocaridina rubra. The sequence goes on from JAXCGZ010001899.1 coordinate 138,282, forward strand.
TCTCAGTAAATGGTGGTCTGCATCAAGGGTCTGCTTTGAGTCCATATCTATTTGATCTGGTCTTAGATGTAGTAACCCAGGGTATTAGAAATCAGTCACCATGGTGTATGCTCTTTGCAGATGACATTGTACTGTTTAGCAACAGATGAGAGGTAGTGGAGGAGAAGCTTGAGGAGTGGAGAAGAGTAATGGAGAATAGGAGACTGAGAATCAGCAGGAAGAAGACCGAGTACTTGAGGTTGAGAAATGATGAGGATGGGGAGATCAATTTGCAGGGGGAGGTGGTGAAAAGAGTTGAAAAGTTCAAGTATTTAGGATCAACAGAAGCAGAGGATGGTGACCTAGAGTCAGAAATAACCCACAGAATACAAGCGGGATGGAAGAGCTGGAAGAAAGTGTCTGGGGTGCTGTGCGACAGGAGACTAGGGATTAAGTTGAGGGGTAAAGTGCATAAAACATTTGTGAGACCTGCAATGATGTATGGAGCAGAGACATATGCAATAAAGAAGACACAAGAGAAAAAACTGGATGTGGCAGAGATGAGGATGTTGAGATGGATGTGTGGGGTGAGAAGAAGCGATAAGATCAGAAACGAGGTAATTAGAGGTACCTCAAAATTTAGAAAAATATCAGATAAGATACAAGAAAGTAGACTAAGATGGTATGGTCATGTTGTTAGGAGGGATGAACAGTATGTTGGGAGGAGGGTGATAAAATGGATATACAGGGTAGGAGAAGGAGGGGGAGACCGAAGCGTAGGTGGATGGATTGCATCAATGACGACCTGAGGTCTAAAGGTTTGCTGGGTGATGAGGTATGGGACAGGAACATTTGGAGAAAACTGGCCAGAAACATCGACCCCACATAAAAGTGGGAAAAGATTTAGACGAAGAAGAAGAAGAAGAAGAATATATATATATATATATATATATATATATATATATATATATATATATATATATATATATATATATATATATATATATATATATATATATATATATATATATATATATATATATATATATATATATATATATATATATATACATATATATATATATATATATATATATATATATATATATATATATATATATATATATATATATATATATATATATATATATATATATATATATATATATATATATATATATATATATATATATATATATGATTTAGCATTATATATATAAATATATATATATGATATTATTTCTTATTTTCTGAGTGTGACACTGGCAAAGAATATTGTCCCTGGTGGACACGGGCACCAAGAAAACACTTAGAAGAAGAAAATGTAGCAGCTTAAGGACATGGAAGAAATAAAATAATTATAAGCAAATAGAAGAGGACAATTTGAAAGAATAGTCAAAGAAGTGAAGGTGTATATGGCAAGATTAGCCTTGAGATGACAATATATAATTTTTAAAGAAGTCAGGTTATTAGACTTAGGGACGATAGAAGAGGGAGGAGTCTCAAAGTATGTAAGGGGAAGGAAAGAAGTCACTGCACCTATCAATCAGTGAACTAGAAATCTCCACACAGTACCTATGTGGCAAGGCAACTTGGCACGTGTTACATGGCCTAGTCAGCTGAGGTAGGATGCAACTCACCATGCCATCAGAGCAACAATGGAAGTAGTACTGGTAGAAAAGAGAGATAATACCTTTCGACGAAGAGAAAGAGAATCGAGATTAAAAGTAAGAGAAGGGTCGTTAATGAGTCTTATGTACTTGAAGTGATTCTTATCTAAGAGATAAGTATAAAAAGAAGCAACCAGATATGAGAGCAGTATTTCAAGCAGGGACAGATAGGGACATTATAGATTTTTAAGAGGAAAAGTAATGACAAAAACAAAAGAGAACCCCAATTTCTTGGATACAGATTTATAAATCTGAAGTAGGTGATGCCTTCAGAACGTGCCTAATATGTTTAAAGAACGCAAAATAAATTTCGTTGTTTACAAAGACCATAGGGCTAGCATGAAGAGAGGAAGATAAATTAAAGGCCAGAAATTGTATCTTGGTGGACTTAAGTTATACTAAATTTTATTTGCCCCACTCAAATACTCTCTGTATATCATAGTTAAAGAAAAAATGAAACGAGTCTGATTTCGAGCACAGACAAAGGTCGTGAGGAAAGAGCAAAGGAATAATGAAGGGTAGAATAGTCGGCAAAGGCGTGGAGAAAAGAAAGTATGGGGACTGGAAAATAGAGGAAGATGGGGATCTGGAGAAAATCGTTGATGAAGAGAAGAAAATGAGTAGGTGAAAGAACAGTGGAACACCACTGTCAACTGGGAATGATCTAGATGTTGTACTGTCAACAACCACATATATAAAATAGTCAGAAAGAAAAATGGGAAACAGAGAGCAGGGGCAAAGCCATAAAGGGAGTATGGACAACAGAGCCTTGTGCCACAAAGATATTAAGGGCGACGACAAAGGATTCCCCATAGTTCTTCAGAGAAGATTACCACACATGAATGAGATGTGACAGGAGGTCACCTGTGAATCTTGCCTTGCGGAAGCTGTACTGGTGATCAGAAATATGCTAGTTAGATGAAGGATGTTTTAAGAAGTGAGAATTGAGCAATATTTCAAATACTTTAGCAATAGCAGAGGTTAGGGTAATAGGTCTGTAGTTGGAAACAATAGAGTGGTCACCCTTCTTAGGAGTAGGCTAAAATAGAGCGTGCTTCCAAGGTGAAGGATAGTTACTGGTTGAGAAAATGAGGTGAAAAAGACCGCAAAGCAATAGAGCCAGTTCATATGCAAACTTCTTAAGGAACCTTATAGGGATACCATAGGATTTGGATGCCTTGTTCGTCTTTAGTGAACAAAGAACCTTTTGGACTTTGGTTGAAGAAAGAATAAGAGAGCATAGGGTTAGAGAGGAGTAAAGAACGAGGAACAGGTGCACTGCAATCTCTCAAAGAAGAGTTGGCAGTACAATGAGAGTCAGCCTTAGGGATAATTCGGAACTACTTGGGGAGTAAACCCTGAGATAAAATCCGGAGGGAGAGTCCCAAATACAGTTGATATGTTAGAAATATTTCAAACCACCCATTGGCATCTCCTGTAAAGTTGCCTGATATCCGAACGTACTGGCTATGTTTTTCCTTTGGAGCTAATTAGCCTAGTCGAGAAGGGTAAGTACCAAATGGTCTAAGTATTCTTCTATATCTTTAGCCCAGGGAAGCAGCAAAACTGCCTTAAGCTGTTTGTCAAGACAAAAAGAGCCATGAATTATTATTATTATTATTATTATTATTATTATTATTATTATTATTATTATTATTATTATTATTATTATTATTATTATTATTATAATTATTATTATCATTATTATTATAGTAGTAGCAGTAGTAGTTAATCAGTCATCTTTATTTCATATAAACACATACATAATAACAAAGAGTTTATGTATTATGAGTCAGATAGTGTTTTTATACATTAAATGAGTTACAATATTCTTCATAACAGACTTACATAAAGAAAAAAAAAATGCTGCATTCTCAATAATATAAACTTAAAATTACATCTGTAAAGGAAGCTGTTCCATAAGTAATATTAAAGCAACAGAAGCACCAGCAGTAGCAACAGTAGTAGTAGTAGTAGTAGTCAATTATAAAACTATCATGCTTGTGAGTCCGTGGTAGTTACTTTTAATGGATTAACGGAAATCCTTTTGGCATATATATCTCAGATTCATTTCCTTTCCAGCATCGCTCTTATCATACGGGGAGTATATAACAACAACAATACATTATTATTATTATTATTATTATTATTATTATTATTATTATTATTATTATTATTATTATTATTACTATTATTATTATTATTATTATAGTAAGGTAATTGTCCATAAGCCTTGTTAATTGTAAAGAAACTTAAACTTATTTTCTAATATGAGTACGTGTAGTCTCTGATATTCCCGCCCCTTATACTTCTTCCTTATGTTCAAGAATAAGTTGTCATGGGCATGAAAGAATTTTCATTGAATGGCTTATTCTTAATTCACAGATGAGTCACCGCAATACTAAGTTTTCTGGTCAGATATAAAGTCTTTGCAAGACTGCAGATAAACAGTCATACGAAATGAAGCTCTCAATTTTAGATCACGTAAGAGCTTGTATAAAGCGGACACACGCGCGCCTATTTCTAAGTTAGTCCTATAGAAGAAAACGTACAACCAGTTATCGCTTATAACTCTGCCAATGAGCACGGAGACGTGTTCTCGTTATAAAACTAGAACAAAGATTTCCTAGTTAGGCTCTGCTGTTGTGTGTTCAATAACAAAAAGAAAATACAAGTTATAAGGTTAACAGATTTTTTCTAATCACGACAGCAACTCATCCAGATTACAAGCAAGCAAAGACTGAAACACTTTACTGTTACTAGACTAACTGGGACAGTCTTATATTTTGTATGGTGCATAATGTAATTAAGACTTCAATACATAAATTGGAACTATATTTTTTACGAGCAAATCTGCAATATGCTTCGAACACGTAAGTACACATAATAACTATATTGATATCTCAGAAACATGTAGTAGGTGGGCCATTGCACAGCCGCCCGTTGCGATACTACAACTGAAGGTCTTTTGGCTGTCCGGGACAGTTCGATGTTAAGTCGTCCGTCAGTTACGGGTCTATTTCTAAGCCTACTTCTACACCGAATATCCTTGGATATTCGTTACACATCTCTTATTATCCCTTCATATCTGGCCAGTCACAACATTTTCCATCTCAGTTTCTAGTTATGTGTTCTTCATGCCCAAGCCCGAGAGAGAGAGAGAGAGAGAGAGAGAGAGAGAGAGAGAGAGAGAGAGAGAGAGAGAGAGAGAGATAGAGAGAGAGAGAGAGAGAGAGAGAGAGAGAGAGAGAGAGAGAGAGAGAGAGAGAGAGAGAGAGAGAGATAGATAGATAGATAGATAGAGAGAGAGAGAGAGAGAGAGAGAGAGAGAGAGAGAGAGAGATTGGCACTAAAAAGAGATATGAAAACGTTCAATATATATATATATATATATATATATATATATATATATATATATATATATATATATATATATATATATATATATATATATATATATATATATATATATATATATATATATATATATATATATATATATATATATATATATATATATATATATATATATATATATATATATATATAGATATATATATATATATATATATATATATATATATATATATATATATATATATATATATATATATATATATATATATATATATATATATATATATATATATATATATATATATCTACCTTGGCTGTTTCGCCCTTTTAATTGGGGGGTTAGCCGACATCAAAAAGAGACCACAAAAATGGGATTACTTTGCTCTATGGGCAATGACAAGGGAGCTAGTGACCGTTCAGATGGCACAGCTGGAGTGCCACAGCCCATCCTCCCGGCTCTTCCACAACCTGTGCCGCTTCACAACTGCCAACTCCCCTACTACCCCTACCACAGGGCTACCTCTATAAGATGCAGCCCCGTGGTAACAACAGATGCCCATCAGAGCTGCGTCACAATCGCTCGCCACTCATTCCTGTTCCTAGCACGCTCGCTTGCTTCCCTCACATCCATCCTCATATCATTCAGGGCTCTCCTTACTCCATCCATCCACCCAAACCTAGGCCTCCCTCTAGCATTTCTCCCATCAACTCTCGCGTTCATCACCTTTTTCAGCAGTCTTTCATCATATATCCTTTCCACATGGCCAAACCATCTCAGAACATTCATATCTACTCTGCCTGCAATTTATCTCCTTACACCCGTTCTTGCTCTCATCACTTCATTCCTAACCCTATCCAACTGAGATACACCAGTCATACTCCTCAGGCATTTCATCTCAAACACATTTAGTTTCTGTCTCTCACTAACTTTCATACCCAATAACTCTGATCCATTCATCACAGTTGGCACAACCACTTTCTCATACAAAACTTTCTTAACATTCATTTCCAACCCTCTATTCTTCATCACTCCTTTCAATGCACCCAACACTTTACATCCTTCATTCACTCTGTGACACACATCTGCTTCCACTCCACCATTTGCAGCTATAACCGAGCCTAAATACTTAAACTGATCAACTTCCTCAATTGTCTCTCCATTCAACATAACATTCAATCCAGCACCATCCTCATTTCTTGTACACCTCATAACCTTACTCTTTCCCACATTCACTCGCAACTTCCTTCTCGCACACACCATTCCAAATTTTGACACTAACTGACACAGCTTCTCCTTTAAATCTGCCACCACCACAGTATCATCTGCAAACAGCAACTGACTCAGCTCCCACTGTTTATCATCCCCATCTACCATTCTCAAACCTCGACCACGCCCTCGCTCATTCGCCTCTCTTACAACTCCATCAATATACAAATTGAACAGCCATGGTGACATCACACATCCCTGTCTCAGTCCCACACTCACTGGAAACCACTCACTCACTTCATTCCCTACCCTAACACAACCTCTACTGCCCTCATACAAACTCTTCACTGCATGCAACAATTTACCATTAATTCCATAGAATCTCAAAACATTCCACATTGCCTCTCTATCAACTCTATCATACATTTTCTCCAGATCCAAAAATGCAAAATACACATCCTTACCCCTTGCTAAATATTTTTTACATAACTGCTCAACTATAAAAATCTGATCTATATAACCTCTACCTTTCCTAAAACCACTCTGCACTTCCACGATCACATTTTCTGTCTTATCCGTAATCATATTAACGAGTAACCTACCATGCACTTTTTCTACCACACTCAACAAACTTATACCCCTAAAATTACTGCATTCATACACATCTCCTTTACCTTTGTAAAGGGGCAGTATACAAGCAATCACCCATTCCACTGTCACCATTGACAACATAAAGCATATATTAAACACTCTCACTAACCATCCCAATGCAGTCACACCCCCATCTTTCAACATCTCCGCTCTCACATCATCCATTCCAGGTGGTTTACCTGCTTTCGCTTCATGCAATGCCCTTTTCACCTCCTCTCTTGTAATCTCTCTCTCATTTTCATCTCCCATTACTGGCACTTGGGCACCCCCCACTGCCACTATAGCTGCCTCTCTATCTTCCTCAACATTCAGCAAGCACTAAAAATATTCTGCCCATCTTTTCTTTGCATCGTTCCCTCTTAACATTTGTTCATTCACATCTTTCACTGTCCCTTCCATCCTCGATCCAACCTTCCATACTCTCTTCACTTCTTTCCAAAACTTCTTTTTGTTTCTCCTCATATAACCTACTAAAATCCTGTCCCCACCTAACATTTGCCAACCTCTTCTCTTCCTCTACCTTCTGCTTGGTTTCCACATTTTTCTTCCTATATCTTTCATATTTCTCCCTACTTTTAGACTGCATCCATTCCTCAAAAGCCCTCTTTTTCTCTTCCACCTTCATTTTCACCCCTTCATTCCACCACTCGCTGCCCCTCTTTATGCCATCTCCAACAAACCTCTTTCCACAACACATTACTTGCATGTCCCACAAAACATTCTTTCATCAACCTCCATTCCTCCTGTAACTCCCCAACTTCTCTTTCTTTCACCCTGTCATATGTCACTTTCAACCTGTCCTGATATTCCTGTCTCTTCTCTGGCTTTTTCAACTCTTCCACCTTCACCACCTCCCTTCTACATCCCCCAACTCAATTTCCCCACTCTTTTGCTACTACCACTTTTGCTTCAACCAAAAAATGATCAGACATCCCAGCAGCCACACCCCTAAATGCATGCACATCTTTCACTCTACCAATCATGCTCTTTGCTACCAATACATAATCCATCAATGCTCTTTCTTTCACTCTTCCATTTGTCACTCTCATCCAAATATACTTATTTATTAACTTCTTCTTGAAAAAACTATTACCTATCACCAACTCTTGCACCACACACATATCTAACAGTCTCTCACCACTCTCATTCCCACCTGGTACCCCATACTTTCCTACAACACCTTCTACCTCTCCATCACCCACTATGGCATTCAAGTCACCCAACACAACTACATAGTTCCTTCTACTCAGACCATTCACATACCTAATTAACTCATTCCAGAATTCATCCCGCTCTTCCTCACTTCTCTCACATCTTGGCCCATACGCACTAACAAAAGCCCAACATTCCCTACCTATCCCAGCCCTCACACACATCAGCCTAGATGACACTTCTTTCCATTCTACTACCTTATTTACCATCCATTCACTCAGCAATAATGCCACACCTTCTCTCGATCTCCCTCAACCCCAGACACCCTACCTGTCACATCACCAAATGCCACTTCTCCTTTTCCTTCCATCTTCGTCTCACACAATGCCAATACATCCACCCTCCTCCTACCAAACATATATCCAATCTCACATCTTTTGCTCTATTGTACTGCAACCACGCACATTTAGACACCCCAGAACTAGAGTTTGGGGAGAAGTTATTCTCCCCTCTACTCCCCTTCTTCTTTGACGTCTCGCAGGAAGTTACTACAAGGGGGGGATTCCTAGTCCCCTCTCCCAGTCCACCTTTAGTCGCCTCTTACGACACGCAGGGAATACGTTGGGGCTATTCTTTGATGCTGTGCCCGCCACCACAGGGCATATATAATATATATATATATATATATATATATATATATATATATATATATATATATATATATATATATATATATATATATATATATATATATAAATATATATAATATATATATATATATATATATATATATATATATATATATATATATATATATATATATATATATATATATATATATATATATATATATATATATATATATATATATATATATATATATATATATATATATATATATATATATATATATATATATATATATATATATATATATATATATATGCGTCTGTATGTGTGTGTATGTATGTGATTACCTAATTGTGATTACCTAATTGTGTTTACGGGAAAGAGCCCAAAGCTCGTATCTTCCCGTCTCCTCATCGGTTCCATTTTATACTTGGTGATACTTATCATACCTGTCCTTATAACTATGGATTGAGATAGCATTAACTACCTCCTCGCTTAGCCAATTCCAATTATCAACTACTCTTACACTGAAAAAGTATTTCCTTACATCCAAAAAAGAAGTTTTCTTACGAAGCTTCAAACTATGACCTCTAGTTTTAAAGCCAGCCATATCAAAATATCGATCCCTATCCACTCTATCATAACCATGAAGGAATTTAAAGTCTGTCACCATATCCCCCCTCACTCTTCTAGCTTCGAGTGATGATAAGTCTAATTCCCTCAGCCTCTCATCATAACTGAGATTGCGTATTTCTGGCACCAGTTTGGTGGCATGTCTTTAAACTTTTTCAAGCTTAGCTATGTGCTTTTTCAAGTGCGGATTCCAAAAGGGGGCTGCCTATTCGAGTTTTGGCCTCACATAGGTTACATAAATATTTCTGAACATTTCCTTGTCCATGTACCTGAAGGCTACCCTTACATTTGATAAGAATGCATATGCTGCCCTTACTATGCCATTTATATGTATTTCTGGAGACAAATCTGCCAGTATGTTTACTCCTAGATCTCTCTCATTTTCTGTCTCTTGAAGTTGTACTCCAGCCACCGAGTAGTCAAGCTTGGGCCTTCTTGCACTTGTACCCATTCTCATTACCTTACATTTTGAAGTATTGAATTTCATTAACCACTTTTCTGACCACTCATGCAGATTATTTAGATCTTCCTGAAGTTCTCTACCATTGTTCTCGTTTTTTACTTTCATCACAATCTTTGCATCATCTGCAAACATATTCATGAATGAATTTACAGATTCTGGTAGGTCATTTACATATACAAGGAACAAAAGTGGCCCTAAAACTGAACCCTGTGGAACTCCACTACTAACTCTTCTCCATTCAGACACTGAGTGTCTTACTCTAACCCTCTGTTCCCTTCCTTCAAAGTAAGTTTTTATCCATTCTAAAACATTTCCACCTATTCTAGCCATTGATTGCAGCTTCCTAATAAATCTCCCATGTGGAACAGTGTCAAACGCTTTCTGGAAGTCTATGAATATTCAATCTGCCCAGCCCTCTCTTTCCTGTAAGATTTGACTTACCTCATCATAAAATTCTAATAAGTTTGTTACTGTTGATCTACCTTCTCTGAAGCCATGTTGCCTCACTGACAAAAAGTTGAAGGATTCCAAGTGAAGAGAGATATGTTTCCTTAGTAGTTTCTCCATAACTTTGCAAACTATGCTGGTCAAGGAAACTGGTCTATAGTTCAGAGCCGTATCCCTCCTTCCCTTTTTGAAGATAGGTATCACATTTGCTTGTTTCCAGCATCTTGGAATCTCCCCTGACTCCAGTATGTGTGTGTATATGCATGTACGTGTGTAATGACAGGACAGGTTAATACTTAGATAGATCAAAACATTCCTTACACCCTCCATCTTCTGCAGCGATGCCTTAAAAGTTTTTTATTTATTTATTTCCTTATTTGGATCTAAAACAATACATGGGGGGGGGGACATGTGCCAATCGGCACTCCTAGATCTCCTTAAGGCTCATTATTACACTCTTGCTCATAAAAATTTAAAATATACAATAGAATTAATTTATTTTTTGTTTCAGCATAGAGTGTACACAAATTACAATAATATAATAGTATCATGAGCTTCATATGTGCATTCAAACAAGAATCATAGAACACAGAGAGATAAATGTATTTACATATGATGCTAGATATAATGTTAATATACAAGGGTTTTATATTGTATATTGTAGAGTCTAGCATTTGTATATCAGAGAGAGCGCCTGCCGGCTCACATTCCCCTTATGCACAATCACGGGTTTAACATAAAAATAACTGATTGCCAAAAAGACGCTGTGCATAATATATTCCTGCATAAAAGGTTAATGAAAATAAAGAAAAGGATGGATATAATTACGTAAATAGATATATAACAAGTGAATAAAGCAGTAAGAGTACAAATAAAAGTATAGAGAATGAAAATATAAGTAAATTTATTAGTTTATAAGTAAAATAGCTGAATAAATGAATAAATAAACGATTATAATGCATAATTATTATGAATGAATAGACGTATATAAAAAAATATATTAATTGACTGATGAATAAGTAAGCATATGGCCAAATAGGCAAAGAAACATAATGACGTGAATAACTAATGAGGAAATAGCTGAATAAGCAAACAAACACACAATGCAGTTTGAGTAAGTACATGAATAAGTAGTCTTTTCAAGACTATTTCTCTTATTCAAATGGAGTTAGATAGATAGATAGATAGGTAGATGGATATATATATATATATATATATATATATATATATATATATATATATATATATATATATATATATATCTATCTATCTGTGTGTGTGTGTGTGTGTGTGTGTGTGTGTGTGTGTGTGTGTATCTATCTATCTATCTATCTATCTATCTATCTATCTATCTATATATATATATATATATATATATATATATATATATATATATATATATATATATATATATATATATATATATATATATAGAGAGAGAGAGAGAGAGAGAGAGAGAGAGAGAGAGAGAGATAGAGAGAGAGAGAGAGAGAGAGAGAGAGAGAGAGAGTTATGAATGGTCACAGGCACTCCTATATCTGCTCAAAATATCATTATTACATTCCCTTACAAAAATTGCATATTTTCATATTTCGTGATGGATATACACTTAATACTGGGAATATATTGTAAGGGTCAGAGAATTATTTTTAACATTTCCAAATAATACAGCCCAGAAGGTCTGAAGTCCTGTGGCCTATCACATTCTTTAATATATTGTATTAAAGTATTACTCCTGTCTCGGCCACATAATATATACTTGGAGTATTCTGGGTGTATTGTTCCTGTTGTTTAATAAGTCACTGCCACACATGTCTGTAGCTAAGTCTTATGCGTGCAGCAACTTTATCACAATCACCTGATAGCAACTTTTCTGTACCATAAGTGTGCGGTATATTAAAAAAAAATATGGTGTGGGATAGAATTACTGTTGTGTGTCTGTGAAAGTATTAACAGTTGCAGATCTTCTTGCATCTCATTTTTAAGTAATGTTTTCAACAGGATGGAAGGGACAGTGAAAGATGTGAATGGACAAATGTTAAGAAGGAACGATGCAGGGAAAAGATGGGCAGAATATTTTGAGTGCTTGCTGAATGTTGAGGAAGATAGAGAGGCAGCCATAGTGGCAGTGTGGGGTGTTCAAGTGCCAGTAATGGGAGATGAAGATGAGAGAGAGATTACAAGAGAGGAGGTGAAAAGGGCATTATATGAGGCAAAAGCAGGTAAAGCACCTGGAATGGATGGTGTGAGAGCGGAGATGTTGAAAGAAGGGGGTGTGACTGCATTGGAATGGTTAGTGAGAGTGTTTAATATATGCTTTATGTTGACAATGGTGACAGTGGAATGGGTGATTGCTTGTACAGTGCCCCTATACAAAGGTAAGGGAGATGTGTATGAATGCAGTAATTTTAGGGGTATAAGTTTGTTGAGTGTGGTAGGAAAAGTGTATGGTAGGATACTGGTTAATAGGATTAGGGATAAGACAGAAAATGTGATCGCGGAAGTGCAGAGTGGTTTTTGGAGAGGTAGAGGTTGTATAGATCAGATTTTTATAGTTAGGCAGTTATGTGAGAAATATTTAGCAAAGGTTAAGGATGTGTATTATGCATTTTTGGATCTTGAGAAAGCGTATGATAGAGTTGATAGAGAGGCAATGTGGAATGTTTTGAGATTATATGGAATTATGGTAAATGTTGCTGCAGTGAAGAGTTTGTATGAGGGCATAGAGCTTGTGTAGGGTAGGGAATGAAGTGAGTGAGTGGTTTCCAGTGAGTATAGGACTGAGGCATTGGGATGTGTGATGTCACCATGGCTGTTCCATTTGTTTATTGATGGAGTCGTAAGAGTGGTGAATGAGCGAGTGCGTGGTCGAGGTTTGAGAATGGTAGATGGGGATGATAACGAGTGGAAGCTGAATCAGTTGCTGTTTGCAGATGATACTGTGGTGGTGGCAGATTCAGAGGAGAAGCTGTGTCAGTTAGTGTCAGAATTTGGAATGGTGTGTGAGAGAAGGAAGTTGCGAGAGAATGTGGGAAAGAGTAAGGTTATGAGGTGTAGAAGAAATGAGGATGGTGCTGGATTGAATGTTATGTTGAATGGAGAGGCACTTGAAGAAGTTGATCAGTTTAAGTATTAAGCTAGGTTAAAGCTGCAAATGGTGGAGTGGAAGCAGATATGTGTCACAGAGTGAATGAAGGATGTAAACTGTTGGGTGCATTGAAAGGAGTGATGAAGAATAGAGGGTTGGAAATGAATGTTAAGAAAGTTTTGTATGAGAAAGTGGTTGTGGCAACTATGATGTTTGGATCAGAGTTATGGGGTATGAAAGTAAGTGAGAGACGGAAAGTAAATTTGTTTGAGATGAAATGCCTGAGGAGTATGAAATTGCAGGCAGAGTAGATATGAATGTTCTGAGATGGTTTGGCCATGTGGAAAGGATGGATGATAAAAGACTGCTGAAAAAGGTGATGAATGCGTGAGTTGATATGAGAAATGCTAGAGGGAGGCCTAGGTTTGGGTGGATGGATGGAGTAAGGAGAGCCCTGAATGATATGAGGATGGATGTGAGGAAAGCAAGTGAGTGTGCTAGGAATAGGAATGAGTGGCGAGAGATTGTGATGCAGCTCTGATGGGCATCTGCTGTTACCACGGGGCTGCATCTTACAGAGGTAGCCCTGTGGTAGGGGCAGTAGGGGAGCTGGCTGTTGTGAAGCGACACAGCTTGTGGAAGAGCCGGGAGGATGGACTGTGGTACTCCAGCAGTGCCATCCAAACGGTCGCTAGCTCCCTCGTCATTGCCCATAGAGCAAAGTATTCCCCTTATTGCTCTTTTTTTTTATGTCGGCTACCCCTCAATTAAAGGGGGAAGCAGCCAAGGTAGATAGATATATAGTTTTCAATTGATACAGGGTGACAGCAGACTGAGATGTTAACTCTTAGGAGACTTCTTTGCACACTTGTCGACCTTTGCATTGCCACTCATCCCAACATGGGAAGGTACCCATGAGAAGATGATTTTTAGGTTCATATTTGAACATGTGATGAATCCTTCAAGAATTGTAGTCATGAGGGTTTTGTAAGCAGATGTTAAAGATCTTAGTGATAAGAGTGCACTTTTCGAATCAACAGAAATAATTGCACTTTTTCCAGTATTAATGATGTACTCAATAGCAAGTTTGATTCCAGTATCTTCACACTCTATGACTGATGTCCACTTAGGCAAAGTTAACCCTTTTTCATGTATTTGCACCCCTCCAAAGTTTTCAGGCACTATCAAACCACAACCAGACCCTTCTATACTGCGTATATGGGACCTATCTGTATATATCCAGAGAGTTTAATTTATCTTAGAAAAGTTATTGTTTATAAATATTACAACAGCCACTAGCCACTGGTGTTTTTTTCACGACAGGAGTTGCTTCAGGGCCAGATGGTAGAGTTGGGAGAAAAGTTTCTACATTCACTCTGTGACAAGAATTAATTGCATTAACAGCATCATTATTATGAAATAATTTCACATTATATGTTTTCTCACCTCATTACTTATAAGTTAAAATTGTTTTAGAATGAATGGAACATTTGTACTGCAAATCTCATTTTATCAAGGATTTGAGGATAACTGGTACTGACAATGACTTCTGTAGTAGATAGGTATCAATCTGAGACGAAAAAGCTTATTTTGCTACTTTAACGCCAAGTATTACGACAGATATGAAGCATTAATGGCGGCAGCTTTACTTCTTTTTGCATATATACAATTCTTGTACTCATTGGGCAGCCGAGAATAATTCTAGTTGCTTTGTTTTGAATTCTTCCTAAGGGAGTTAAGAGGACAGTGCTTAGAGTACAAAGCTGGGCTGGAGGGCATGATAATCAACTAATGACCTAGTGCATGTGAGATAAAAAAAATCGGCAAATATTACTTCCAAAACCAGATACTCTGTTGGCCAACAATTATAATTGTCTCAGCCTCTGAGAAAGTCTATTGCACAACAACTTGATGTACTCCTTTGAAAGAGGTATTGATGTAGGCATGCCTAAAAATTTGTAATTACAAGATTCCTGAATTTCATGACTATTTAAGCTTAGTGTGGTATCGGGAGTGGGGGAGGTAATATACTTGGTTTTAGGAATAGAGATAAATAAGCCAACTTCCTTCGTTATATCCGACAGCTGATCCAACAACGACTGCATGTCATTTGTGAAGGGTGCCCGAATGCATATATCAGCTGCATAGCAAATAGCTGTATACACTCTGTGTTTGGAAGAACCAAGGATTTAAGAAGTTTATCCATTAATATATTGAACAAAGGTTTCGAAAGAACCCCCCCCCTGTGGTGTTCCTTAAGTGAATATCCTTCCAATGGGGGTCATATACCCTCTGTAGAATACCTTGGATGATCTACCCCTCAGATGAAATTAAATAAGTTGTAGCAGTTGACTTTTGATGGTCTAGAATCACAAGTCCATTTGCAGTGTTAAATGCATTTTGTAAATCTAAAAATACAGTCACTTTGGATGTATGCTCAACATTTAGAAATTCGGGAATCCATGACTTTGTGCTTTTTACTTTCATAAAACTATAAAGATTAGCTGTTAGCTTTCCTTCAAGAATGTACTCATGCCTATTGAGAAGCACTCTCTCAAAGACCTTGCATAAGCAGCTCGTTAAAGATATTGGCCTCAGTTTACTGCTGTTCGATTTAGGTACGGGAATGATTAAACTTTCCTTCCATTCCTTTGGGAGAATACCCTCTTGATATATAACACTAAAGAGTAGTTGTATTGAATTAACTCCATTACAGATATTGTCATTTAGCTACCAAATTACTGGATATGTAATATCATTCTCCTCCGGGGCAGTACTTTTTCCATCAGAGAGTGCTAAATCAATTTCTGTTTTGGTCATCTAGTCAAGAACTCTATCGGGGTCCATTGTTCGTGCAGATGCAGTTTCAATGTTAATGACTGTTAGTTTCATGTACTTTCAAAGACTCTTGAATATCGCGTGGTAAGTTGTTTAAAGAGGAAGTCTTAGCATATTTAGCAAGCATCTCTTCTGCAACTGATTTTGAATCTTTTGACTGTGTTATGCTAATATTCTTCTCTATGAGTAAATTGATTGCTTACCATATTTTTGTACTACTAGTATGTACATTAATACTTTGCAGAAAAAAACTGAAAGTTCTTAAATCGAATATAATTTTTAAGTTCACGATATGCTTTAAGTTTGAGAAGCATGCTCTCTAAATCTGCCGGATTATTACCATCTCTGTACTATCTTATAGGTATATCAGCTTCAGCTTTTAAATCTTTTAAGTGACCCTCTTGGGTCCAGTCACTCCTGGGCTTACTTTGCTTCTTATAATGTGGGTCTCTTATATATATATATATATATATATATATATATATATATATATATATATATATATATATATATATATATATATATATATATATATATATATATATCACGGAAGAGGCATATTTCAGAAACTAATTTATTATATATTTCTTGACCTGTTAGCAAGTTTATGTTATGATTTTCAAAAGTATTTGTCATGAATATTTTTGAATGGGGCTACAAGATCTAAGGGATGTTTATTTTTTTATTCGTTTATGACAAGGTCGAAATGAGATATCAGGAGTCACTCTACATACCAGAGCATAATGATCAGACAAGAGATGGTCAAATATCTTAACATTAAATTTTTCAGTATATGCCTTCCTCTTTGCAAAACATGAGCTATTCTTTCTCCCTGAATATGTGTGGCTATGTTTTCTCCTCACACTTTCATATTGTTATTCATAATAAGAGAATGGAGTCTCCTTCCATTGTAGCTGCAAGAGTCATCTAGAGGCTGTGCATAAGAGGAGCATCGTTCATTAAATTTTCCTACATATATAATGTCTTCGTACATTAATGGACATGTTAAGACAGATTTATCAAATATGTCTTCTTCAAGGATGTTAATTATAAAAAGCATATAAATATTACTATCACTGCATCTCCCATTGCAATCTGGGCCAGCTTTTTTTCCAATAAATTCATGAGGGATAATATTTCCAATAAAAGTAACTAAGCCTTGTCTAGTGTTATTAACATACTTGGTGTAACCCCTTATGTGATACGAATCATATTTGTGTAAAAAATTCTTTCAAGCACACAATAGAAGGATTTTCCTTTTTAACGTAATGAAATATATCTATAAATCTTTTCCTAAGAGAACGTAAGTTCCCTGATACTATACTATTATTATATGTATTACTCATCAATATAATGTGTCACTTCTGCACGGCCTCTAACTTGGTCCTCCTTTGTCTGTTATCGGAATCCTCTTCACTTCCTGGAGTTTCATCCCTTCCTGTTTGGGCTTGATGCTGATTTTACTGTTGTTGCTTTCGCTATTGCTTCGTTTCCTTATCTCCTGCTAAAAATATCATGAAGTTTGTTTCATTTGTGTCCTTTGCAAAACTGTTGGTAGAACTATGACTTTCCATATATTCAAAAATTTGTGGAAAATTATTTTCGTTTCTGTTTTCTAAGTTTTTTTTATGTTTTCATCCAGTTCCATAATATATTATGCAAAGTCATTCCTCAAAGATTCTGTATACTCTTCAAGCTGTGTACGCTATTCACTTCTTACTTCTTCTCCCTTTTGAATTATAATGCTGTGAATCCTGGCAAATATATCAGATGAATATCCTTGTAGATCTGCATTACTTTCATGCATACTCCCCTGAGGCACATGAGCACTCTCAAGAGAATTGTTTTTCTTCTTTGCCCCAGTGTTGCGTGCAGTGCAATTACATCCCCATGCATTTATTCATTTTTTCATGCAGCGAAAGCATTCAATGTTTTTATATGAATAGATGCATTTGTTTCGAAGAGTTTTGTCTCATGAGAATCCCCACATTTCATGCAGTTAGGCTCATATATGCAATATGGACTCTTGTGTCCCTTCTGTTGACACCTGTAACATATAATCTTACTTTCGTTTTCCTCCTCCACTGTGATAATGGCGACATCTCAAATTCGCTGATAAGGTTCATATCCGCAAGGAAATTAACATCTTGGAAGGTCCATAAAATTTTCACTTCTGAAGTGATATGCTTGCGGTATTTCATTCTACGAATATGGAATATCCTTGGTTGGCATTCTTCTGGAAATGGTTCTTTTATCTTGTCAATTTCCATGTTAGGAGGAAATGTCTTGATGAGGATAGTTCGATTTTTAGGAGCTCTTGGTGTTAGAGGTGTATCCTTGCAGATGAACTTAATATGGCCATGGTTGCCATATATCAGCTCCTCAATTAGTTGCCTGGCATCACGTAAACGAACGTGTTATTACAGTGGCAAGGGCGAGCAATGTCTTGTTTTATCTTGGTACCTTCGCACATACTTATTGAACCATGAGCACTTTTCATGTACTCCAAACTCGTCAGGGAAAGCTAAACGATGTTAAATTTTTCTTCTAAGCAAAATCTGATGGGGAGCTCTGCCCCCTTTGGAACCATCCATTAGGTTTTGCACTCATTGGGGTGTTGCTGGTGGGGAGCCTGTTCCCCTAGCAAGGGAACCACTATTGGACATCATTGAGTAGGGATTGAAAACCCAATGAGATTAGCAGCGGGAAAAGGGAGATTTAATAGAGAGGGGATTTAAATAACAAAATAATCCTCTGCTAGAGGGATTTACGGATTCACATCTATTTTTTAGTCCCTCGGGAAGGCAGGCAATAATAAACTACGTATCAATGTACCTCAAATATTTATGCAGCTTGATTTAGGACACTTGTCCAATCAACACATTAACCTTCCACCCTTAATACTTTATGGCTAACAAACATTCATGTGAGCAGAATTTACGTCTATAATGATATATTTACCTAATCCTATAGTACCAAATAATTTTTACAAATTATTTTAATGAAGGTTGTTATGATTTAAGTATTTTTATTTTAAAGCACATGATTTAAATCGATTTAAATCAGACTAATATATTCATGATTTAAATTAGAATGACTTTTTA